>JAPKLW010000121.1:184882-263560 GCA_026898455.1 Plectranthus barbatus | reverse complement strand
CAATTTATTCATACATGTTATACTTGATAGGTAGATATCCCTGGAATCTGTACTTCTCTTATTTGACTTCAAAAGCTTTTTAATTTTCCTGTTTGATTTTCGATAGCAAGTATTGCGATTTCAAAACAACCAAAACATTTTCATTCGATTTTCCTATTCAATATTTTCAAGAACGCCTGATTTAGTACTTAAAGGTTATTCGTTGCTTCATTCCCCTGGATCGATAACTTTCGGGTTTACAAATTTATTTGCCACTATTTCTATAATTAATCTGTAGAAATTACAGTGATCAGACAGTCTAAAGCTCATGCAGCCAGGGTCTTCCCAAGATCGCATTGTATGTTGAGGGATCATCCACCACCCGGAAGGTTAGGTCCAGATTTTTGCCCCTACAATATACCAAGAGTCGCACATCTCCTAGTGTGTTCCTCTTCTCTCCGTTGAACCATGCTAACTGGGTTATATTCCCTATCAGCTTGGATTCGGAGATGCCTATTTCCTTGTACGCTTGAAAGAATAGCACATTCATCAAGCTTCCGTTATCCACCAGGGTTTGGCAGACACAAAAATTGGAGATCAGGAGTGAGATCACTAGAGCGTCGTGGTGCGGATGGTGGATCCCTGGTGACTCCTTGCTTTAAATTCTATTACCTCATGTTTTGGGTATTTGGATGGTATGTTATCGGCGTTCCTAGAGGCACGACATGCTCTTTTCGCTGATGCTCGATTTATGTCATTTACCTTCGAGCCTCTAGTGATGTAATGCACCGTCTTTTCCGTTATTAGGGAAGCTGGTGGTAGCTTGTCGTCCTTTGTTTTCTTATTGGGGGTATTCTTCCCGAGGGTCTAGATCTTCTTCCCCTTAGGTGAGAGGTACTCCATGAGAATCCCTTTCTTTAGCAGTTCGAGGACCTCAATCATCAGAGCCCGGCACTCCTCCATTTGATGTTCGTGGTCGTTGTGGAGCTCATAGAACTTTTTATCGTCCCGTGCAGTAGGGTCCATCGTCATCTTTGGAGGCCACCTTACAGCCCCTGACATTTGTTTCAACACATTGTTCACTAGGTTCGAGTGCTCGATAGTTAGTGTGCAATCAAGTATGTAGGGGTTGCTGGCCTGTGCTAGCCAGGTATAAGGATGTGGTATGGTTTCTTTTCTGTCACAAGGTTTATACCTATCTTCCCTCATCATTGAACCTGTAACTTTGAGAGTATTCATCATGTATACTCGATATGGTTTGTCTTCCTCCCACTTGATACGAGCCCAAGCCTTGTTAGGGGAGTCATCTAGTGTTTGGCAAGGGTATAAGGTCCATTCCTAATATAGATCAGAATGTATGTCTAAACCCTTCCGAAAAGCACCAATTCCGGTGGACTGTGGGTAGTTTTGGATGTTCACCAATTCCTTGTTGAAGCAATCTACATACGAGCGCAGGGTTTCCCGTGGCTTCTGGAAGATGGCATAAAGCTCGTCTAGGTGCTACTCCAACTTCCGACTACTATCGTAATGGCATTAGATGAGTTGGTGTAGTTCTGTGAATGTGGATATGGATCATCGGGGAAGACTCACGCACCATTCCAAGATAGGTCCCATCAGACTGGACCCAAAGTTCTTGCACATACAAGTTTCCCGCACATCTGCGAGTATGGATGCAGTGAACATTTTTTGCTTGCATATTGTGATGTGGTTCTTCGGATCCGAGGTCCCATCGTACGGGATGAAGTTTGGTGGGATAAAACTAGTTGGGATCTCGATGTTGGCTATGTCGAGAGTGAAGGGGGAGTCTGTATAGCTCTCTCTCGTGCTGCTCTTTTCTGGGGGTGGCATCCCCGAGATGTTCACTAATAGAGACTTGAAGTAGCCATTGTTGCAATCGTTGAAGCGTCTCCATCACCAACCCCAGTCCTATATCTTCTTTAGGTGTTAGGAAGGGGGTTATGTCCTCGGTTGCTTGCATTATGGTCGAAGTTTGTGTTCAGATTTCTAGGAGTTACCGAAGGGATTCGGGTGGAGCTCTCGAGGTCTGTGACCCAGGATTGCTGGTTCGCCAAGGGTCTTACAGCCCTTAGGCGTTGGTTCTCGTCTTGTAACTCTCGGTGCCCTCTTGTCATCTGTTCCATCTGCTGGTTCATCCTCGCGAGTTTCCTTTGCGCGTCTCTCATTTGGTTCATTAGTTTTGCCCCATTGGATCGCCCATTGCTGATGGGGAGGTGGAGGGAAGCTCAAAGCCAACTGCATCGCTCTGTTGTGCTCCATTCCCAGGATGAGGTTCTTGAGTGCTCCAGCTCGGGTCTCTATGGCCTCCGCCACTTGAAATGGTGAACTTTCTGTGCCTGGGCTTCTAGTTGGGGTTGTTGTTGGGCCATTTCCTGCAAAAAAAGTACAACTATCATTCCAAGAGCGCCACGGTGGGTGCCAAATTATTGAGATTCAATTTGTGATGAAACAGACCCTCGAAACTTATGGAATATACGATAGAAAATAGATAAGAACAATGAAAACAAATAATTTCATTCTTAAAGAATAGCGTAATCTCAAGATTTGCAGAGTATAGGTGTTAATAAGGAAAAAACTGTGCTAAAAATGACCTAATGTCTCCTCTTTAATAGTTTAAGAGGAGTTGTTACAACCCTAGAAGATTCAAGAGGTGGTTCTAGCTTTCTCGGAGGTCGTGGTTTGAGGTTGGCGGCTGCATTCTTTTTGGAGGTTGTTTAGCTAGAGTTCCTCAACAGTCCTCTGAATGATCTACGATAGGACCCTTATCTGTTTGACCTCTCCCCTCTAGGTTGGTGTAGTGAACTAAATGGTAGTTGTTGGTCCCAGATCAAAGTCGTCGTGGTGAATAACAAACAAGGCACACACGAATGCAACAGAAGTTTAAGTTATATCTTGCACTTAAGCTCTTAAAAATGTCTTAGCTCGAGGTAGAAGTTAGGGTTTCTTACATGCAAATACTCTAGCAACTATCATTGCTAGGTTTCAAATCACCACACAAACAGTAAGTAATAAAACAGTAAAGAACACACAATATTTATAGTGGTTCGATCCAATAGATCTACGTCCACTCCTTAGCCGTATTGCTAAGAATTCACTAAAAAGATATTGAAGTACAAGGATTCGCCAAACACTTGTAGCATGTAGTGAACCTTCGACCTAGCCACTACAAAGCTATCCTCCGATGCTTCAATCTTCTAGTCCGCAGCTCCGACCAAGTCGAGGGCGCACCTTCGTAAAACTTGTCTTTCGCTGTAATGGAGATTTTATAGTTCTCTCCTAACTTATCTGGTTTAGGCAAAAGCCCGTTGGAGTCAATCTCTTTACAGAGATGTGACTGCTGGATGCTTCCTATGATTGGAAGGTATCCCAATGATTGAAGATTCTTGAGCAAAGTCAAGGAATCTATTGAATGTTGTGTAAGATCTTCAAGTGGGGGACACTACGGTTGTTGAGAGCTTTGAATGCTATAAGTCTCGTGCTCTCAATTGACTACTTTCTCACTTTTCGCTTTGTCAAAGGTATCTCACTGTAAATGCCTTTTCAGATATGGTTGAGGTTCCTTAGTTCGTGAGTAATGGAAGCAGTTGTCATCTCTCTGGTTTGGACTTCGACTTTTATACCAGGAGATTCAAACTTTGAATCTCCAGACCCGTTAGACACAATGGTTCTTCTTGTCCAGAAAAGCTTCTTGCTTTTTCCGTCTTTTGCGGAGTCATACAGTACTTTCCGACCTACTTCGGGTAAGGCTTTCGTTCTTTTACTGTACCTTTGTTAGAACGCTAGTATTAGAGATCGTTGCTAGATATCTTCTTTGTTTAGCATTCTCAGAGAATGCTGGAACAATCTGCTAAGTCTTCTGATTACTACGCTCTTCTAGCAATCTGCTCTTCAATCTGCTGACTCCTTCAGCAGATGCATATTTCAGCATTTAGGTCTTGACTGCTGATTGTTATTCCTTAGCAATCTGATTGTGTGCTAGAGAATGCTATCTCCTTTAGCATTCTGCTACCTTTCACTTCTAACTAGCAGTCTCTTCCTTAGCATATGATTGCTAACGCCTTAGCAATCATTCTTCTTAGCACTTGACCGCTAACATCTCTATCAGTCATTCTCGTCTGCTGATTTCTCTAGCAGCTACCATCTGCTGAGAATTCTTCTAGCATTCTAAAGTTGCTTGAATTGACCTTCGTTCCAATTGTTGAATCCTTCAGTAACCTTCTCAAGCTTTTCCTAATCTATTACAACTCGATATTTTTCCTAAACAAGACATTACATAGGAGTTGCTAGACTATGCTAGAATTCAGCAATGATCGACCAAATTACTAAGGCTTTGATTCAACAAAACCTTTTACAATTTTGATCTAAGGGAGGAATTTACAAATAATTCTGAACAGTAGTTCCTATTTCATTGGAAGTGGTTACTGGAGGTTGCGTCCGTTTCAGAGGTTGTTAGGTTGTGGTTCCTCAACGGTCCTCCTGATTATCCCCAACTGGATCCTTATCCGTTTGGCTTCTCCTCAGTAGGCGATGAGGAACCAGGGGGTAGTTAGGTTTGAGTCTTTAACGGCCTTCCAAGTTATGTGTGACCTGGTACCGTCATCTACCTCCCCAAAGAATACCTCTGCGATATCTCTCTCTATCTCCTTAGTTATAAATTCTTCAATATCATAGGACATTAGGAAGAAATCAAAATTTACCTGCTCTTTAAAGGATATCGGAGCACACCATTGAGAGATTCTCCTCAAGTTGTATCGCTTTCTAAGAAGTCATTTGAAGGGTACTCGTAGCATCTCATTATTTCCTGTCGGGATCTTCCGTAGAAATCTCGCATCAAAAACATCATCTGATTCACCATTTGAGTCAGAATCGGAAAAGCATGAAGTGAGAAAGCCTTCATCTTGTTCAATTTCAGAGGAGGGAATATCGGTGCTAGGACCTTCCTCAGCATTGATTCCCTCTGCTCCTCCACTGCTCGGTCTCTCTTCAGCATTATCCTCTGTGATGGGCCTCGCCTCAGCAGGCGTCTCCATGCTAGGCCTACCAGCAGCAGGAATCTCCATGCTAGTCCTCTCAGCAGTTGTCTCTTCAACTCCAGCAGATGTGCTAGCAGGGGGCTCAACATTCAGTCCCGAGCCTGAAGCTTCATTGAATACCACCTCCTCATCACTACTGTCATCTCTTGCTCAACAGCAGGCTCCTTTATCAGCACTCCTCCTTGATGATGGTCTGGAGCATAAAAAGCTCCAGTCTCCAGCAACCTCTTGAGGTCTTGATCTGTCATGGCCTCCTGCTCGATGACAATCTCTCCTGCTACTACTGGAGTGGGAATTGGAACAACAGGTACCAGCTTCTCCTTTCCTTTCTTAGCAGCAACATCCTTGGCTCTTTGTTGTTCAGCAACCGCCTTCTTAGCAGCACGTTCTTCAGCAGCCTGCTTGGCCTGCTCGAAGTTCCTATCCCTTGCTTCAAAAGTGAGTCTCTCCATCTCTTTCTTATGGTTCTTTCTCTCTTGCTCCTTTTTCTGAGCTTTCCTCTTCCTTAAGCCTTTCAATCTTTCTTCAAGAGGTTTTTCAGAGAGAGGAGTGTCCTTAGCTTTCTTCTTAGCAGCCTCCTTCTCTGCTGCTTCCTTATCAGCTTTCTCTTTCTCAGCAGACTTGACAAGTCATCTGCGCTTCCTCTTCTTCTCTGGAGATGCAACATCTGATCTCTTTCTTTTGGGAATTGCCACCGCAATCTGACCCAAAGTTGTTGCTTGTTGTTCTGCTTGCTTCTTCGCCATGATTTTCTCAATCTGCTCAACGGGCAGATCTCCAAGCTTCTCAATATCTTCCAGGTGCTGAAAGCACTGCTCTATCTCAGCAGTCTGAGCCGCTGCTATCTCCTCTGGAGTCATAGAAATCGCCTGCTCCAACCTCTGGAATGCTAACTCGCTTGGGTGGGTCTCTTCTATAGATGTAGGAACCTTCTTATCAACATTTGACTTTCGTTTCAGAATGATCGGTCTGGTGGGATCGACCAGAGTTGGTGCCTTCTTCGTCATTGGAATGAAGTCCGTCGGAAGAAGCTTCTCTCCTCGATCAAGTCTCTTCTTGTAGAAAAACATCTCAATAAACTTGCTAATATTTAAACCGAAATTTACATTGGATGTGAATACACCATCCTCCTTGATCCTCAGATTCTTCGTGGCATGCTCTAACCAGCGCCCATAGAAGAACTTTGCCCAATTACCTTCCACTCTATCCACCAACGCCATCATCATCACTACATACTTCTTCGCCGACAATTCTGAGTATGAACCAGCATCACACTGGAACATCTTAATCACCAACTCAGCAAGAGTTTTGTACTCATCTTGGAATTGGTTGATCGGAGTGACAACCTTAAAAGTGATCGGCTTTCCCTTCTGATCCTTCACCAACTCTGGTTTCTTCCATGCTTTCCATCGCTTCTCCATTTCATCTAAATCATTCAACTTGTATGCAGCAATGTGCTCGCCTTTATTAGGTAGCTCAAACTTGGCAGCCAGAATCTCTGCATTCACCTCCAAAATTGTTCCAAAGACCGAAGTCTTGAAGGACTTCTGAGTTGCCCAATCCACCACTGCACGCGCATAAAACTCGGAAACCATGTGTGGGTGGAACCACAATGGTTCTGCTGACAAGTAGCTAATGACCCTTGCCTTCGTCAGGGCTTCCATGATCCATTCTGGGAATTTATGTGCCGCGAGATGAGTGTACAGAATGCGTTCCTTCATGATTTGCGCCACCCTCCTCTGGTTTCTGGATAAGCGGATTTATCCTTCTTTTTGGCTAAAGCCACCAGTTGACCGTAGGGAATTTCATCTTCAACATCATCTTTCTTCACTATCCCTGTATACTCCAGTGCCCACCGCTCATGTAGGGTCACATCAATATTTAGGGATTGAATGGGGAATCCAGATTTCGAAGAGGAATTGGATGAATCAGTATGTGTATGGGAGTCAGATTGTTGTGAGTGTGAGGGAGATTCAGGATTAGCAGCCATAATGAGTGATTTTCTAAGATGGGAGAATGTTCTCAAAGAGAACTTGGGAGTTTGAGAGAGAAGTGGATTCGAATATCAAAGATTTCAGAAAGGTTTGAATGTTGAACGAAGTGAGATGTTTATACCTTCTGAGTAATGATCCAATGGCTGGGGAAACACCTTTTCAAATTCAATCGACGGCTTAGGATCGACGAGACCTTTTGTATGGTAGCCCACTCCCCTATGAACTCAAGTGCTTTTGAGGTGTCGCCTCCTGGTTTGACGTAGCCAGTTGCACGCATTAAATGCAGCGTGTCGGACACATCATTTCAAATTCAAATCCTTCCCGCTTTTGACTTCCGGAGACTGCTCAGAGCTAGGACTCAGCAATCTGCTAGCCTTGGAAATCCTTAGCAAACATATGAAATGCTGAGAGCTCGGACTCAGCATTCAATTTGCTAGCAACCGTCTGTCCCACTAGTTGAAGTAATATACTATACAATATGTCGAAATGCTAAGAGCTTGGACTCAGCATTTCACTTCTAGCAAACGTCTGAACCACTTGCTAGTATAATACTTAGGAACTGCTGAGAGCTTGGACTGAACATTCCTATCCTCAGCAACATATCTCAGCAACAGACCTTCAGCAGCTTAAAAATGTAAGCTAAGATACATTTATCTCCATCTTCTTCGAAAATCCAAGAAATCCAGGAAGAATGAGAGTAACAACTCATTCATCCACAGCATCTTCTAGCTCCATAAGGCCTAATTTTAGACATAACTCTTTAAATCTAGCCTCAGCAAGCGGCTTCGTGAAGATATCTGCTAGCTGATCTTCAGTGCATATATATTGAACACCAATATCCTTCTTCTCTTGATGATATTGAATGAAGTGATGTCGGATATCAATATGCTTCGTCCTTGAATGATGAACGGGGTTCTTTGTTATGCACATTGCACTATTGTTGTTACAGTAGATCGGCACACATTCAGGAGGAATGTCATAATCTTGCAATTGCTGTCGAATCCACAAGACTTGAGCACAGCAACTAGCAACTGCTACGTATTCAGCTTCAATAGTAGACGTAGCTATGGAGTGCTGCTTCTTGCTAAACCAACTAATCAGATTATGTCCAAGAAATTGACATGTCCCGCTGGTGCTTTTCCGATCAATCTTGCATCCTCCAAAGTTCAAATTGGAATATCCACTAAGTGCTATTCCATCACTCCTTGGGTACCAAATTCCTAGACCCTTGGTACACTTGAGGTATCGGATAATCCTCTTAGCAACATCCAAATGTGACTTCTTCGAATTTGCTTGATATCTCGCGCATACACCGGCAGAATAAGAAATATCGGGTTTGATAGCAGTTAAGTAGAGCAAGGATCCGATTATACCTCTATATAATGTAGGATTTACAGGTTCTCCTCCTTCATCGAGGCTTACCAGGCAGCTTGTGCTTATTGGAATCCTTAAGCTTTTCGTCTTCTTGGGGCAATACTTAGCAATCAAATCGCGAGTGTACTTCCTTTGGTGAATGAAGATTCCATCACTCGATTGCTGGACTTGTAATCCGAGAAAGTAGGACATCTTTTCCATCATACTTATTTGGAAATTACTTTGCATCAGCTCCAAAAACTTATCACATAAGCTTTGATTTTTTGAGCCGAAGATAATGTCATCGACATATATCTGCACAAGTAGGATACTTCCTTCATCCTTGATGCGAAAGAGAGTCTGATCGATTTTCCCTTTCTTGAAACCATTGTCTAGCAAGAACTTTGACAATGTTCCATACCAAACTCTCGGTGCTTGCTTCAAACCATATAAGGCTTTCCTAAGCATGTACACTTAGTTTCCTTGCTCGAAGCCTGGTGGTTGCTCAACGTACACCTCTTCCTTGAGCTCACCATTCAGAAAGGCACTCTTCACGTCCATTTGCATCACAGAGAACTCATGATGCGCAGCATATGCAAGGAATAACCTTATTGCTTCCAATCGAGCTATTGGAGCAAACGTCTCATCGTAGTCAATTCCTTTGCATTGTTTATAGCCCTTTTCTACTAGATGAGCTTTATTTCGGACGACATGGCCTGACTGATCTTTCTTGTTCGGGTCTATCCACCAAATCCCAAACATGATTGCGTGTGAATTCAGCAAGCTTCTCTTGCATAGCATTCACCCAATCTGGATTTTGTAAAGCTTCTTCAACTTTGGATGGCTCTTCATGGGAAATATAACATGCCAACATAGCATTGCCTTGTCTCGTCCTGACTGGATCATTGACATCATTAATCACAACATCTAAGGGATGATCTCTTAGCCATCTTGGCTTCGGATTGTTGGGTGCTGAGGTTTCAGCACTCACATTGCCTTCTGGATTGTTGTCTGCTACAACATTCTTTTCAGCATCAACCTGGGGTTCAACAATGGGTAACTCAACATTCGGAATAGCAGCAACAGGAATCTCAACAATTGGATTCACAGCAGCTGGAACTTCAGCATCCAAATGCTCAGCATCCTCTTTGGGACCATTTTCAGCAACGCCTAAACCTCTTTCGGCGTCTCCTACTGGATCTGGGATATCTTCATCTTCTTTATCAAGCGATCACATAACTTCCAAATTATCATTAAGATAAATTGGTGGGGTGGCCTCAGCATGATCATTAGCATCATCGGCCTGGTCAGCAGTCTGGTCACCTGCTGAGTGCGTCTGGATTGGATTGCAATCACTCATAGACTTAGTTGGGTCAATCTTCATATTTTCGGAGGAATTCAAGATTGATTGACCATGGACATCATTAGCCTCATGATTGCTATCCTCTTTCTCTCTTATAACTCTGCGCACTAGGATAGACTTATCAAAAATAACATTGCATGTTATTTCCACAACTTGAGTCGCCTTGTTTAACACTCTATAACCTTTGTAAGATGGGTGTCCATATCCTAGGAACACACCTTCATCAGACTTAGGCGAAAAAGTGTTGAGCTTTGACTTCCCATTGTTATGAATATAACATGTCGAACCGAAAGCACGAAGATGAGTAATAGAAGGCTAACGACCATTGTACACTTCATAAGGAGTCATATTGAATCTGCCATTTATTGCGCTCCTATTCTATGTATAGCAAGTTGTCATGACTGCTTCGCCCCAATATTTTCCAGTAAGACTGGAATCGGCTAGCATAGACCGCACAGCTTCTTTCAAGGTTCTGTTTCTTCTTTTAGCTAGACCGTTCTGCTGGGGAGTCCTAGAAGTGGATTTCTCATGCCCGATACCAGCTTCGGCACAAAAATCCATCAAGATCCCATTGCAGAATTCTGTCCCGTTATCAGATCTAATTCTCTTGACTGTAACATCTTTGCTATTCTGCTCCTTGAGGATTAGCTTCGGTAGAATGAGCTTCACTTCATCTTTGGTTCTCAACAAATGAACCCATGTATACCAGGAAAAATCATCAACAACCACAAGTGTATAAACCTTTTTACTTACAGTGTGTGCAAGAGCTCTAGGATTCTCTCTGAAGTGGCCTTCTCCGGGTTTGATCTGAAAGATGCCTTGGTTTGCTTCCCTTGCTGGCAAGCTTTGCACACACCTTCCTATCGAAAAATCTCAGCTGACAATCCCTCAACAAGCTTGTGCTTGGCTAGGTGGTTGATGGTCTTGAAATTCAGGTGGGTCAGCCTCTTATGTCATAGCCAATTGATTTCTTCCCTGTTCAATGCTACAAAACAAGAATGTTGCTGGCCACTTTGCCAATCAACAATATATAGAGCAACTAGTATTAACGAAAGAAAAAGGTATACCCATTTTCACATAGCTGGCTAATACTTAGCGGGTTGTGTTTGAGATTGGATACGAGCGCAACATTGATAATCCTTAGTCCATTTTGCTCTATGCAACCTCTCCCAATCACTCTGCCTTTGTTGTTGTCACCAAACATGACTGTGGGGCCATAGATTCTTTGAATGTCTGAGAACAACTCTTCATCCCCCGTCATGTGCGCTGAATCATAGTTCCTTTTGGAACCCACATCTTCGTGATTTTCAAGATTGGCTTCTTGATATCACTCTTCACACCTTTCTCAACCTTTGGATAAGCATGCTTTGCATAATTACATCTAGGTGGGGTTGTTTGCTTAGCCTTCCTAGTCCTTTGAAATGGGAATTGATTGGACTCGGGCCTCACATAGGTATTCTTCCTATGTGGTGTGTACTTAGGGTACTGGGGTCTTACAACATGGTATTGAACCTGCTTGCCCTTAGTGAAGGAAAGATATGCTATCCTAGCATTTGAAATATAATGCTCAACATTCCTCCTTGGCACTACTAAGTGTGGCTTAGCAGCCATCTTCTGGGTACTATGCTTAGATCCAGCAGATGTAAGCTTAGCAGGCACTCTCGGTGTACTCTGCTAAGAACTAGCAATAACATGCCTAGCAGGCATCCTTTGTGCATTCTGCTGAGGTCCAGCAGAGGCACGCTTGCTACCCAATTTGTCTGCTTAGCAGTTGGCGACTCAACATTTACCTTTCCTTGGCCTTTGTCAGCATTGAATTTTCCAGCAGAGACGAATAAAATCTTTCTCTGCTTAGAAAATTCAGCATTCTTATTCAAGACTTCCTTAGAGGATTTTGCTTCACAACCAAGGCCTAATCCTGATTTATCAGAATGTTTCCTTTGTTGGTTCACAATAGTATTAAGAACTGCCTTGCTGCATGTATAAGCACATATACATTCCTCTTTAGGTTTACTTTTTAAAGTGAAATTCTCCTTCTCAAGATTTTGAAAATTTTCAGAAAGCTTGGAGAAATCAGCTTTAAGTTTCGAAAAATCCTCACTTTTGGGCCTTAGTCTTTCAACTTCCTCGGTCAAAGATGTAACTTTTAATTTGAGTGAGGTGTTCTCTCCAACGATAGCATTCTTGATTTCATACATTTTTGAAAATTTAATAGAAAGCTTCGTGAGATAATCATCCTCAGAATCTAGAAAAGATTCCTCTGATTCGTACATGATTGCTAAACTAGAAATGCTAGTAGATTGTACCTCGTGCGCATCGACTGCTAGAGCCGATTCAGCACTCTGTTCAGCATCAGCATCAGCAAATTGGTCTTCCACAATATTGGTCATCTAGACCAGCAGGGCTTCCTTATCATCTTCCTCCGAGGAATAGTACTCTTCCTCATTATCAGGAATGTCTAGCACTTCGGTCCTGGTCAGCAAGGCTCTTGTGACCGCTCGAACCACTCTTCTCTCAAACCTTTGTTTGACGCGCTCTCTTTCTTCCTAACTTACCCTTGGACATTCATGCTTAAGATGATCTGGAGAATTACACTCAAAGCATGTCCTTGGCTTTGTCTCTGTGGAACGAGATGATGATGAAGCAAGCTTGGCTTCCTTTGCTTCTTTCTCAGCTTTGGCTTCCAGCATCAACTTTTAAAGCTTTCGCATTTGCTCTTCGAGCTCACTTATCTTCAGATCCTCAGGCTGCATGCTGGAGGGTGGAACCACTTCCTTTGCTGGAGAAGTAGGAGCTGATCTCTCATTAGGACGGAAGGGCTTCTTTGTCTTCCATTTTCCAGCACCTCTTTTCACAAAGAATGTTAGATCCTCCGGGGGTACAACATTTGATGACGAAGTCTTCGCAGCAGCGGCTTCGTTCTTCTTTGATTGCTGTATAATGAATTCATGAGTTTTGAGTTGAGCAAATACCTCAGATGTGGACATTTGGCTAAGGTCTTTCTCGCTCAAGCTCGTCATCTTCACGAACCAATCCTCCCATGGAAAGAGCTTTGAGATGATCTTATTATTCATCTCGCCATTATCGTACGTCTTGCTCAGATTCCGGAGTTCTCCGACAATGGTGTTGAATCTTTCTTCCATAGCTTGGATAGATTCTCCTGCAATCATAGAGAAAGATTCATATTTATCAACAGCTACCTGTAGCTTGTTGCGCTTCATCTGGTCGGTCTCCTGGGATGATTCGCAAACATAATCCCACATTTCTTTGGTTGTATCAAAGCCTAACGCTTTGTCGGCCATCAATGGCGGTAAGGATCAAGGATTAGCTTCTCTGCTAAGTGCTCCAACTGAGCTCTTTTCTTGTCTTCCACCGTATACTCATTAAACTTCTTCTCGATCATCTGTGGAGGTCTTGGTTGACCTTCATCAACTGGACCATCGAAGGGGTTGACCTTCATAATCTTTATGAGACCTTTAGCAAGAACATCCGCCATCTCTGAATGTATACTCTAGAGCTGGATAGTGGCCATCTTCTGCCATGAGTTGAACTTTTTTTGGTATACTTTGGCAAAGTATGAATCATCTTGGCAACCTTAGAGTACCTGAGCTAGATCAACAAAAGAACAAAATAAGAGTGCAAGGAAAAAGTACAGATCTGGTCTTAAAGCGACTCAGAAGCAATCGGTCGTTCGACCTACCGCTCTGATACCACTTGTTGGTCCCAGATCAGAGTCGTAGTGATGAATAACAGATAAGTCACACACGAATGCAGCGGAAGTTTAAGTTATATCTTGCACTTAAGTTTTAAAAAATGTATTAGCTCGAGGTAGAAGTTGGGGTTTCTTACAAGCAAATACTCTAGCAACTATCGTTGCTAGGTTTCAAATCACCACACAAACAGTAAGTAATAAAACAATAAAGAACACACAATATTTATAGTGGATTGATCCAATAGATCTACGTCCACTCTTTAGCCGTATTGCTAAGAATTCACTAAAAAGATATTAAAGTACAAGGATTCGCCGAACACTTGTAGCAAGTAGTGAACCTTCGACCTAGCCACTACAAAGCTATCCTCCGATGCATCAATCTTCTAGTCCGCAGCTCCGACCAAGTCAAGGGCGCACCTTCGTAAAACTTGTCCTTCGCTGTAATGGAGATTTTATAGTTCTCTCCTAACTTATCTGGTTTTGGCAAAAGCCCGTCGGAGTCAATCTATTTACAGAGATGTGACTGCTGGATGCTTCCTATGATTGGAAGGTATCCTAATGATTGAAGATTCTTGAGCAAAATCAAGGAATCTATTGAATGTAGTGTCAGATCTTCAAGTGGGAGACACTACGGTTGTTGAGAGCTTTGAATGCTATAAGTCTCGTGCTCTCAACTGACTACTTTCTCACTTTTCGCTTTGTCATAGGAATCTCATTATAAATGCCTTTTCAGATGTGGTTGAGGTTCTTTAGTTCGTGAGTAATGGAAGCAGTTGTCATCTCTCTGGTTTGGACTTCGACTTTTATACTTGGAGATTCAAACTTTGAATCTCCAGACCCGTTAGACACAACAGTCCTTCTCGTCCAAAAAAAGCATCTTGCTTTTTCCATCCTTTTCGGTGTCGTACAGTACTTTCCGACTTACATCAGATAAGGCTTTCATCCTTTTACTGTACCTTTGTCAGAACGGTAGTATTAGAGATCATTGCTAGATATCTTCTTTGTTTAGCATTCTCGAAAAATGCTGGAACGATCTGCTAAGTCTTCTAATTACTATGCTCTTCTAGCAATCCGCCCTTCAATCTGCTGACTCCTTCAGCAGATGCGTAATTCAGCATTTAGGTCTTGACTGCTGATTGCTATTCCTTAGCAATCTGCTTGTGTGCTAGCGAATGCTATCTCCTTTAGCATTATGCAACCTTTCACTTCTGACTAGCAGTCTCTTCCTTAGCATATGATTGCTAACGCCTTAGCAATCATTCTTCTTAGCACTTGACCGCTAACATCTCTAGCAGTCATTCTCGTATGCTGATTTCCTTAGCAGCTACCATCTGCTGAGAATTCTTCTAGCACTCCGAAGTTGCTTGAATTGATTTCCTTCGTTCCAATTGTTGAATCCTTCAGCAACCTTCTCAAGCACTTCCTAATCTATTACAACTCGATATTTTTCCTAAACAGGACATTACATAGGAGTTGCTAGACTATGCTAGAATTCAGCAATGATCGACCAAACCACTAAGGCTTTGATTCAACAAAACCTTTTACAATTTTGATCTATGGGAGGAATTTACAAATAATTCTCAATAGTAGTTCCTATTTCTTTGGAAGTGGTTACTGGAGGATGCGTCCGTTTCAGAGGTTGTTAGGATGTGGTTCCTCAACGGTCCTCCTGATTATCCCTAACTGGATCCTTATCCGTTTGGCTTCTCCTCAGTAGGCGATGTGAGGAACCCGGGGGTAGTTAGGTTTGAGTCTTCAGCGACCTTCCAAGTCACGTGTGACCTGGTACTTGCCTTCCCGATCTTCTATGTAGGTCGTGAACCATAGTTTTGTACTTCTGGGTCATATACTTCGGGACCTAGACCTTGCTTTTAGTTTGTGGTCCTGTGAGCGGCGTGATGGGGGCTGTGTGACCTTTGGGCCAGGACCATCTTCTAGTGGTGGACTTTCGTTGTCTTGGATGTCATCAATCGTATTGGTCTAACCTGATTTAGCCCAACCAGATCAAAGCCCAACAAATACTACTATATATATATATGGGACTGATCTGGTGAGAACAACCCTTATCATGAAAAATTAGAATAAATCACGATCATTGATTTAATATAATCAATAATCCAGATTGACTGAAAAAAATGCAGCATTTTATCCCAGTTTTTGTTCATTGAAGGGCAAATTCATAATTTTAATGTTACATCTAATATGCATTTATTCTAGATATTTTTCATTTTATCTTAGTTATACTTCATTTTATTTCAATTATTGTTTATTATCAAAAAAAATGAACATCACATCACCAAACATGTAATTCAATAATAAAAAAAAGTAAATAAAAGGTTGATGAAATAATCAAAGGTTATTTAAAATGAAGATAACAAACAAAATAATAAACATAATACAACAACAAATGAATAACACAATACTAAAAATGATAGACTTCCAAAATTGTTTAAAACAAAAACTCACTAAACAATATATCCAAAACAATTTTGTGAAACCATAATAAACAAATATCATCCAAAAAACTTCAAACAACTCACACATATGATATTCAAACCTGAAAGAATTCACAATCAAAACAAATATATTCTTAATGAATAAGCAATCAAATACTCAGTTACAAATCGAAATAACTTCTCGCTAAATCATAACAGAAAGAAATATGAACTTAGAAAACACAAAAATTTCTAATCTAACCTTGAGAACTAATC
Source organism: Plectranthus barbatus (assembly GCA_026898455.1). Lineage (NCBI taxonomy): Eukaryota > Viridiplantae > Streptophyta > Magnoliopsida > Lamiales > Lamiaceae > Plectranthus > Plectranthus barbatus. The sequence continues at coordinate 247,397 of JAPKLW010000121.1, read as the reverse complement.
AAAATCAAAATCCGATCGCCAAATCAAAGATATGAATTAATGAAAATAAAACAAACATGAAGACGAATCGATATTAAGAAATCTCAAAACTTATTCACCAAGCAATCAAAATCTCATCGCAAATTGCAAAAAAAAAATTATAGATTCGATCGATCGCACGAAAGAAGGTAACAAAAATCTGATCGCTTGAGGGGATAAGATATTTAAAATATGTTAAATGACAATGATGCCCTTAAATGTGTAAAAATGCAGTATATGAAGGATAAAGTGAAGATGAAAATTATTAAAGCATGATCATTAATCTAGTGAAATTAATGATTGTGATTTATTCTCATTTCTCACATTAAAAACAATTCTCATATGAATATTATTTTCTTAGAAATAACATTTTTCATGTTTCACTTAATAACCTATAGAATTTTTAATTGTACTTTAAGCTATAGAATTGAATATTATTTTCATAGTTTCACTTAATAACCTATCTATATTTTACAATATATCTATGTAATGCATATGCAATTAAATTACATTTATATATCTTTTATTCATAGAGTTATCTCAAGTTCACCAATTTTATGGAATATCAAAGTGCCTATCAGCAAAGAGTAAATTAAAAACTAGTAATAGAAAATAACAGTCATATTCAATAATCAATATATATATACCCTGACCACAAAAATTTCATATTAATTTATACCTTATTTTATTTTTTATAATAAAAAAACAATAATATTCCTGGGAATTAATGTTAGTTATTATCTATTAGTTTTTTATGTGTCGAACCAGTTATAAAATCAGTCAATTCTAATTGACCTGGATAGAGTGATTTCATATTTGTAACCTTGTATAGATTGATTGAGTCATAGTAGATTAAAAATTACTCCATTCAAAAGACATCTCTTGAAGATTGATTAAGCCAGATCGCTAAAGAAGTGGACAAACATGTAGTAGAGCTTACAAAGAGTCAGTTGCGTAGCTTTCAAATGAAACTAGCTTCAGAACTGATAAAGAGAAGAGCCACTTCAAGAACTGATAGCAAAGTTAATCGATGAAAGAGTCACTCTTACAAGATGTACACATCGCTGAAAAGGTCTGAGCAAGTGCAGACCTCAGAAATCGTGTGCAATGGCTAGACGTCAAGACAACCTCAACACATTTGAAAGCCTATAAATACTCTAGATGAGTATCGATTAAAAAGCCTCAAGCTTGCTATCGAGATGGTTGCTGAGTATGCTATTGTTGGATTTCATTCTTTTTAAAGGTGAATCCGAGACAAGTTTATGAACTCCTTTTAGAAAACCGACACATTCATCAACCAACTGTTACATTTTGTGTCAAACTCAAATTCACACAACTTTCCAATGAGATGACCTAGCAACGCGTTCATGGTAAAGTCGATCAATGTGAAGAGAGCAAAATCAAGTGGACTTGCTGAATGCGCATATAACCCGTATGAGCTTCCCGCGGCTGGAATAAACCAGTAACATCACTTGTAACGATGTTCTAGTTATTTTGATCCATCCGACGATCGAAGAGTGGACGTAGTATTATCTGACATCCAAACCACTATAAGATTTATTGTCTCATTCACTACTTTCCGCTCTTTACTCTTTTGGTTTTGTATGCTAATTTTGAAACCCCACAACTCACAAGTTGTTTGTGTATATTTCAAAACTAATAAAGCGAACCTTTCTAAAATATAACTTTTTTTCAAAGTACCAAATGACTTGAGTAAGAGTCAGCCAGGACCACCACATATTTGCAAAGTCTTCTGCTACGAATTTATTCTTTGATGTTTTGGGACCAACAAGTTGTATCAAAGCAGTTGGTCTACACGACTAACTGTTTTGTGTCTATGAGTGGACCAGATCCAAATTTCACTCGTTTTGTAGAACATTTTCTACATATCCACAACAATTGTTGAAAGGAAAACAAAAAAAGCAATAATTTTGCAGAAATCTTCAAAATCAAAGACATGATTCTGAGGGGAAAGAAAGGGTGACGGTTGCCAACATCTAAATGAGAATCTCTAAGCAACCAATGGTCACCACCTCTACGGAGGCTAAGCTAAATAGCTCCCTTTTTATGATTCAGAACATGCACCCGGCTCAACTTACTCGTTTCACTCCGAGTTATAAGAGTATAGTCGTGATATTCTTTGGAAGAAATTTGAACATATTGGTAAATTAAAAAATAACTTTTCTTTCGAGAAATTTATTTTTTAAAACGAGGTCAAAAGATTAATTGTTGAGTTAAGTAAAACTCAATCTACACTAAAAGATTTTCAGAATATTGTTATTGTAAACCTTAACTCTTAGGAATTATTTTGAAAAACAGTCACAAAACTTGAAGACTTTGGAAAAAGAAAACCTTGAGCAGAAGAAAATTATTTCATCTTTTAAAAGCTCAAGAGAAAATTTGAGTGACAAAATTGTCTTTTCCACGCATAACACACATGAAGTCTACCCCTTGAAGGTTAAGTGTCAAAACTTGCCTAGCGGACAAACTGACTAGGGAGAAACATGTCATCTCTCGGCCCAAATAGACGAATCAGTCAGATGGTTTTCCTAATTATCGGAAGGATAATTGGAGGTCTCCCAGCCGCAAGGGCAGGTGCAAAAGGCTACTCAACTATCGTCAAAATAGTTGAAGATTACCAAATGCTGAAAAATCACATTAGAGCTCTTATCCCAAGCAACAAAAATGCTAGTTTAGAAACGAACACAACGGCAAGGACAAAAAATTACATATTATGGTAGAGGAAAAATTTCAAGAAAACTAATTACTACTATCAAGTGTGCACCGGAATGCTATTCCTGAGATTTTGTCAAGAGAACTGACTCGACAAAAAATTATAACACATACACGTCCTTTATCATATCGTATTATAATAAATTAAAATATGCAAAAAGGAAATGGAGAGCTCCCAAAGAAGAAATCTATGAGCTCATAACCTTCAAAGCTTAGATTCTAAAAGGATTACTTGCTTGGACTAACCACGAAGGATTTGTATATAGTCGGATACCTTTTGTTTAAATTTAATGCTTTGAAGGTTTCCTCGGTTATGTTCACAGATAACTTAGAGGGCCAAGGAGTCGAGACCTTAAAAAGAAAGGCACACAATTTCCCCAATTACGCTTAGGAATAACTGAGAGGGTCTAAGCGTTAAGACTTCCAAAACAAAGACACACCATTTCCTCGGTCATGCTCAAAGAACTGAGAGGGTCTTCGTGTCGAGATCTAAAAAAAAGGTCAAATAAGACCTTAATTGAAGATGTCTACTTAGAGGATCAATGACCACAAAGTTGCAAAAGTCAGATGATCTAAGGCAGGGGAAACATTGCTCATTAATGAATACATTTCATTAGTTCCCCCATTTTGATCAGTAGTTTGAACGACCAGAGGTATTATCCTAACTACTTATTGCATTTTTCATAAGTTCTGATAAGCATGCTAGGTCTAAGCTCTTAGTATTTTATTGTATTATTTTTGGGCAACGTACTAGTAGAGAGGACCGTAAATTTTTAGGTAGATCATTTTGAATGGGACGATTGAAATCCTATTGGTAGTCCATCAGTAGCGAATTATAACTGAGTTTGAGCTCTCAATTTTTTTTAGGAACAATTATCAAAGATAATTGAAGTCATTTATTTCGAAGGGATAACTGGAGATTTGGATAAGTTTTGAACCTCCTCCCTAAGTCTGGAGCGATTTGACCATTTAATTACATAAAGGTCAGACCAAGATATTCAAAAATCTTGGCATGATTTTCCATACAATCTTTTAACCAAAGGATTTAAGGCGTATTACTCAAAGATGTAACAGTTGTGCATAAATGAACCAACCATCCATTTAAATTAAATCAATTTCAACCGTAGATTTAGATGGGATGAATTAGGGTTTTGCACTAGCTTCTTGGATCATTCCGGTCTTCACCCTTCGACAGAATGCCTACCTCTCATCTTTTGATCTTTCCTTCTCAATGGAAATAATCTCACTTTCTCAAATCCACCATAGATCTATATTCTTTCATTCTAAGATTCCCTCTTCAAACATACCTTATCTATTAACATTATTCGCTGATAAGAGAGTTTTAGTGCAGGCCCCTAGAGCATGGAACAAAGAGATGCCATGCATCGAAACCTCTCATAATGTTCACACAAATGGTGGCACGACTGAGCTTCTGAACCTCAACATGCTTACATACCGATGATAGGTCAAGGATGGAGGTAGGCTAATGTCACTGAAGAGTAATGTAGACTCAATATTCCCTTACCTTAGTGACACACCTACTACAATTACCTCTTGCTGGTGATAGAGAATGTGGAGTAGATGAGAATCACACTCTTAGCCGAGATATTTCCTTCAAAATTTTAGAAAGAGAGCACGATGAAGCTAGAGAAGGTATTGCAAGAGTGACAGCACAAACTGGACTAACTGGAGCTCTTAGAGACGGAGAATCCATGAGAGAAGACAAAAAATTCTTATATCCCTCTCTCCCTGATAGAATAAATTATTTAGCCCCAATATATTTAATCAAACAGTTGTAATCATGTTTATCCTAATGAACTCATTATTTCTAATCTTGGTTTTGTAATTCTCAAGATAAGATTATTTGAAGAATGATTGTATTCATCTTCATTTTGACAAAAGCTATAATAAATTAATTTCTCTTTAAAATAGATTTTTATGTAATTCTTTATCATCATTTGTTTTGGGCTTAGAAACTAACCATTTTAAGTCATCAGATGTTAAGCAAATCAATCTTAGTTGGTGGTTTGACAACTAGTTGACTTGTCAGTTTAATTAAAAGACCACCATCAGTATGGGATAATAAAATTGAAAGGGTATTGGGATTTGTATACTAAAAGCATTTAATGTATTTCTCATATCTGTGAACAAACATACTTGCAAGAATCACTGTATCCTCTTATTGCGTTGATATGGAGATCATAAGCATGTACGAGATCGTGGAAGACCATATAGATTGATTGACCAAGCAAGATATAAATAATAATATCACATATGAGACAACATGAGGATTAGTCAGTCGGTGTAAGTTGCAACATAATTTGTTATAAGTGGTTTGTCTTCATCACGGGATGCATATTGATAGGACCAAGGTGAGATGTGTTATTCTATCTAACTTCAGAATAAATAAGATCTCGTGACTTGGTTAAGTCTGAATCCTAACAAAGATTCAGAAATATGCATCGGTTGTATGTTATTTTTTTACTTGCCCTGGTGGAGAGTCTGATTAACGTGCTTGTATATCCGCATCTTGGGAGATAGCAGGTTGTATAGAACACTTTGGTAACTAGTGTTGGATTACCATGTCTGAGTAATAGGATGATGACATTCTCTAAGGAACTCAAAGAGGTTCATCATGCTAAATTCCTGCAGGCTGATTAAGTTCGAGTAGGAGTGATAATATTTAAGTGGTACTAATGAGGAGAATAAGATGTTAATTAATTACTAGAAGCTTGTGAGAGGCTCAAATTAATTAACGTATGTCCAATAACTTTAAACATTGGGATTCACCAAATTGATATAACCCATTCCTCGCAACATTGTAATAAAGCGGTTGGTTAGTATTAATTCTCTAGTGGAATCAATTAGTATTAATTAATTAATTATGTCCAAGGTTGAGAATATGATAATTAATTAATTCATAGGCCCACTTAATTATTAGCATCAGGTACCAGGTCTAGTCCAATAAATTGCATTAGGGAGTCCATTGAGTTCGGAATCCTAATATTGAATCGCGCATTCTCTCCTCAGATTTTAAAAATCACAAAAAATTAAAACCCTAGAGAGAGATAGTACGGGAAGGTGCCAACTGCAGTGGGAGGAGAAGAAATTCGATTATGTCTCGTGCAGTGCAATCTAGCAGAATCCTCACGAGTAGTTAGATTGAAAAAGCAATGAGATATAGATCTAAAGATCTGATCTAAAGGATCAGGAATTTCCAACACTAATATTTCAATTAGTTCTTGATATAAATTGCAAAATATTTATTTTTTCCACAGATCTAAATGATTGTGTGGTAGAATCGAATTTGGATTCAACTCGATTGCAGATTCATATTCAACAAATCAAAAGGTAATTCTGAATCTCATTGCATTTAAAATTAAATAGAAGCATGCATAGGATTTATTATTGAAAGGTAATTATTTTGACATCCATGAAAGTCCATGTTAATGGATCCGCGATTCAGTTTGCTGCATTAATCCCTAAAATTGTTATCGGATCCCGGTTCTACTTCATGGCGCTGTTGGCAAAATAATTATTTGATTTATGCATGATTATTTATTTTATTGTTGTGGATGGTTTATGTGTTTCTCGTGGCAACCCATTATATAATACGCGATGGTTTATCCATATTTGGATTAAATTTTTGTAAATCACTAGAGAACTCGTGATTAAATTTAATTAAAAAAAATTCAATGTAATAGATTAGATCATTGTATTTTATTTCAAATCATAATTGATTGTGGGACAAAGAACAAGAAGAATTCAAAGAATGAAGGTTCGCGAACTCCAAACCAGGGGAAATGCATGGTTGTGACAGCTAACACGCGTGCCCGAAAAGATTTGTGGCGAGCCAGAATCGTGGCAGGTGCCCACAAGCAGCAGGGCAATGAAGGCTTGCGCACGTCCACGGGCATGCTCCGCAGGAGGGTGCTACTGTGTTGAATATTGTAAAATATAGTAGAACTTAATATATGGTAGCATGAAAATTATATGTGTGCAATTGAAATCCTTTGAATTAAAAATACTAAACAAGATTTTTTAAACAAAATTAAATGAGCTCCACAAAGCGGTCCTAGTCTTTAAATGGGCTTATATCGTCTTAGTAAACGTTCAAGAGTGTGGCTTGCTAATTTCTGAAGGTTCATGGGTTGCAATTATTGAGATTTCTAAACAAGTAATTTAAATCATATTAATAGTGGGAGCTCCTGTTCGTAAACGTGTGCGAGTGTAACTTGCGTACTCGAGTTTCTCACTAGTATTCTAAAATTGATATAAACTGAAGTTAATAAAGGATGTGAGATTCATGTGGTATGGGTCTTGCGTGTATGTCGAATTGATCTCTTATAGCTGGAGTTAGATTTATGGTTTGTTTGCTTAGAAGCATCTGAGGAAATAATGTATATATTGCTTCCCTGTTCTCGGAAGATGGTTGGATCTAAGTTTACACTAATTATTAATTTCATATGTCCAAAGATTAGTGACATGGTATGAAATTAAAGATTGAGCTAAACTCGTTGAGGTAGGCCTGGTAGTCTGGTTAAGGGTCATGTCGTAATCGGCTATGAGCGTAACTTGCGGTGGGATTTCTAGGGCTATTAGTGAAAACAATTTATTTGTTTATTAAGAGGTTACAATTCATGTTGCTTCAAATGTTCTGTTTATATGTTCCTAGCAAAATGAATTGCATAATCTGATTGCCAAGGTTGATTATTGGATATCATAAAACTAATTGTTATGCCTTCGATCAAACCTAGCATACTCTTATTGGATGCATAAGAAAGATTGCGGAATACCTATATAAATTAATTCTTTGAACTATTGCACAGTGATTTGATCTTTAATTCTTCTTGTGCAATAAGATTCAATCCTAAAATAATCAAGTTTAATATTTTTATTTTTACTGATTAAAATTAAAAAATAATAAGGAAGAGAGAGAAGAAACATTCTCCAGATATAATTATTTTATTAATTAATTATACATATTAAGGGCTTTTTAGTATTTTAGCATTTCATAATTAGATTCTTCTAAAATTTTAATATTTTCCTTAACTAATTCTTATATTCTCTCTCATAATTATATGGAATAAAATATACTACAGTTTTTGTATTGCGTATAATCTCATTTCCTCACCCCAGATTTACCAACCCCAAATCTTCCTCCCTCTTCCAGCTGCAACCACCGTTCTTCACCAATGTCAAAAGAAGAAGTTGCTGGTAAGGATTCTCCCATCTCCATCAAATTGACATCTACTCTCTCTCAGCGGCGGATCCAGGCGCAGCGCTCGATGGCAACGAGGCCAAGAACGCAGATGAGAGTGCAAAGCAGAGAAGTGAGGATTACTACAAAGTCGGAGTCGAGTGTCTCCAACGACGAGGAGGAATTATCTGAGGGCAGAGAGCTAGTGTCGCCGAGCTCGCGTGAACGGGCGGTCATGTAGATAGAGGAAGTGAATGGTAGAGAGAGAGGGGGGGAGATGGGTGTGTGGTGTTTGTAAGCTTATTTCATTATTGTTTTTTTCATATATAAGTTGCATTATATACGCCTGTAAATATGCATAATTATACGCCTGTACAGTTGCATTATCCTTCATGGAATTATTAAGGTTTTTGAATATAGTTGTGTATTTTTCTGATACAAGTTGCATTATATAAACATGTAAATATGCATTATATAATCATGCATAGTTGAAGTATGTTTTGGTTTTACTGACGTAAGTTGCATCATATAAGCCTGTAAATATGCATTATATAAGCCTGCAAAGTTGCATTATATAAGCTTAAAAAGTTGCAGTATGTTTCTTTAAAATTCAAAATCCCTAAAAATGATAAAAAAGTATAAAAATAATTAATTTAGAAAAATATTCATTAAAATTCAAAATTAATAAAAAGTATCGATAATGCAGCATAAAATTAGGGATTTCCTAGATATAATGAGTGTGAAAAATACAAAAATAATTAATTTAGGAAAATATTCATTAAAATTCAAAATTAATAAAAAGTAGCGATAATGTAGCAAAAATATAGAATTTATTTTAGATATAATGAGTGTGAAAAAGAATAAAAATAATTAATTTAGGAAAATATCCATTAAAACTCGAAATTCCTAAAAGCTAGGGATAATGGAGCATAAAATTATGGATTTTCCTATTTTGTAGATTTAATGGATATGAAAAATGACAAATTTACCACGTTAATGCAACTATTTTATATTACCGAATGCAACTTTAGAAATTCGCTCCCCAAATAGATCTTAGTCGTTCGAACCTTGATTTGGATGTACATGATTCATTCTCATCTCCCATCTAAGAGACCACTTGTGACTTTAACACACCCCTATATATATATATATATATAGGGATGGGATCATATGATAATAAATAAGTATATTAAAAATAAGAATCAATCTCATCCATTAGATCTAATTAAATCAATGGCTGATATCTAATCAAGCAATAATTAAAACACAATCAAGCAACAACTAAAACACAATCAAGCAACATTGTAAAGGCAATCAAGCGGCTTTATCATTTTATCATGGGGGAATTTTTATCACCGGATCCTATCCCCATCCAGAACAAAATTGGGAGCACTATAACGAGGAAATGCAACCACCACCCGCCGAGCCTAGAAGAATCGGGGAGATCTTTACCCGACAGAATCCGCCGCTACTAGACGAAACCGAAGATCCACCTAAAGCTGAAACATGGATAAAGTCCATGGAGAGGATCTTCAGGATACTTGACTGCACAGACCGAGAGAAAGTCCAGTGCATTTCTTTCCAACTGACTAACGAAGCCGAACATTGGTGGGAGACTCAGATGAAGCACTTTATGGAAGAAAGTGCAGATCTCCCTCGTATTGGGATGAAGTTGGAGGACGGAAGGTTTTAGGACCTGACTCAGTCGCTGAGATGATAGAAATCGTTCGACAGATCCGTGCCAGAATCAAAGAAGCTCAAGATCGACAGAAGTCTTACGCTGATAAAAGGCGAACCGAGTTGACTTTTGAAGTTGGAGACAAAGTGTTTTTGAAGATATCGCCCTCTAAGGGAATTATTCGTTTTGGAGCTAGAGGTAAGCTTAGACCTTGATATATTGGTCGTTACGAGATTCTGGAAAGAATTGGAGCCGTAGCATATCGTTTAGATTTGCCACCGAGTTTCGAAAATCTTCATAATGTCTTTCACGTGTCAAAATTGCGGAAGTATATCTATGATCCAAGACACATTATTCAACAAGATGAAGTTCAGCTCCAGCATGATTTAACTTATGAAGAAGGACCAGAGGCAATCATGGAATGGCCCCATATGAAGCACTTTATGGAAGAAAGTACAGATTTCCCTTGTATTGGGATGAAGTTGGAGAACGGAAGTTTTAGAGCCTGACTCAGTCGCTGAGATGATAGAAATTGTTCGACAGATCCGTGCCAGAATCAAAGAAGCTCAAGATCGACAGAAGTCTTACGCTGATAAAAGGCGAACCGAGTTGACTTTTGAAGTTGGAGACAAAGTGTTTTTGAAGATATCGCCCTCTAAGGGAATTATTCGTTTTGGAGCTAGAGGTAAGCTTAGACCTTGATATATTGGTCCTTACGAGATTCTGGAAAGAATTGGAGCCGTAGCATATCGTTTAGATTTGCCACCGAGTTTCGGAAATATTCATAATGTCTTTCACGTGTCAAAATTGCGGAAGTATATCTATGATCCAAGACACGTTATTCAACAAGATGAAGTTCAGCTCCAGCCTGATTTAACTTACGAAGAAGGACCAGAGGCAATCATGGATTTCAAAATGCAAGAGCTCCGCAACAAGAAGATCAACCTTGTCAAGATGAAGGAGAAGTACCCCGAGCTATTCATGTAATTGCGATATTTCGGGACGAAATTTTTTGAAGTGGGGGAGGATGTAACGCCCCTCGTAAATTTTAAATGTATTTATCAATTTCCGAAATTTATCATTTTGGGCATTTATTTAATTGCCATTCTTAATTCAAGGAGAATAAATAAATATTAAATTAATAATTAATATCGATAATTTATTTGATGACCTGACATTTTCATATCGGGATAATATCGATCGATAAATATTCGCGAGTAGATGAAATATTACGGTCTCCCGTACAATGACGCGAGGAGATGTGGAGTTGACTTGAGGTGATGTTAAAGTGACCGATGTGACAAGCGAATGACAACCACTTTAACATTTTTGACTTTCGGTAATTCTGAAATTACCCTCGCCTCCCTTCTATAAATAGAAGGCTTACACTTCAAGTTTTACTTTCACTTTCTCTCACAAATTACTCCAAAGAATTTCCGGCGAGAATTCCGGCAAACTCCGACGAAGCTACGGCGAAGTGTTTTCAAGGTAAAATTATACCTTTTCGGAATCCGCTCTTCGTTTCCTTTCTATGTCCAACCTTAGAATCTCTTTCTTTTGTATTTCAAAGTAAGAAATCAAGGAATCAAGGGTCGATCAAGCCCCCGAAGCTCAACGAAAGTCCTAGAGGTATAGATCGAACCTCCCTCTAGCTATTTTATCGATTTAAGCATGTTATGGTTTATGCCCTAGTTTATAAATGTCATGATCTAGGCTTGATATTGAGTTTATGAGTACTTATGCATGTTTAGCATTTTATATTATGATCCTAGAAATGAGATATCGACGTAGGAATCGAGTTGTGTTGATTTTGGAGTATATTTGGTATAATTGCCCTATATTGAAATGTTATGGTTAAATCTCGATCCCCGCATGTTTTGATAGTTTAAATCGTGTCTAGACTCATTATATATGTTTAGAAACCATTTGATGTTGTTAGAAATCGATTGGACGAGTCCAGATAACCGTTTGAGCCAAAACACAAAAATCCCTCCGAAGGCATCAAGCCTCTGTTTCGATCGACACAGATTGTGTCGATCGACACAAAGCCAAAATTTCGATCAACACAATTTGTGTCGATCGACACAGATGTTGTTCCTTAAGATTTTGTTGTCGACCCTTTGTATATCTCGACACACTTCATTTCGATCGACATTCTTGACATAACAAGCCATTTTGATCGACACACTTGGTGTCGGTCGACACACACATGAATTTGGTCGACATTTCTTCATGTCGACCGACACAAACCAAACCGGTCGACACATGCTTCGGTCGACACACACATGTATGTCAAACGTGCATATCGATCGACACTACCTATGTCAATCGATACAGATGCATAATTTGAAATTTTCAACTTTCATTCTTCGATCGATTCGACTTATCATTCATACTTTTTGATATCCTTTCGATTGATCATTTAATACAATCATATCTAAACTCTAAATTCATCTTTCAATCAATTGAATTCCAATTTCGATCGATATTCCTTGTATCAATCGACAATGAGATGTTATCTTCCATAACTTTTCCGAGAATCTTTTCAATTCAAATCGATTTGATTTGCTTAACCAAACTCTTGTAACTCGAACTTCCTTTGAAGCTTATTGTTTAAACCAAACTTGTTAAACCTCAACCTTTGATATCTTAATTCGATCTTTGTCTGAGATCAAGAATCTCCTCGATTATTTCGTTGAAACAACTTGATTAGTCCTTATACACTCAAGCAATGTACAATGATCCATAATGAATGTGAAACATCTTTTAATCTTAAACTCTTGAAAGTACTTTGTCACTAGACGAAGTCATTTGTTTTGTTCAAACAAATTGAACTACTATTCATGCTTCTTGAATTAAGGATTGATATTGAATCACGAGCTTTCGAATTAACGTTTGACTACCTTGTCCGTGAAACTAAATTGCCAAGACATTTTTTCCATATCCTTACCCGATGGCTCAAACGTGAAAAGTCCAAGATCAATTAAGAGTCTAGAACTATTTAATGAGATAGATTTCAAATAATCTATTATCCCTTGAGGATTTATTTGTATTCCTTATGTAATAGGAAAGGGAAAGGAGAAGATCAATTGCTAGAACAACCAATCACGTAACCGCACCTACTCAAGGTTGGCTTTCTTTTACCCCTATATAGTGGCCAAATTAAAAATATGAAAATGATATTTTCTTTTCAAATCATATCAAGCATGAAATGAAATGTTTTGTTTTAAATTGCTTTGTCATTACCTACTATTTTGTGTTTGCTATCTGTCCTCTCAGTGGGGGAACCCCACTCAGAGAAGAACATCAAACGTATTTAACGTGGATGTTGACTCTGCGTTTTGCGAGTCTTATCAATCGTACCCAGGTAGTGAAAGAGATACCATGGGTTAGTGCACTATGATGCTGACATGTCAGGGGTCATGCCCTACTCGGACTAGCATCGTGACTGTGGTAGGTGGCAACCTCCCAGTCACATAATCATTTGCAGATAGTTTAACTAAGTAAAGAGGAGCATGCTCATTCATAATATGTTTTGGTGCCATGGGAGGATTTCAAACTTTAAACCCCATGTCCGACCCGATTAAAAAGGCATGACAAACTTATATGTATGTATGTTTTCAGGCATGTGTTCACTAAGTACAATTTGTACTTAGCCCCCCGCATTATTTCTAAAATGTGCAGGTTAAAAGAAGCTTTTGGAGCAAGAGTACGAGGCAGCAGTCGAAGTGGAGCTGAAGATTCTTTTTGTAATAGTTAGATGCTGAAGTATGTATCTTCATATACATACTTCATTGATAACTTTCCGCTGCTGAAACTCTTTATCCTTTGTTAGCCTTTTGATGACATCACAAATACTCTGATATTTGGTTACTCAAGAAGCTACGATCCCTTCTTGAGGAGGCACCCCTTTAATATCTTTTGCTTAACTTGGGATAATTGTGGTGATTCTTTTTCATTTGCTTAAATTCTTCTTGTTAATTGATATCTCAAGTGCAAGTCTCGTACCCGATGTGCCTCATTTCTCTTATTTAACCTTGTTTATAAATCGGGGCGTGACAAAGTGGTATCAGAGCCAGGTTTGAAAATTTTTCTTTTCGAGGCCTCCGTCTACTAATTAAGTGGGAAATGTCCTTACCAGCTCCAGCTCCTACACTCGTACTCGGCGCCGTATCAAGAAAAAGAATTTTGCATAAATTATTACATTAAAGTTTAAGTCGCAAGCGTTCTTTGAAATATGAAAGTTTTTATGCATACATTGTTGCATCTCTTTTATCAAAGTTCATGAAAAGTTCCAATGCATAAATAGTTGCATTCTAATTATCAAAGGTTTTTAGTGCATAAATTGTTGCATTTTCATGAAAGTTTTCAATATGCATTACGAATGCTTTATAAAGGCCTTATTAGAGAATTTAGATGCTTTTAGGGAGCATGTGTTAGTTTACCTTCGCGAGAGACTTAGATCAAGCATGTACTAAGATAGGATTCTTATGCGCCGTAGCCGAACATAGAAGTATTACCTTTATAATCACGTTACTTTCGCTACGCTAACCTTTAAATTTGTGCAATCTATTATTTATATTTTGCCTAACCTATTGACTCCTTTGACTTTACCTACTCGCAGATGGCCAAGTCTTTCTTTACTCTTCGCAAACCTCAGCTACTTCCGAAGCTACAAAATATGTTGTGGTGACTCTCTGAACCGATTTCTCACTGACTTGTACAAGTTCTGGGCAGATGCACACCCTCATGGAGTAACCCGTACTGAAGGACTCCGCCGCTTGGTGGAACTGCTGCCGCCTCACTGGCAATCTTGGGCGCAAGCTAACTACCGAGACTTCCTCGATAACTCCCCTGCTGACGAATCTGATCAGGAAGGGTTCATAGCCCTTATCCGTGCACAGAAGGCATCATTCAGAAGCCCTCCTCCTAGCCCACGGGCACATGATCATGAAGTCGGATCTTCACGAGCCCCAATACCGGTATCTGAAGGAGAAAGCAAGACTGACTCAGACGAGGATCCTGAAGAGAATCCATCACTTGGACTGAGTGATGAGGAATTAGACGCCAGCCACTATCCCGCCTATCCCGATGAGGATGACTCTGATGATTCGCAGAATCCTGATTTTGATCGCCCTATACCGGCTACGTGGAGACAGAAAATGCGGGACAGACTTGGAGACCAATACCTCGATCCCGAGGGAGATGAAGAAGAGTCCGTCGAAACTAAGGACGAGGAGGAAGAAGAGGATTCAGACGAGGAAGAAGACGAGGAAGAGGTGGAAGAGGAAGAACGGGAGGAAGAAGCCATTGAACAAGGAGAAGACCTTCTCAAAATACCTCAATAGGAAGGAGCTGCCCCAATGCCTTTTGAATGGGTAGCAGATAACTGGCAAGAGCAGTGGCAACAAGAATGGGGTGATGAGCCCTGGAACGTCGACGAGGACATAGAGGAAGACCTCGAGGAAATTCCTACCTCCCCTGAGATCATCGACTGCTCCGATGTTGGCATGTTTGACTCATCGGACGATGGCTATTGACTGTCAGCCTTGGCTGGACTATTAGACGCATATATGTATTATAACTATCAGTTGTAACTGTAGAATTGTGACTGTTTGGCGCCTTGTTGGCCACTTTTAACATTTGGAAGTTGTGTTGTAATAGTAATTAGGATGCCTCCTACGGGAGATGAGTAATCGTGTGCTATTTGGTAGCGAGAAGGCAATTTTCAAACTCGGCAACTCTAAGGTTTTCTAATGAAAATGCTACTGCCCCCTTTCCCGGGCATTTCGGATGTATATCATGTTGTTATGTTTAAATGTTTTCCGTCTTAATGTCAAATTTTCTTATCCTTGTGGCGAATTGTGTACATGGGCCAATGCCATGTATTGTAGGGAATACTATCCCTCAAGGGACTGTTAACCCTAAATTGTGGGACAACCTACCTTGTCTAAATTTGTATTTATCAATTGTTTTTTCTTATCGCAATCCATAAAAGGATTTTTCGATATGCATTGTGCGTATTTAGGGTCCTGAATACCCTTTTAACGACTATTTACATTGCAGTATGCTACCTAGAGAAGCCCCTGCAAGAGGCCGAGGATGAGGACGAGGTCGTGGAAGAGGCCAACCTCAAGTGAACCCAGAGGGACCAAATCCAAACCAAGGCGAAGGACCCCATCCAGAACTAAATTGGGAGCACTATAACGAGGAAATGCAACCACCACCCATCGAGCCTAGAAGAATCGGGGAGATCTTTACCCGACAGAATCCGCCACTGCAAGACGGAACCGAAGATCCACCTAAAGCTGAAACATGGATAAAGTCCATGGAGAGGATCTTCAGGATACTTGACTGCACCGACCGAGAGAAAGTCCAGTGAATTTTTTTCCAACTGACTGATGAAGCCGAACAGTGGTGGGATACTCATATGAAGACACTCACTCCTGAACAAGAAGATGCCCTAAATTGGGATCAATTTAAGGCAAAATTTTACACCAAGTACATCCCTCTGACGTACCGAGTCCAGAAACAAGCGGAATTTCACCGCCTTGTGCAAGGAGAAATGTCTGTAACAGAATATGACCGGATGTTCAATAGCCTGTCGAAGTATGCTCCGGACGCGGTGAACACCGAGCAGAAGAAGGCACTTCAATTCATGTCTGGACTGAAAACAGACATCCAAGCCTCTCTTGCTTGCTTAACTGGGTTAGATTATACCGACGCACTGCAGCGAGCCTTGAACATCGAAGCAGCACTGAAGAATGGATTGCGAGCTGCTCTCTTGGCCAACAAACCCGAGCAACCCACTGGATCAGGGATGAAAAGAAAGCAGGACGATGTCCCACAGACCCCGGCAACCGGACAGAGGAGAAACTGGCAAGGCAGCCTGAATTTTCGCAACAATCCAGCTGATAATCCGAGGAACTTTCATAATCAAGGGAACAATCGTCAAGGAAACTTTGCTGTCAAATGCTGCAACCGCTATGGAAGAGACCACCCGGGAGAATGCGCTGCACTTTGTGCCAACTGCTACAATTGCGGGAAGATGGGACACTATTCGTCGCAGTGTCGCCAGGGCAACAATCGCCAAGATTTCCGGAATCAGCGCCAAGGCAATACCCTACTACAGGCACTGCAAGGCCAGCAGAAACCCAAGAACAACCGCAACCGCGCTATTCAAGCCAGGCCAATTCAGCAGGTGCATCAGCAGCAGCAACCGCAACAGCAGCCGCCGCAGCAGCAAAATCAACATCAGCCAGCACGTCAAGGAAGAGCCTACGCTCTTGAACAGCCGAAGGAGAAGGAAGATCAGGGAAACCTGACAGGTATGGGACTAGTAAACCAGTCACCTATCATTGTGTTTTTTGATTCGGTGCATCACATTCATTCATATCTGAAGATTGTATCCAGAACCTAGGGCTTAGTACCGAGAGAACTAAGAACGATTTGTGTGTAATCACTCCGACTGGTGGATCAACTCTCTCGAACTTTGTCTGCCCGACCCTAGAAATCTCTTTTGGGACATGTATTCTAAAAGACAACGGTTTGAACGTCCTACAAATGAAAGATGTGGAGGTGATTCTAGGAATGGACTGGTTGGAAGAAAACCATGCCACCATCCGATGCAAGGATAGGATTGTATCTTTTGAACAAGCTGGAAGAGAACCAGTGTACTTGCATAGAGTTCAGAAAGGAACAAGGATTCCCCTAATTTCTGCCATGCAAGCATACCGATTGGCCAGTATAAAGGATAGTCAAGCTTTCCTTGTGTATCTCAATGAGGATGCCAAGAAGGACATTACTGCCAGTGATGTTGAAGTTGTAAGGGAATTTGAAGATGTTTTTCCCGATGAGCTACCTGGATTGCCGCCAGATAGGCAATTAGAATTTGTTATTGACCTTGAACCAGGTGCAGCTTCTATTTCAAAAGCTCTGTATAGAATGGCCCCCAAGTAACTGCAAGAGTTGAAGGTGCAATTTCAAGAATTGCTAGACTTGGGATTCATTCGACCCAGTGCATCGCCTTCGGGAGCACCTGTTCTTTTTGTGAAAAAGAAAGATGGGTCTATGCGCATGTGCATTGATTACCGCGAGTTGAATAAACTCACTTTGAAGAACAAGTATCCACTCCCAAGAATCGACGATCTCTTTGATCAACTTAAGGGAGCAAAGGTCTTTTCAAAGATTGACCTTAGGTCCGGATACCATCAGCTTAAGATCCGTCCAACGGATATTCCTAAGACTGCATTCAGAACAAGATATGGCCACTATGAGTTTGTAGTGATGCCTTTTGGATTGACAAATGCACCAGCAGTATTCATGGATCTTATGAATCGTGTGTTTCATTCATATCAAGGTAATTTTGTCCTAGTCTTCATAGACGACATCCTTGTCTACTCTAAGAGTGAAGAGGAACATCTAGAACATCTGAGAACAGTCTTGAGAACCCTGCGAAAGGAGAGACTGTACGCTAAGTTCACCAAATGTGAATTTTGGTTGAAGGAAGTGATGTTCCTAGGACACATAGTATCCGCTGAAGGAATGAAAGTGGACCCAGCTAAGATACAAGCTGTGAAGGAGTGGGAAGCTCCTAAAACCCCGAACGAAGTTCGAAGTTTTCTTGGACTAGTAGGATATTATCTCAAATTCATCGAGGGATTTTCCAAAATTTCCAGACCGATGACTCAACTTTTGAGGAAAGGAATTAAGTATACTTGGACTGAACAGTGCGAAGCGAGTTTCCAATGCTTAAAAGAACTCTTAACCACTGCCCCAGTCTTGGCAGTACCAGAAGCAGATAAAGACTATGAGCTGTATACTGATGCCTCCAAGAATGGTCTAGGGTGTGTATTGATGCAAGAAGGCAAAGTGATTGCATATGCATCACGTCAATTGAGGACGCATGAATTGAACTACCCAACCCATGACCTAGAACTAGCAGCCATTGTGCATGCACTGAAGATTTGGAGACATCATCTCTATGGAGCTAGATGTGCAATCTTCACTGACCACAAGAGCCTCAAATATTTCCTTGAGCAAAAAGATAATATGAGGCAAAGAAGATGGTTAGAATTAGTGAAGGGCTATGACTTGATCATTAATTATCATCCAGGAAAAGCTAATTCAGTAGCTGATGCGTTGAGCAGAAAGTCTCCAGCTAAAGCTTGTGATGTGATAATGCAAAAGGACGAATTGATCAAGGATTTTGAAAAGTTGAATCTTGAAGTAGTCACACCACCAGAGACGGTGAGTACAAGAATAGCAGCCTTATAGGCAAGTCCTGATTTAAGGACAAGAATTGTAGAAGCACAAAGAAAAGATGAAGGTTCGGAGAAGATACGACTTCAGATTCGTGAGAAGGAAGTCGCAAACTTTCAAGAAGCTTCTGATAATGCCATAATGTACGACGGAAGATTGTGTGTGCCGAAGGTTGATGATTTGAAAGAAGAAATCATGAGAGAAGCACACGAAACTCCGTAAACTGCCCACCCTGGAAGTACAAAGATGTATCAAGACTTGAAGTCTAAATTTTGGTGGGAAGGCATGAAGCGAGACATAGCCATGTTCGTAGAACGATGTTTAGCATGTCAACAAGTAAAGGCATTGCATCAAAGGTCGTATGGAAAGTTACAGCCGCTTGACATTCCTGAGTGGAAATGGGACGCAATAGCTATGGATTTTGTAACCGGTTTACCCAAATCCAAAAGAGGAAACACCGCTATTTGGGTAATCGTGGATCGCTTGACTAAGAGCGCACATTTTCTACCAATCCAAATTACGTATGGATCAGATAAGTTGGCCCAGCTTTATGCCAAGGAAATCATACGACTGCATGGAGTGCTAACGACGATCACATCTGACAGGGATGCGAAGTTCACTTCACGATTTTGGACTAGCTTACAGAAAGAGCTCGGAACTGGATTGAACTTCAGCACATCCTTTCACCCTCAAACTTATGGTCAAACTGAGAGGACCATTCAAACCCTGGAGGATATGCTCATAACAGTCATTCTAGACCGAGGGGTGAAATGGGAAGCTGTTCTACCATTGATCGAATTTGCATACAATAATAGCTTTCAAGCCACCATTGGAATGGCCCCATATGAAGCACTTTATGGAAGAAAGTGCAGATCTCCCTTGTATTGGGATGAGTTGGAGAACGGAAGGTTTTAGGACCTGACTCAGTCGCTGAGATGATAGAAATTGTTCGACAGATCCGTGCCAGAATCAAAGAAGCTCAAGATCGACAGAAGTCTTACGCTGATAAAAGGCGAACCGAGTTGACTTTTGAAGTTGGAGACAAAGTATTTTTGAAGATATCGCCCTCTAAGGGAATTATTCGTTTTGGAGCTAGAGGTAAGCTTAGACCTCGATATATTGGTCCTTACGAGATTCTGGAAAGAATTGGAGCCGTAGCATATCGTTTAGCTTTGCCACCGAGTTTCGGAAATGTTCATAATGTCTTTCACGTGTCACAATTGCGGAAGTATATCTACTATCCAAGACACGTTATTAAACAAGATGAAGTTCAGCTCCAGCCTGATTTAACATACGAAGAAGGACCAGAGGCAATCATGGATTTCAAAACGCAAGAGCTCCGCAACAAGAAGATCAACCTTGTCAAAGTTCTTTGGAAGCATCATGGCACTGAAGAAGCAACGTGGGAACTTGAAGACAAGATGAAGGAGAAGTACCCCGAGCTATTCATGTAATTGCGAAATTTCGGGACGAAATTTTTCGTAGTGGGGGGATGTAACGCCCCTCGTAAATTTTTAATGTATTTATCGAATTTCTGAAATTTATCATTTTGGGCATTTATTTAATTGTCATTCTTAATTCAAGGAGAATAAATAAATATTAAATTAATAATTAATATCGTTAATTTATTTGATGACCCAAAATTTTCATATCGGGATAATATCGATCGATAAATATTCGCGAGTAGACGAAATATTACGGTCTCCCGTACAATGACGCGAGGAGATGTGGAGTTGACGTGAGGTGATGTTAAAGTGACCGATGTGACAAGCGAATGGCAACCACTTTAACCTTTTTGACTTTCGATAATTCCAAAATTACCCTCGCCTCCCTTCTATAAATAGAAGGCTTACACTTCAAGTTTGACTTTCACTTTCTCACAAATTACTCCAAAGAATTTCCGGCGAGAATTCTGGCAAACTCCGACGAGCTCCGACGAAGCTCCGGTGAAGTGTTTTCAAGGTAAAACTATACCTTTTCGGAATCCTCTCTTCGTTTCCTTTCTATTTCCAACCTTAGAATCTCTTTCTTTTGTATTTCGAAGTAAGAAATCAAGGAATCAAGGGTCGATCAAGCCCCCGAAGCTCAACGAACGTCCTAGAGGTATAGATCGAACCTCCCTCTAGCTATTTTATCGATTTAAGCATGTTATGGTTTATGCCCTAGTTTATAAATGTCATGATCTAGGCTTGATATTGAGTTTATGAGTACGTATGCATGTTTAGCATGTTATATTATGATCCTAGAAACGATATATCGACGTGGGAATCAGGTTGTGTTGATTTTGGAGTATATTTGGTATAATTGCCCTATACTGAAATGTTATGGTTAAATCTTGATCCCAACATGTTTTGATAGTTTAAATCGTGTCTAGACTCATTATATATGTTTAGAAACCATTTGATGTTGTTAGAAATCGATTGGACGAGTCCGGATAACCGTTTGAGCCAAAACACAAAAATCCCGCCAAAGGCATCAAGCCTCTGTTTTGATCGACACAATTTGTGTCGATCGACACAGATGTTGTTCCTTAAGATTTTGTTGTCGACCCTTTGTATCGCTCGTCACACTTCATTTCAATCGACATTCTTGACATAACAAGCCATTTCGATCGACACACTTGGTGTCGGTCGACACACACATGAATTCGGTCAACATTTCTTCATGTCGACCGACACAAACCAAACCGGTCGACACACACATGTATGTCAAACGTGCATATCGATCGACACTACCTATGTCGATCGATACAGATGCATAATTTGAAATTTTCAACTTTCATTCTTCGATCGATTCGACTTATCATTCATACCTTTTGATATCCTTTCGATTGATCATTTAATACAACCATATCTAAACTATATATTCATCTTTCAATCAATTGAATTCCAATTTCGATCGATATTTCTTGTATCAATCGACAATGAGATGTTATCTTCCATAACTTCTCCGAGAATCTTTTCAATTCAAATCGATTTGATTTGCTTAACCAAACTCTTCTAACTCGAACTTCCTTTGAAGCTTATTGTTTAAACCAAACTTGTTAAACCTCAACCTTTGAAATCTTAATTCGATCTTTGTCTGAGATCAAGAATCTCCTCGATTATTTTGTTGAAACAACTTGATGAGTCCTTATACTCTCAAGCAATGTACGATGATTCATAATGAATATGAAACATCTTTTAATCTTAAACTCTTGAAAGTACTTTGTCACTAGACGAAGTCATTTATTTTTTCAAACAAATTGAACTACTATTCATGCTTCTTAAATTAAGGATTGATATTGAATCACGAGCTATCGAATTAACGTTTGACTACCTTGTCCGTGAAACTAAATTGCCAAGACATTTTCCATATCCTTACCCGATGGCTCAAACGTGAAAAGTCCAAGATCGATTAAGAGTCTAGAACTATTTAATGAGTTAGATTTCAAATAATCTATTATCCCTTGAGGATTTATTTGTATTCCTTATGTAATAGGAAAGGGAAAGGAGAAGATCAATTGCTAGAACAACCAATCACGTAACCGCACCTACTCAAGGTGGGCTTTCTTTTACCCCTATATATTGGGCCAAATTAAAAATATGAAAATGATGTTTTCTTTTCAAAGCATATCAAGCATGAAATGAAATGTTTTGTTTTATATTGCTTTGTCATTGCCTACTGTTTTGTGTTTGCTATCTGTCCTCTCAGTGGGGGAACCCCACTCAGAGAAGAACATCAAACGTATTCAACGTGGATGTTGACTCTGCGTTTTGCGAGTCTTATCGATCGTACCCAGGTAGTGAAAGAGATACCATGGGTTAGTGCACTATGATGCTGACATGTTAGGGGTCATGCCCTACTCGGACTAGCATCTTGACTGTGGTAGGTGGCCACCTCCCAGTCACATAATCATTTGCAGATAGTTTAACTAAGTAAAAAGGAGCATGTTCATTCATGAAATATTTTGGTGCCATGGGAGGATTTCAAACTTAAAACCCCATGTGCGACCCGATTAAAAAGGCATGACAAACTTATATGTATGTATGTTTTCGGGCATGTGTTCACTAAGTACAATTTGTACTTAGCCCCTCGCATTATTTCTAAAATGCGCAGGTTAAAAGAAGCTTTTGGAGCAAGAGTACAAGGCAGCAGTCGAAGTGGAGCTGAAGATTCTTTTTGTAATAGTTAGATGCTGAAGTATATATCTTCATATACATACTTCATTGATAACTTTCCGCTGCTGAAACTATTTATCCTTTGTTAGCCTTTTGATGACATCACAAATACTCTGATATTTGGTTACTCAAGAAGCTACGATCCCTTCTTGAGGAGGCACCCCTTTAATATATTTTGCTTAACTTGGGATAAGTGTGGTGATTCTTTTTCTTTTACTTAAATTCTTCTTGTTAATTGATATCTCAAGTGCAAGTCTCGTACCCGATGTGCCTCATTTCTCTTATTTAACCTTGTTTATAAATCAGGGCGTGACATTAATTATGATTTTTTTTTCTTATTCTTCCAGTTTATTTGTCTTGATTTCGAAACGTATTTGAAAAGTATTTTGGTTCTACGATAAATATATTCTATTTATACTTTCTTCAAATCATTTTTATAAATTAACTTTAAATTATTTTTTTTTTTAATTTTCTTTCTTCTCTTAATAGTGCTCCTCATTTTTTGATCACTTCTATAAATTAGTTTTCACAATAATTTTTTGAAAGTGTGAATGAACAATTTTTTATTTTAGATAAGAAATCTTTTTTTTCAAGGAATGTTTTTCTGAACAATTTAGTTACATAAATTTAAATAATCTTAATTAAAAAGACTCGCAGTTTAGTGAAAAAGTATCGAAATTCATTGCAGTTCAATCCATTTAATTTTATTTCAAGTTTGTGAAATCTTTTTTCTGAAATGTAAGTATGTTTACACGATGATTTCATTTCAAGTGGGCCTTGAAATTTGGATGAATTGCAACCACAAAAAAATAATCATGATTTTGTGTAGATTCAAAGAAAAATTGCGAAATAAAAGAAATACAGAGAATATAAAGATTTTTTGAACAATTAGTTACATCAATTAATACAATTTTAGAGAGAAAGACTCGCAGAAAAAATGTAGAAAATACTTATTTTTGTGCTTAAACGTAAGAATGCTTCCATGATGATTTCATTTCAGGTGAGAATTGAAAATTGGATGAATTGGATCCATAAATAATTTATCATCATGGGTTTATGTAGATTCAAAGAAAAATATTGAAATAAAATATAATACATAAAATATAAATATTGTAGAATAAAATGAGATATGTTTGTTGAACTTTTATCGTTTTTTGTATAAAAATTAAGTTTGCACGATTTACCCATTTTTGTGTTGATTTGCATATCAAGCGTTTGATTTTAATAAATCAATATATGTCACATTCTGGTGTAAATATTATATATATAATAGTTATGTGTTTGATAGATATGATAAAGGATATAAGTTTTCAACCTAATGTACTCACGTTTTATATTTTTAACATAAGTTAATAAATTATAATCTAAAAAAAATAAAAAATCAAATTGGTGTACCCATGGTTTATATTTTTAATATGTAGATAATACTAATTTTAAGTCATATAAAAAGTCAAACAATTATACTCAAATTTTATATATTTTAGTATAAAGTAAAAATACTAAATAATGATTTACCCACATTTTAAAAGTTAACTTATGTCTATTTTTTTACTAATTTAAATTAAATAATAAAATAACATGTGATATTTGGCAAAATTTTATATATAAATCTCTATAATTATATATATAATTACATTAATGAGTTGCTTATTGTTCATTATAGTACATAATATACATATAATAAATAACTAATTTGTACCCGTTACAAAAAATAATATTTAAGTTATAAAAGATTATATAAATTATAAATATAAATAATAAATTTATTAATGTTATATTAATCTATCTTATTAATTTATCAAAATTATTATTAATATCTTACTATTTTTGAAACATATGAATTTAAAATAATCTTATTTGTAATCATCATTTCGATTTGCGTGTTATTGTATAAATTTGATTATAGTTTGATTACCGAGTTTATATAAATTATTGAAATATTGGTAAAATATAAAATATTTTGTTGACAACTAATAGAGATAATTGTCTTTTACTATGAATTATAGAATTAAAAATAAGACCAACTATATTTATTGTAAAAAATGATTATTGTGATTAGTATTAATTAATAATTGAAGAGATAATTTTTGTTTAAAAAAAATTATATATAGGATGGAGTTTGAACACAAACCCCTTGGATACATAGAAATTTAATATCAACACCATAAACCAACTATACTACTTAGATATCTTTGACATTTTGCTTTAAAATATAAATATTCATATTCTTTTATAATTTTGGCGAGAACAATTTTTTTAGACTTCTTTGGTTTAGTATATATATAGATAAGTTATGCATAGTTCACAATTTTAAAATAAAATAACAAATTTTATGATTTCGAAAAATAGTACTTAAGTAATTTTTATAATTTTATTTTATCTAACATTTTATTACAATATAATTTTATTTTTAGAAATGCAATACAATCTTTTGTATTTTTTTTTCTTTTGCTTCAATATATATATATATATATATATATATATATATATATATATTAAAATACATTATACTAAAAATAAAGTTTATGAGATTTAATTTAAATATTATTCCATAAAAAAATATTATGCATGTATTATTTAAAAAATATTAAATATAATAAATTTGTGGGATAAAATATTTTAAAGAAAATAAAAAATATAATTCTGTTGCATTTTATATTATAATTATATACATAATATAATAGAATAATATAAAGTAAAAAAGAAAAGTTTTGACGAAAATGGTTATTAGTCTTTTTAATATATTATATAGATTAGAATTATTCATAAATAGATTTTGACATAGAAAGAAACGAAAAATAATATTGAAGATAATATGTGTATATAAACCCATTTAATAAATTCATGTACCTAATAATAAGGGGGCGTTTGGTATAACTGGCGGGAATCACTATGGGTATGAGTTTGATAATAAATGGAATGGGTATGGGTTTAGATTTGGGAATCATTCTCAATTCTTGGTGTTTGGTTTATGAGATGGTTTGGGAATAATTTTCAATTCTGATGAATTTTTCTTAAGTTTAAAGGTTTAGAAAATAATTAAAATAATATATAAATAATAAGTAATTTAATAATAAAAAATTATATTAAAAAAAATAATTTATTATCTATTTTATAAAATATAAAATAAAGATAAAATCAAAGATTGTTTAATAATAATATTATTATAATATATTGTTAAAAATAAATAATAAAATCTAAGAAATAAATAATAAGATTAAAATATTATTAATTATTGTATATATGATAATTAATATATTTTCAATAATATTATTATTAATTAATGCATAATAATAATATAATAACACCATTTATTATAATATTATTATAAATATATTAATTTATTAATATATATAATATTAATAACATTATAAATTATTATATTGAAAAATATTGGAGTATATAATAATTAATAAAAATAATTACAAAATCTTATAAAATAAAAAAATAATCATTTTGAGATTGAATTTGGGAATGAGTATGAAACCCACCAACCTAGAGGGGAATGGATATTTGGGAATCAATCCCATCCCCCATTCCCATATCCATCAACCAAACAGTGGGTTTCGGAATCATTCTCATTCCTTGATTCCGAAACCCACCAACCAAACACCCCCTAATATTCATGCACTTTAATAGTAGTATTTAAAATACACGAACGAACTAATCATGTTACCAACAAACTAAAGATTAGTTATTCATTGTTTGTAATATAGAATGAATCGATGCTAAAATTCAGTTCATGTTAAATGAAAATTAATTTACATCCCTTTCTATAATTAATAATTTAGAATTAGTCATGATTTGATTATCTTACATCACCAAAAAAATATATATATAAAAATAAATTTATTTTAGCGATGGAAGAGATTCCGGCGGCCTTTAACGATGGACTTAACTTGCGATGAGTCACCGCCACTATATTTAACGACCAGAATGAAATTCCATATTAACATCACACTTTTACAAATAGAATTGCTTGGCATGTCCATCGTTAATTGACTAAATATCTTCATCTAATTTGTCACTATTTTGTCTTCTTCTTGTACGTAAAATGTATACAGTATATAATTAGTATTATTTCATTTTTGCATTGCATAAAATTACTAAATTTAATTATTGTAAAAGTAAAACATAAATATGTTAAATATTAGTAAAATAATGTCATAATATATGTGAAGTACATTTGC
Organism: Plectranthus barbatus; assembly: GCA_026898455.1. Taxonomy (NCBI): domain Eukaryota; kingdom Viridiplantae; phylum Streptophyta; class Magnoliopsida; order Lamiales; family Lamiaceae; genus Plectranthus; species Plectranthus barbatus. The sequence goes on along the minus strand of JAPKLW010000121.1, from coordinate 220,157 downwards.
ACTTACTCAAGTTAATCTTATCATCAATGGTCAAATTTATAAAAATGGATATTTCAATATTTGAATACCACTTTTTGAAATTCTAAAATAATTTGTGATACAATTGAAAATTTATTATGAGAAATCCAGCATGGCGCTCCATTCACATTATCTGGAAATTGAAATTAAATATTAGTAAATTATAGTAATTGTTGATGAAACACACACTATTCATGTAATTTATATTTTCAAGAAAAAATATACCAATTGTCTAAATCTCTAATTTCTAATTTGTCATGCTCAAAATAGTCTCTTGAACTAAGTCGAAATTTGTGTTAGGAATCTTACCTAGTTTTGATAAAATAATATTGTAATAGTTTAGGCACTATTCGAAGACTTGAAGACATGAACCGTTCAAAGAAGTGATCAAGTTTAAACTGAGGATCATAACTGATCAAGTCGAGTTATGAGAATAACCATAACACAATCAGAATTATCAACTGATTCAGCTGTGAGGAATATGTTTTCCATACTAACTCATTCGGTCATGAGAACATCTCAGTGGTCTAACTAAAGAGAATGATCAGCTAACAGTTCAGAGGAACTGACAAGTGAGGAGAGAAGAAGGATGAATAAATCAAATAGATGTTTGTATGGTAGAATTCTCAACTAATATTTTACGTCAATCAATATGTCTCATCTAAGTACTCAAAAGTTAAGATGTATAACTAGGAGTATCAACATTCACTTGCAAAGGTGTAGAGAGCTTAGTGCTGCTAAACAATGTTTTAGACCTAGTATACATACTAGACCTATGCCATAGCTGGCCCTAGTCACGCCCGCGCAGGAGCACTTTGGGCAATTTCATTTCGAGATTTGTGGCTGAAGTTATGTTGTTTTCCTTATCCAGCTCCAAGATTTGTTTCCATCTTGAATCAAATTTGATTTGATTTGAGTTTTGAATTTTCATTTGACTCAACCATAGCCCACTGCTAGATATGCTTCCTGAAATATGCGTCCTTTAGATTGGCAACTTTCCTTATCCAGCGCTTACGTCAATTGCCCAATATAGGAGGTGTCATCAGAGCAGGCTCATTTGGGCAATGTCTCAATAGTCCCAAAATTATTTGGATTTGGTCAATTCCTTACCATTCAACCATTTCATCACTTATTGCAGAAAACACCCCTATATCCTAAGAAATGTCCTATTCTAGACATGAAATAAAGATTAAAAAGTTAAATAAAAAAACTAACTCAAATATGGTCAAATATATAATTGTGTCACACCTACACAAAAGGCACGTACTTGTCCCCCAATATGAGAGAGAACACTCCATTTTTGCTCCATAAAAAAAAAAAAGAAAAAAAAAGAAGACTCAATTTTTGAGCATATTTGAGAACTAACTTTACCAAGTCGAAAATCACAACATCAACAAAATTCAGTTGAACCATGAGCGAACAAATCAATAGTTACCTCATCAAATTTGAGAATATATGTGCTAATTGTCACTCGACTCTCTTTTTTCTAGACTTGTGACTTTTTGCTCAATCATCAAAGAATGCACTATTTTGAGTCACAACTGGTTCAAATCCTGGAGGTTCTTGCTTTGGAGAAAACTATCGCTAGGGAAAGCTACGCTGAGTCAGCTTTCTTCCAAGAGGTCACCAAAACTGTAATACCGGCAAGATTCACCCCAACAAACTTCACTGAAATTAATGGCTTAGCCAGGATCAATTTAATCCTCTGCTCGCTGCCAAAGTCTTTTAATGACTTCAAATTGAATGTTGAGAAAACAAGGTGTATGAACTACTTTACGATCTTGTCTTGAGAAAGGGATGGTTTACTTTATCCACAGATAATAACCCTTCTATTTCACTAAAAGGTGAATGGAATAAGCGAGGCACCGAAACCAAGAGAAATAAAGTCAACAGTGGAATCAAAATGATAAACCTAAGTCTAAGGTAGTTGGTATGTGTTTTAGGTGTGGCAAGGTAGGACATTGGAATAAAAATTGTCCAATGTTCAACACCAAACGACAAGGAATGCCACAAGAACATATGACTGAGGTATGTTAAGATTGTTATAGCTACTTTCTTAGTAATGATAATAGTGTCTATGCATCATGTTCATTATATTGTGCGGGTGTGCAGAGTTAGGCAGCAAAGAAGTGGCATGTTACCATCTCCATGGGTGATGCAACGCAAAGTTTTTGGCAACAATAGTTAGAGATTGTTTCTTTATGTTCAGAGAACAATGTTTTGATCTTAAGAGATGTTTATGGTATTCGTGATTTTTTGGTGGAACTTATTTTCAGTTTCCTAGTTATATTGTGATGGTTTTAATTATATTTTATAGTAGAGTTTCTATCATTGGTAATAAAGGTGTGATCTCACATGGATTACAGAATTAATATCTTTGTATCATTAATTGTCCCTAAAAAACTTCCAATGAATATTGCTAAAATCTGATCTTTCATTCAAAAGTAAAGGTTTTCTTCTCAAGATAAGAATCTTATATATCTGTGTATTAGATATCGGGTCACATTAATCTAATGTGAATTAACTCATGGTTGACGATAGGTTCTGATACGATCCTCGCCAGGAAGGGTTAGATCGCAGCCCAGGAACTCGAACGAAAGGACTTAGACTCGACGCGGAAGCAAACTGAACACTGAAGATGGAAGATCCAACAACTTTGGATTCGAAAACCCTCAAGTACCGTAGTCCAGAATAAATTCTCCTACGACCCAAGAAGCGAATTGATCCAACAACAAAGGATATGAATGAAGACACCACCAATGGATATGACTGTCCAATTGATTAGTCGAAATCGAAACCCTATGGATGATAGGAATTTTTGAAAATTGAGCTTTCAGAAATAAAGGAGAAAACCTCACAAATTTTATTAAACTGAAAACTGAATCAAAATTGTTCCATACAAGGCCTATATATAGGCAACTCAAACCCTAAACTAATAAGGAAACTATTTTAAATAATTAAAGACATTAAATTCAAAAATTACTTTAATTAAGGCCTAAACATGTTGGCCCGAAATAACTAAAATAAATTAAACTAAGCCCAATCATTACATCTAATTAAATTAATAACTTTTGGGCCTTCGTTTAATTCTTCCAACAACTTTGATTCTTTGGCAACATTGGCAGCCCATATATCTTTAATCAATAAGTTCAATCGAGCCCTCAAAGTCCTTGCTCGAGCTCTAGTCATCGGCCCACTCAGAATGTAGACTGGATCGTCTCTCAAAGCTGCTACTTGGGCTCCATCATTCCCCTCCTCTTCAAGAGGATTTGTCCTCAAATCCAAGCTATCACCTAAATCAAAAGGACTTAAATCAGCAACATTAAATGTAGCACTAACATCATACTCACCGGGTAAGTCCAACTTGTATGCATTATCATTCACTTTCTCCACCACTTGGAAGGGACCATCTCCTCGAGGTAACAACTTCGATCTCCGCTGCAAAGGAAACCTCTCCTTTCTCATATGCAGTCAAACTCAATCTCCAGGCTCAAACAACATCTTCTTGCGCCCTTTATTCGCCTGCTTGACATACTGCTCAGTACGGCGCTCAATGTTCTGCCTAGCCTTCTCATGAATCTGCTTCACAAAATCAGCTCGTTTCTGCCCATCAAGGTTAGTAAACTCTTGCAAAGGTAAAGGAGATAAATCTAAAGAAGTTAAAGGATTAAACCCATACACAACCTCAAAAGGAGAAAACTGAGTAGCAGAATGAACTGAACGATTAAAAGCAAACTCAACATGAGGCAAACATTCTTCCCAATTCTTAATATTCTTCTTAAGTACAGCTCTCAACAAAGCAGATAAAGTCCTATTAACTACTTCAGTTTGACCATCAGTTTGTGGATGACAAGTAGTAGAAAACAACAGTTTAGTTCCAAACTTGCGCCACAAAGTCTTCCAGAAGTAACTCAAGAACTTAGAATCTCTATCAGAAACAATTGTCCTAGGAATACCATGCAATCTCACAACTTCCCTAAAGAACAAATTAGCAACATGTGATGCATCATCAGATTTATGACAAGGAATAAAATGTGCCATCTTAGAAAACCTATCAACAACAACAAATATAGAATCACTACCACGCACAGTACGTGGCAAACCTTGCACAAAATCCATAGAAGTATCAATCCAAGGTGCAGTAGGAATAGGTAAAGGTGTATACAATCCATGGGAACTAGACCTAGACTTAGCCTGTTTACAAGTAATGCATCTACCACAGATCCTCTCGTTTCATGCGAGGCCAAAAGAAATGCTCATGCAACACAACCAAAGTCTTAGCAATACCAAAATGACCCATTAAACCACCTCCATGAGACTCTAACAGCAATAACTCTCGTAGAGAACACCTAGGAATGCACAACTTATTTCTCCTAAACAGAAACCCATCATGTCTAAAATATTCACCACTAGCAGATATCTCACATGCAGCATAAATGTCACCAAAATCCTCATCAGATGCATACAGACTCTTAATGCATTCAAACCCAAGCAACTTAGCATCTAAAGTAGAGATCAAGGCATACCTGCGAGACAGTGCATCGGCCACCACATTTTCCTTACCTTGCTTGTACTTGATGACGTAAGGAAAAGTCTCTACAAACTCCATCCATCTTGCATGCCTCTTGTTCAGCTTATGTTGCCCCTTCAGATGTTTCAGCGACTCATGATCGGTGTGAATGATGAACTCCTTAGCCCACAAATAGTGCTGCCACATTTTTAAGGCTCTCACCAAGGCGTACAGCTCCTTATCGTAGGTAGGATAATTCAGCATTGCACCGTTCAGCTTCTCACTGAAGTATGCCACGGACCTCTTCTCTTGCATCAAAACAGCACCAATACCAACCCCAGAAGCATCACATTCAATCTCAAATGTCTTAGAAAAGTTAGGAAGAGATAATACCGGGGCATGGGTCAACTTGTTCTTCAGCAACTCAAAAGCCTTCTCTTGCTCTTCTCCCCATCTGAACTCCACAGTCTTCTTAATCACTTCAGTTAATGGGGCTGCAATGCTGCTGAAATGGGGTACAAAACGCCTATAAAAGCTGGCAAGTCCGTGAAAGCTGCGAACATCGCCAACATTCTTAGGCTGCGGCCACTCCTTGATTGCTCGAATCTTTTCTTCATCCACCTGTACTCCGTCTGCACTAACAACAAAACCCAAAAACACCAACTTATCTGTGCAAAAGATGCACTTCTTCATGTTAGCAAACAGTCTTTCCCTGCGAAGCACATCCAAAACAGACTTCAAATGTTCAAAGTGCTCATCATAACTCCTACTATAAATCAGAATGTCATCAAAATAAACCACAACAAATCTGCCAATAAAAGCTCTCAAAACGTGGTTCATAAGACGCATAAAAGTACTAGGAGCATTGGTTAAACCAAAAGGCATGACTAACCACTCATACAACCCAAGTTTGGTTTTAAAAGCAGTTTTCCACTCATCTCCCTCCTTAATTCTAATCTGATGATATCCACTTCGCAGATCTATCTTAGAAAACACACAAGCACCATATAATTTATCTAACATATCATCGAAACGAGGGATAGGATGGCGATACTTAACCGTAATGTTATTGATAGCTCGGCAATCACAGCACATCCTCATGGTCGAGTCCTTCTTAGGCACTAGCAAAACTGGAACTACACAAGGACTCAAACTCTCCCTCACGTGCCCTTTGGCCAGCAACTCTCCAATCTGCCTCTCCAACTCCTTCGTCTCCTCCGGGCTGGTTCGGTAAGCTGGTCTATTTGGAAGGGTTGCTCCCGGCACAAAATCTATCTGATGCTCAATCCCACGAATGGGTGGCAGCCCGGCTGGGGTATCATCTAGAAAAACATCCTCAAAATCCTGCAAAAGAGAGGAAATAGAAGGGGGTAGAGAATCAGGAATGTTAGTTAAAACCATATTCTCCTTGTAGATCAGCAACACCATTGCTTTCTCCTCCTGAACCGCCCACTTCAGATCCCCAACCCTAGCTAGAAAGGATTGTTGCACCACCCCTTTCTCCTTATTACTTCGTGGCTGCATCTCATCACCCGACTCCTTCTGCAACTGGACTTGATCCTCATAGGCTTGTTTAGGGGTCAGAGGAACAAGTGAGATCTTTCTCTGTTTGTACTTGAAGGCATACTTGTTTGTGAAGCCATCATGCTTCACACGCCTATCAAACTGCCACGGACGCCCCAAAAGTATATGACTCGCCTGCATAGGAATCACATCACACAGCACCTCATCCTCATATTTCCCAATGCGAAACGACACCTTGACTTGCTTCACTACTTTGATGACACCACTATCATTCAGCCACTGCAGCTTGTATGGCCTAGGGTGCTTCATCACCTATAACCCTAGCTTCATCACTATCGACTGACTCGCCACATTGGTGCAGCTACCTCCATCTATAATCATGCTACAGACCTTATCGTTGATATGACAACGTGTATGAAAGATGTTCTCCCTCTGCTCTACATCTCCGGCTGCAGGCTGTGCATTCAAAGCCCTTCTCATCACAAAATTCAGCGTTGCAGGCGCCTCAATCTCTTCTACATCTTCATCAGGATCATCCAAATCAGGCATCTCCGGGTCAGTCTCTTCATCAGTCACAATCTCTCCATCATCTCGAATCACCATTACTCTCCGATTTGGGCAATCGTTAGCAATATGCCCAAAACCCTGACACTTATAGCACTTGCGGTCTCTATTACAAAAATCAGTGGTAACAGTTTTACCTTGAGCTGTGGAGTCTGACCTGGGCTTCACAAACGGCTTCTTCTCCCCTCGAGGCTGCTCCTCCTCCTTCTTCCACGGAGCTCGCTTAGGTGTTGAACCACTTCCAGCCTGGTATTCTCTCCAGCCTGTGGGGTTCTGCCTCCAATTACTGTCGTTGCCTCTCCTCTTGAGCTGTCCCTCAATCTTGATGGCCATGTGGACCATGTCTTCCAGCTCGACATAATGTTGCAGCTCCACTGTATTCCGGATCTCCTAATTCAGACCGGCCAGAAACCTAGCCATCGTTGCCTCTCTATCCTCCACTACATTGGCTCGGATCATAGCCACTTCCATCTCCTTATAGTACTCATCCACACTCCGGGTACCCTGCCTCAAACTCTGCAGCTTGTTATACAACTCTCGGTAATAATGATTTGGCACAAAATGCCTCCTCATCACAGCCTTCATCTCATCCCATGTATCTATAGATCTCTCCCTATTCCTCCTCCGACTACTGACCAACTGATCCCACCACACGAGAGCATAATCAGAGAACTCTACTGCAGCTAGCTTTACTTTCTTCAACTCAGAGTAGTTATGGCACTCGAACATCATCTCCACCTTTCGCTCCCACTCCAGATACAACTCGGGGTCATTCTTTCCCTGAAAGGACGGGATGTTCATCTTGATTGTCCCCAGATTGTTATCATATGACTCCTCCTCGGCATAATCATCGGCATCCTCCTCATACTGAAGATTTTGTCTCCTATACGAATCTCTTCGTCCACCTCGGTTGGCACGTCCTCCTTTTCCAGTACTCTTATGACTATCAGATGAGTCTCGTCGAGTCTTTTCTGTCACAGAGATCTCAAAGTCATCCATTCGCTGATGCATAGCATTCATCTCACTCTTCACCAGCCTAACCAATTCAGATTTCATGGCCTCCATCATGTATTTGACCTGACCACCACCAATAAGCTCACCTCCTTTCACCTCATCAGAATCATTAGATTTAGTCATACCTACAAGAAAGGTTAGATAAACAAACAATAGAAGGACCTCACCACTTCACGTACACTTGTGTATCACTCAGTTATGTCAAAGCACTCATACTCGTGTATCACTCTCAGTATAGATGGCTTTTTTCAATCCCTCTATTAATCTCACACACTCTTGCCTTTTACCACTCTTTTCTCCCTTCCAAAAAGCTCAAAAGTTCTTATAAAATTCCACGGACTTCAATTCGACAAACCAACAGGACGGGAAGACTCTAGAAGACTCTAGGAAGGTAAACGACCAAAAACGGACATAAAATTTTTTTGGAAAAAACTTCGGAGGGCAATAACTACTCGAAAACAAAGGAATTTGGCCAAAAAGCACCTTATGTCATAGCAAAGCGGTGAGTCTTGATCGTCTCGCTGAGACGTTTCCGAAAAGTACAATTAAGCCAAAAACAGACACCGGACGCAAAAGTTACGACAAAAACGACCAAAACCGACAGAAAAGGCAAAAAAGGCACTAGTAGAAATCAAGAAATTAGGGATTTTTGATTTAATTTTGCTACCCTTCTTTTTTTTCTTTCCCAACACTTTTTTCGATATTTTTTTTGACGAATATTTTTTTCTCTTCGAACTCTAACTTTTTTTTTCGAATTTTTCTCTTTTTTTTAATTTTCGCCCCTTTTTTTTTAAAACTAATTACCAAATTGAAATTGTTTGGTAATTCAATCAAGAAGGAAATAATATGGACACCAAGGAAAGAAGATATGAATAAGGTAAAAGGTATATTAGGAAAGATTTGACTTAATCTAATATGGTAAGAAGGCTAATTCAAATCTTGACACACAAGGAAACTCAAATATCAAACCCTAACACTCCCCAAATTTTCGACTCTCACAACCAGGAACAAAACACGAAGAAAATTACGAATCACAAAGGACAGGAAACAAGAACAAGACTCAATTTTTTTTGAGACAGACACGAAAATTGAAGACAAAGGAAAAGGAAGGGTACGACCTGGATATTGATACCAAAATGATACGATCCTCGCCAGGAAGGGTTAGATCGCAGCCCAGGAACTCGAACGAAAGGACTCAGACTCGACGCGGAAGCAAACTGAACACTGAAGATGGAAGATCCAACACCTTTGGATTCGAAAACCCTCAAGTACCGTAGTCCAAAATGAATTCTCCTATGACCCAAGAAGCGAATTGATCCAACAACGAAGGATATGAATGAAGACACCACCAATGGATATGACTGTCCAATTGATTAGTCGAAATCAAAACCCTATGGATGATAGGAATTTTCGAAAATTGAGCTTTCAGAAATAAAGGAGAAAACCTCACAAATTTTATTAAACTGAAAACTGAATCAAAATTGTTCCATACAAGGCCTATATATAGGCAACTCAAACCCTAAACTAATAAGGAAACTATTTTAAATAATTAAAGACATTAAATTCGAAAATTACTTTAATTAAGGCCTAAACATGTTGGCCCGAAATAACTAAAATAAATTAAACTAAGCCCAATCATTACATCTAATTAAATTAATAACTTTTGGGCCTTTGTTTAATTCTTCCAACAGCTTCGATTCTTTGGCAACATTGGCAGCCCATATATCTTTAATCAATAAGTTCAATCCAGCCCTTAAAGTCCTTGCTCGAGCTCTAGTCATTGGCCCACTCGGAATGTAGACTGGATCGTCTCTCAAAGCTGCTACTTGGGCTCCATCAGGTTCGGACTTGTTTCTCACTAAGTCTGCAAATCATGCGTACAGGATAAGATGTTGACCAGACCTTCAAAGCATGTGAGGCTCGATGTGGTGATATGTTGATAATGATTCAATTTTTACTAGTGTAGACTAATGCTCACTTAAGCTCTAGAGATTATGAGTTTTGTGTCATCTCCATTGTCAAAAACTTAAGATATAGATGTGTCTATTAGCTTTACAACAAGTAAGAATTATTTGTGTAGTTCAAGAAATTCAAGGCAAAAGAGAATAAGAACCTAATTAATCGCAGTGGCGAGCAACTCATGTTGGATTGTATACTAAAAGCATTGTGATTAGCATATTATAAACTGTTTTGTTTAATATACTGGTAATCATTATTATCTTACAAGATTACATCTCCTATCTGAATCAACTAACATATAATGCGAACAACTTTATCCTCTTATCTCATCGATATGAAGATCATATGGTGTGTAGTAGGTCACAGAAGATCATATGGATAGATTTACCTAGCAAGATATAAAAAGCTATCATAGTTGAGACAGTTCCAGGATAAACTGTTGCTTTAGGCTGCGGCATGATTAGTAATTAGTATCTTGTCTTGGCTACTAGATATATCGATACGTATTGATAGGACAAAAATAAAATAGATTCCTAATGAATGTTTGAGAAGTATATACAAACTTGTGTATCACTTTGAGGTACTATGATGGAGAGTCTTGCATGTACTTGTATATCAACATCTATGGTGATAACAATTTGCGTATGAGTTTTGGAACTGAATTAGGTAACCATATCTAGTATATGATGGTGACATTACCTGAGTGGCTGAGTAGCTCAAAAGATTCATTATGCTAAAGTCCTGTCGGCTGATTAAGTTCAAGCATAAATGAAAAAGGTCATTGCGTTTTGATGGATCAACAGTGAGATGTGTTGTTCTCATTGTTATATTTACAATCCAAAATTCTAATATGATTGCTTCCAATCTTAAGACTAATAGAAGGCTAAGGGGCATGCACACATTGATCACACTTTGACTTGCTAGGGTGGCGAGTTTTTCATTTACTCTTATGTCTGCATCTTAGACATTGGCAGTATGTGTCTGGCTTGCATAGGCTAGACATGTAGATAATTACTTCGGTATAGGATGGGGACATTTCCTGATTAGCTCAAGATATTTTTGTTTTGTGAAAGTCCTGCAGGTTGAATCTGTTGATTTAGGCATAAGTGAAAAAATGATGAGAAAAGGTACAAGTTGGGAATTAAAGAGATTAAGTAATTTCAAGCTATTGTCATATGCTTAATTAATAATTAATGTCTGGAACCTTAAATGTATGGTTCGTACAAGCCAAGGCAACTTGTTCCGAATAACTTAGTAGTAAAGGGATGAGTTAGCATCAATTTTCTTAGTGAAAGAAAACTGATGTTCCATTTAATTAAGTATAGTTCTGGGTTGGAATATGATATTAATTAATGGAAAATGGTTCACTTTATTATTTGCATTTGATCTCTGGCTTGGCCCACAAACTACTCGGAGCCCATTAGGGTTAGGGTTTCCTAATCTTAGTATAATTAGATTTGACTAAATCTAGATTAATTTTACTAATCTTGGAAATATGACTAGATTGGTACAAATTATATTAATGTACGGAAATATTAGACCCATATTTGAAAGGATTTGGAGTAAAATAAAAGATTTCCAAATCTTCCAAGATATGGGAACATATCAACTTAACTCTATATAATGTCTATTTCCATAGTTTTTTGATAATCGCATCAAGATTTTTGAAAATCACAGTTGTAAACCATACAAAAATTAAGTCAATTAATTCAACTTAGTTGGAATTAATCGAGAGAGGGGAAAAAGGCGACAACCACACTAGAAGGAAGCTGACCTCTTCCAATTCTTTTCATGCAACTCGGTAGCTTATTCTCACCAAATCTACGAGGAGAAAGGGAACAGATTTGAAGGTCAAATCTGTAGGAACAATTTTGTCCGTTTTACTCAAAGTTCTCAGCTGCTGGAATTCGGACTCAAGTTTTCAGGCGCTAGATTTCAGGTATTCCTCGATCCATCCTACCCAATTAAATAATCAAAGCCTGCATGGGGTCATATGATTTTTTTAGTCAAGTCATTTATTTTTATAACCAAAGAACGAACCATGGGGCTTAAAGAATAATACTCCCTCCGTCCCACCAGATTAGTCCCTTTTTCCATTTTCGTCTGTCCAGCCAGATTAGTCGCATTTCCTAAAATGGAAAAAAATCTCCTCACATCAATAAAATATTAATTCCACTACACTCACAAACATTGGTTACTGTGCCGAAACCAAAATGGACTAATGTAATAGGACAGAGAAAGTAAAAGATAATTCACGTTGTCTGTTGTACGCTCAGATCATATAGAATGAAGCCATCAAAGTAGCCACCAGTTCGCCCGACAAGCATGTCAAAGTTGCTGCCTATTTTGTGAAAAGAGAATTCCAAAATTAGAGAAGACCAAAGAAATCCTTTCACTTAGAGAGACTAGCGGGGCAACCAACATTAGAGGCCCCCACCACATCTACCTCCACCGCGAAGATGGAGAGAGCTCAATAGTTGAGCATTTTTTATGTTCGATTTACGATAAATTACAGGCCCCTGGGAACTCATGATAAACAAAAGAAAATAACTAAAAAAAAAAGACAAATAACCAAGTTCAAATGCAAAGACATAGCTTCTATAATATGAATTGCAGTGTACAATAAAAATAGGAAAAATCGATGCTCAAAATGACCTACCGGTTCCTCTTTCATATCTCGGTAGGTCAAAAGACTCATATGATCTCCTACACATCATATGGTTCATCCCTATCCGCGACATAATAGGATATAGATGTTTTTTATTGTATTTTGTTTAATCAGAAGGACCATTGTTGATATTCAACCAATATGAAGCCCAATATATCAAACTCATTATGGTTATGAATATACTTAATCATAAATGTTTTTCTTATACAATCCTAACAAATATCCCCTTGTTGGTCAATAAGACGATCTTCTCCTGGCCCGCGAGATGCATCTTGATCTCGTTGTACCTAGAAAAGACATCCATGAAGCTATGCAGATCGTACCCAGCAGTGACATTGACTATGTTCTCAATGGCGACAAAGGGTATAGATCTTCAGGACATGTCGTGCTCAGATCTGTAAAGTCTATGCAGAATCCATTCTTCTCATTCTTCTTCGTGACCACAGTGTTAGCCAACCAGGTGGGGTACTTCACTCCCTACACCTACCTAATTCTTAGGAGCTTGTCGATCTCCTCGTTGATGGCTTGATTCTTCTCCGGTGCAAACTTTTATCTTCTTTGTTGCACAGACTTCCGAAAAGGGTCGACCTGTAACTTGTTGGTCATGGCCCCAAGGTCGATGCTAGTCATGTCCCGGTGCGACCAAGTGAACACATTATGCTTGGTCTTGAGAAATTGGAGTAGTTTCGTACGTCGTTCTGATGAGTTCATGTTTTCACTCATATTTGGTTTGATTAATTAGTTGTTTTTGTTAGGTTTTAATTTATTTCTTTTGTTTTTGTTGCATGAGACTATCTAGAGTGGTTTTATGCTTGTCATGGTAAGATTTTGCAGGTTTGAGGTTGAGTTCACTGAAAACTCGTACCGAAAGCAGTAGATGTACAAAGAAGCAATCGCAACTTATACCACACATAGAATCTGAGCTAATGGGGGATGTTACTAGAATGATCTCTAAATTAGATTTCCAATGCAATTTGAATCGGGTCAATCGGAGTTCTGATGGATTTATATACTGAAAGTATTATGATTGGTATATTATGTACAAGGTCGATTGGTTAATATACTGGGAATCATAAATGTTGTATGTTCATCTCCTGTCTGAATTAAGAAACATGTGACGCAAAATCAATTATCCTCTTATCTCATCGATAGGAAGATCATACGGTGTGTAGTAGATCACAAAGATTGTATGGATCGTTTGACCTAGCGAGATATAAATAGTTATCACAACTGAGACAGTTCCAGGATAAACTATCGGTGTAGGCTGCAGCATACGCAGTAATAAGCATCTTACCTTTGATGGCTTGGTATGCTGGTGTGTGACACACATTGATAAGGACCTAAGTCGAGATTGATTCTTTTTTCAGACATTAAAAGAATCTAGATCTCTATGGCTTGATGAGATCCTAAGCCTATATATGAAGGTACAGAATATATGCAGATTGTGTATTACTTAGAGTTGCAGTGAAAGGCTCTGGTTGAGCTTGTATATCTGTATCTTGGGTAATAGTAGTTTGTGTATGATTGTCTGGTACAGGAACTAGGTAACCACATCCAGTATAGGATGGTGACATTCCCTGAGCAGCTCAAAAGGTTCGTTATGCTAAAGTCTTGCAGGCTGATTAAGTTCAAGCATAAGTGAAAAGGTTTGAGTGGATTGACTCAGGAATATAAAATGTTAATTAATTAAATAGCTTGTCAGAGCTTAAATTAATTAACGAATGTATGTAACCTTAAATGTGGGGATATACCGAGCCCATGCAACCCGTTCCTCAAAACGTGGTAGCAAATAGGTAGGACAGTATTGATTCTCTGGTGGAATGAATCAATATTAATTAAATAATTATATTCTGGGTTGAATATGGGAATTAATTAATTGATATGGATTATTTGCTATTTGCATTCTGGTCCCTGGTCTGGCCCATGAAACTCAGGCCCAATAGAAGTCCAGTATTTTCCTATAAATAGGCCTCAGATCCTCAGATCTCAACACACACCACAAGATCATAAGTTGCAACACAGAAAACCAGTATTTGGGAGCTGTGGTGATTGATTGATCTGAGAAACGAGGAGGAAACTCTGCTTCTCAATCGGGCAAGGAATCCGAAGGGAATCTTCATCAGATTTTCGGATTGGAGTTGGGATACAGATCAAGAGGATCTTCTTTCTCCTCTCCCTCTTTGTTTTCGAAAATAATTATTTTATTTTATTAGATTTAATTTCTCAATCTGTTAGGAATTAATCTTGGTGCATGGGAAAGGATCAATGATCAAATCTCTACGCACTCGTTCTTCAGGTTTCTACAATCCAGGTATTTCGCATAAACCCCCTTATGCATATTCAATAGGAGCATGCTAGGATTAATCATAGGCATAGCAATTAATTTTTGATATTCCAATTAACGATCCTTGGCAAACAAACTTGGTGATTCAGTTCACGAATCCCTTCAAGTTCATGAGGAAAAGTTATGGCAAAAACCATGAGACTGCGTAGAAGGGTCGACATGGACGAATTTTGGCAACATGAAGCCTCTGTGTCGACCGACATCAGGTATATCAGTCGACATACAGAGCTGTTGGGATTATATAGTGAAAGCATATATGATTAAGTGTTTTATACACTGGTCTTCATATATGTGTTGCCACAACAATGCTCGCTATCTGATGAAACAAACATACAACGAACCATAATATCCTATTATCTCGCCTATAGGGATGACCATATGGTGTGTAGGAGATCACAGAGGATCATATGAGTCGTTTGACCAAGCGAGATATAAGCAGTATCACAGCTGAGACAGTCCCTGGATAGGCTGTCGGTCTAAGCTGCGGCACATCGGTTCATTAGTGGGCTTATCCTAGCTACTTGATGTGTCGGTACATGGTTATGTATTGATGGGATCAACAGTGGGATGTGCCATTCTCATTGACATATGAATGAGCCAGATCCCTAACATACTTCCTATGATCTTAAACCTAATTGAAGGATAAGGGACACACACAGATTGACCACACTTTGATTTACTAGAGTGACGAGTCTTACATGTACTCTAATACTTGTATTTTGGGTGTTGGCAATTTGTGTGTGGCCTGCTTAGTCTGGACGTTTAAGTAAGCATATCCGTTTCAGGATGGTGACATTCCCTGAGGAGCTCACAAGGTTCATTATGCTAAACCCTGCAGGTTGAATTATTTAATTCAAGCATAAGTGAAAAGGAGTGAGTGGTATTACTCAGGAAATAAGAGATTAATTAATTATGGTTACTTGTCATAAGCCAAATTAATTAATAAATGTCTACAACCTTAAATATGTAGATCATGTTAGTTTGGTGCAACCCATTCCTAATAACGTGGTAATAAAGGGGTGAGTCAGCATTGTTACCGTGGTGAAGGTTAAAACAATGTTTTATTAATTAATTATGTTCAGGGTTGAACAAGGAAGGATTAATTAATAAAGAGGGCCCACTTTATTATTTGCATCTGGTCCCTGGTCTGGCCCATGAACTGCTCACAGCCCAGTAGGGTTAGGGTTTTTTAAAACCCTAACACTATATATAAGCCTTCTCTCTATCAGATCTGCAGAGACTTTTCAGTATAGTGAGAAAATAGAGAGAGAACGGCGGCGGCGATCTGTAGGGAGAAACTGATTGATTTCTCCAGATCTCGGATTCAACTTGGTAGATAATCCTCACCAGATTTCCAAGGAGCAAGGGAACAGATCAGAAGATCAGATCTGTAGGAACAACTATCCATCGTTGGAGTTCTATCTCAGATCTAAGGTTATTTCATCGTTATTGGCTTCGATCTAGATCTGTAGATCAAACGGTGAAATCAGATATTCTCTAAATCCATCCTCTGCAATTAATATTGTAGGAGCATGCATAGGATCGTATGGTTTATTTAATTGAAATTTGTTCCTGGTACCCTAAGAACGATCCTTGGCAAGAATTTAATTAATGGCAACTCGTGTTGTCCATCGTAGAATCAAACCCTACAATTGGTATCAGAGCGAGGTTCATCTTCTTAGGCTCTATCTTGGATAAATTGAAATTAAATAAATATGTATGTTCATAGATGGATTTAAATTGTCGTGGATGTTTTTGTTCTCGTGGCCTTCTCGTTTTTGGATCTGGTTTTTCACCACGAGAAAATTCGTGGTTAGATTTAATAGGGAAAATCATGTAATAGATTTAGATCTATTTTTGTATTTTCTATTTTTTTTTTAAATCTATAAAATTGAGATCCGTAAGAACGAGATTCAAAGAACGAAGAACGGAAAAGGCGACATGACTAGGGTTCTTCCCCAGATCTCGGCGGCGGCGACCTCGGCGATAGCGACCGTGGGTGGCGGCGGCAGGGTTTCCCTTCCCTGCGGCTGGGCCGCGCCCATCTAGCTGCTACTGCTCGCGAATTCGGCGAGCATGGTGGTCCAGGCAGGCAATCGAGTTGCTGCGCGCGTCCGGCGAGGCCCTCATGGCCGGCAGTCACGCAGCGCAGGCAGGTGGCGGCGGTAGGGACTCTTCCCTGCGGCTGGGCCGCGCCTGCCTCTCCCTCTCTCTTCCCGTCGCATTTTGCTCCAGCGACCGGGGACATGGGCCGGGGGAGAAGCTGACGACGGTGACCGGTGGTTCGCAAAGGAGCAGATCGCGCGTCTCCTACGCGGCGGTGGCTGCAGCGGCCATGCGCTGCTGCGCGTGGCGGGTCTGCTACTGCAACAGGCGCTGCTGGTTCCTCGCGAGGCCGCCGGGAAAAGCTGCAGCTGCGACCGGCAATGGCAGCTTAAGAAGTGGCGACGTCTGCGACGGGCTGGTGGCGTGCTCCGGCAGTGGCGGCGTCGGAAAGGCGGCGGCGGGGCTGAAACCTAGGGGTGGCGGCTGGTTGTGAAACTAGGGTTTCAAGCCCGGGCCGAAAATTGGGCCTATCAGCCCGGAGGCGGCCCGCTGTTCTGAAAAATTAGGGTTGGTTCATGTTTTGGGCCTGAAACCCTAATTTAAAGCCCAAATTGTTGTTGATGCATTTCAAATCAGATTTCAAGTCCAACGGAGACCCAGTTTGAAGATCTGTATTAGAATTAAATCTTGTAATAGTTAGATTTAATTTATTTCAGTTGTAATCGCATCTGAGGGGCCACGAGAATTTATTTGTTTATTTATTTATTCTCGTAATGATGTGATTTATTATGTGCGCACTAGTAAATAATAGGAAAGCATGTTTATTTGCTTTAATTATTTACTGTTATAAGCATGTTGCAATTTAATTTTTGAGCATGTCTTATGTGATTTATTTTATGTTTTAAATTATGTCTATAAGTTCTGGGATCATATTAATTTATGATGGAATTTTGGGTGTGACATAATTTATGGGAATATAAAATAATGTGTGCGCATGAAACCTTTAGAATTAAAATACTAAGCTGGATTTTGGTTCTTCTCTAACCAAGATCATTAGACCTCCACAAATACGACCTCACACTGGAAGTGAGACATCTTGAAGCGTAAACGTCTACTCAAGTAGCTTGCGTTAGAGGTTTCTCACTAGGTCTGGTGCGATGAGGTTTCTAAATAAAACATTTAGTTTAAGATGAGAAGTGGGAGCCTCTGAGCAAACGTCTACTCAAGTAGCTTGCATTGAGACAACTTTCACTGGTCTCTAAGATTAAATTAAATGAGATAACAAAGGATGTGAGGGGCATGCGGCATGGGTCCAGTACGTATGCTAAATCGCTCTAAACGTCCGGAGTTAGGATTGTGGTTAAACTGGCTTAGATGTTGCCTGGAGTATAACTCATGCCGGATAGGTGAACATGGTCTTAAGATCTCCAATATCAATTTCTTTTGCTTAAGATACCTAGCATGTTAATAAATTAAAGGATCATTTTGGTCTGGTTGAGCGTTTGTCGTAAACGTCTACTCAAGTAGCTTGCGGTAAATTAGCTTGGGCAATTGGAGGAAGCAAATTGCATTGTTTTATCTAAAGGTTCTATGCATATTTGTTTCAATTGTTCGTAGTATGTGCTTACTTTAATTCGCTTATTTATTTTCAGATATGTCTATTATTGCATCACTCATCAATTCAATCGTTCACAATTCCTTGACTGGTCCGAATTTTCCTGGATGGAAAAGTGACATTGTCAAGCTCTTGGATTCATTTGGACATTTGTTTGTTCTGCAAACTCCCTGTCCGAGTTCACCGACTGATACATCTTCCGATGAGGAGCGTGCACAGTATCACATGTAGATGTGGTCGAATGGCATGACCAGACAATATATCTTGGCTGGTATGTCAGATGCACTGCGTCCTCGTTATAGTGATGTATGGCTTGCGCGTGACATTATGCGACGTCTTGACGTAGCATATGGCGGACTCGATGGACATGCTAGATCCAGTCTTATCAAGCGTATTGTAAGACAGAAAATGGGTCAAAACTATTTGGTATGTGAACATGTGGAATCACTCATCCAGCTCATAGATGAGTACACATTAATGGGTGGTCAAATTGACAATGATGTCAAAATTGACTTGATACTCAACATGTTACCGAAGTCATTTGATGACTTCAGAATTTCTGTTGAGAAAAATAAGAGTAAGTATACAGTTCACAGTCTGCTCAAGGATCTTGTATCAACATAAGCTTCTTCATTCTTTTCTGTGAATCACTCTGATTTGCTTCCGAGTCAAAAGAGTGATGTGAAAGAAAAGAGGAATGAAGGAAGCAGTGAGAGAAGTCTTGCCTTATCAGTTCATTCCAGATCTCTTGCTAAAAGTTCTTCTAAATCGCGTCATTATGACATGAAGAAGAAGAATGGTAAAGGAGAGAACAAAGGAAAGAAAGATAACAAGAAAGGCAAATGTTTCAAGTATGGCAAGAAGGGTCACTGGAAAGTAAATTGTCCAAGTTTGGTAACTAAGGGACAAGGTACGTCATCTTTTGCACTACTTGTTGAAACATGTTTAGTATCGGTTTTCTACTCCTTAGTGGGTAGTGGTAACTGAGGTCACTAATCGTGTTTGCTACACTTTGCAGGGAATCAAGCTTAAGGCTTGAAGATGGCGGGATTACCATCTCCAAGATTGATGCTGGTAGTTGCTACTTCAGCTGATGGAGATTTTACTTTGAGTTTATGTTAAAAACTCTGTTTTTAATTCAAGTTTCTAAAGAGATGTTGTTTTGATAAACTATTTTCATCTATTGTCATGGATTATCAGTTATTCAGATAGAGTTTTTCTATCATAATGAATAACAGTGTTTTCTATTATGGATGATTGTCTCTTCATTACTTGATTACATAAACTGTCAGTGTTCTAAGGTATAATTTAAAGAAACTCTATAGAGATAGGTTACATCAGTCTATGTAGTTTTAAGTAATTCATGGAATTATGGATTCAATCCAGGTATTCCTAAGAATGGTACTTATGACAACTGCTTAGAGGTATAAGAAGGTAACCAGGCCTTTTAATAGGCGATTGTATCTCTATAGGTTATTTCGTGTTTGCTCTAGTTTGCTGGTTTGAGTCTACTTCCGCAGTTGCCTTAACAGGCATTGATACTGTAATCATTTAAGATTTGGATATGTTTATCTAGTTCACTACAAGTCTTAGTCTCTTGCTTTAATCAAGAGCGTTCAAGACTAAGGTAGAGAATGAGTTAAACAAGATCGTAAAAACATTATGGTTCAGTCATAATGGTATATCTTAAGTGATGGGGTTTTACAGTATCTGGTAGAGCAAAGGGTTTGCATCCCAGTTAACTATACCTATTATTCCTGGATTGGGATAGTATAGGTAAAACGAAATAAGATTCTCTAAAAGTTTATAAGTTATGCCAGCTTTGCCAAATTTTTGTTTTTGGGAAGAGCGCCAAAAGCAGTTGTGTGTTTGCTTAATCTAGTGTCTTCTAAATCAGTTTCAAATACCCTAGCAGACCTTGACTCTGTCAAAAAGGCAATGATGGGTAATTCTGCTGTTAAGCTGATATAGGAATCTGATTGTTTGGAAGAAAAGTTTAAGCTAGTACTGCTTTGTGGGCTATTCCAGGTAAACGAAAAAGATGGTTGCTTTGTGTATCCCAGATACAAGTAAGTTGTATAGGATAAAACCATGAATCCAAATATGAGATTTTTCTCTAACGTTTTAGAGAAGACAATTCAAATCCATCAGGAAATACCCCGTGGCATATTGAGCATACCTTGGAAGGTATGGTACCAATTGCACGGTCACCTGTGCAAGGTGATAAACCATAAATTAATGCACCATTAACTGACAACGTAAAAGGAGCACCGTTGCAGTGGGAGGTTGCCTTAGCAGGCTTAATAGTACTAGTTCGTGGAAACTGTCACTGGACTTGTTCCCAGCTTAACGAACAACATCGTAATTATCCCTTAAAGCGCAACGAAGTTGTTAAGACAAAAGATGCAGTTTAATGACGTCAAGTCATGGATTCATAAATGAATCAGTAAAGGTTATGTTTGTGTATCAGGATCAGTGATTGCCAAATAGCTTACCAGCTATAAGCAACTGATTGATATAAAAGAAAAATGATCGAATGGTAACCTAGTTTATTCGAGTGTCTAGATTAGTGTGCAAGGTATGTTTCACAACAAGACTTTCTCACTGGCTGCAATTGTTAAACCCATTTGAATTCTTTTAACCATAACAACAAATATGAATCTAATTATCTTGAAGATAGATGATGTCATTCGTAACGGGTACCTTGATAAAAGGTGACGACATCTGTATGCAACAACCAGGTACGTTATGTGCAAAACATCATGTCTGGAAGCCAAGGTAGTTCAAGTATGAACTTAAGGGAGCTTCAAAGTCATGAAACAAACATTTCGATATTGACTATCGAGAATGAGAGTTTCATGTACCAGTTATGTGTCAGCGGAAGCGTGGTTTTTCTTGCACATTATGTAGATGGTATTTTCACTTTCGGAAATAGAGTGGAGATATTATCAGGCATAAAGAGATAGTTATCCGAACAGTTTCAGAAGTAGGACTTATGAGATTTTGGAACATCTTTTGAATTAAGGTCTTGTGTTGTCACAAGAAAATGATGTTCAGGTATCTCAAGTCGCTTAAATTGATTCTGTGGTAAGTTGTTCATAGCAAGAAAGATTGTTATCTTTCTATATTGTAAATGAACGAAGTTAGATATTTGTAATGCTATGAGCATGTTAAACAGATATCAGTTCAACTCTGGATAGGCACATTGGTTAGTGAATGAGCCTTGTGAGTTGAATGGCATCGGATATCCAGGAGGATCATAAGGAAAGAAAATTGACCTCTAACTATGTGTTGGCCTTGGAGGAGGAGTTATAGGAATCTAACACAAAAGTGTGTTGCGGATTCCGGCATGAAGGCTGAGTTTTAGACAGCTTCATTAGTTTCACAAGAAGCAGTATAACTCCGGTGTTATCCTCTAGAGGTGTGTATTCTGAGTTTGCCTAATAAAATCACATAGAATTGTGATCAGTTTGGTGCAATGACAAACTCAAGGGAACCCAAGACTCACAAGGTGGTGAAACACATAGGATGTGTGGTATCACATCATACGAGAAATCGTGACAAGAGGTGACGTGAATGCAGTGGGAGTGATTGACAGTATAGACACACTTAATACTTTGATAAAGCAATGGTATTATGCTTTAAGTATAAGTGGGAGATTGTTGGGATTATATACTGAAAGCATATATGATTAAGTGTTTTATACACTGGTCTTCATATATGTGTTGCCACAACAATGCTCGATGTCTGATGAAACAAACATACAACAAACAATAATATCCTATTATCTCGCCTATAGGGATGGCCATATGGTGTGTAGGAGATCACAGAGGATCATATGAGTCGTTTGACCTAGCGAGATATAAAAAGTATCACAGCTGAGACAGTCCCTGGATAGGCTGTCGGTCTAAGCTGCGGCACATCGGTTCATAAGTGGGCTTATCCTAGCTACTTGATGTGTCGGTACATGGTTATGTATTGATGGGATCAACAGTGGGATGTGCCATTCTCATTGACATATGAATGAGTCAGATCCCTAACATACTTCCTATGATCTTAAACCTAATTGAAGGATAAGGGGCACACACAGATTGACCACACTTTGATTTACTAGAGTGGCGAGTCTTACATGTACTCTAATACTTGTATTTTGGGTGTTGGCAATTTGTGTGTGGCCTGCTTAGTCTGGACGTTTAGGTAAGCATATCCGTTTCAGGATGGTGACATTCCCTGAGGAGCTCACAAGGTTCATTATGCTAAACCCTGCAGGTTGAATTATTTAATTCAAGCATAAGTGAAAAGGAGTGAGTGGTATTACTCAGGAAGTAAGAGATTAATTAATTATGGCTGATTGTCATAAGCTAAATTAATTAATGAATGTCTAAAACCTTAAATATGTGGATCATGTTAGTTTGGTGCAACCCGTTCCTAATAACGTGGTAATAAAGGGGCGAGTCAGCATTGTTACCGTGGTGAAGGTTAAAACAATGTTTTATTAATTAATTATATTCTGGGTTGAACAAGGAAGGATTAATTAATAAAGAGGGCCCACTTTATTATTTGCATCTGGTCCCTGGTATGGCCCATGAACTGCTCACAGCCCATTAGGGTTAGGGTTTCTCAAAACCCTAACATTATATATAGGTCTTCTCACTATCAGATCTGCAGAGAATTTTCAGTATAGTGAGAAAATAGAGAGAGAACGGCGGCGGCGATCTGTAGGGAGAAACTGATTGATTTCTCCAGATCTCGGATTCAACTTGGTAGATAATCCTCACCAGATTTCCAAGGAGCAAGGGAACAAATCAGAAGATCAGATCTGTAGGAACAACTATCCATCGTTGGAGTTCTATCTCAGATCTAAGGTTATTTCATTGTTATTGGCTCCGTTCTAGATCTGTAGATCAAACGGTGAAATCAGGTATTCTCTAAATCCATCCTCTGCAATTAATATTGTAGGAGCATGCATAGGATCGCATGGTTTATTTAATTGAAATTTTTTCCTGGTACCCTAAGAATGATCCTTGACAAGAATTTAATTAATGGCAACTCATGTTGTCCATCGTAGACTCAAACCCTACAGGAGCAGCCCTGGAAGGAAACGCATTTTTTACAAGTTTTTGGGCGAGGTTTGGTTGAAATAAAAGATATCCATCAACTTAGATGCCTTGAAGACCTAAAAATAAAGAAATATGTAAAATAGAATATTAAAATTAAGATTTCCATCAAATATAATCTTATTCCTTATAGGATTCTTTCATGTAAAGCCCATACAAGCTCTATAGATACCTCTCTTGATTAGATTATTAATTGGACTGGATCCGTATACCTATATCCTTAATCTCTTTCTTTTCCTCAATATCTGTAGTATTTTTAGTCTTTTTTTTTTGAATTATGTACTTTAGAATTCCTATTTTATTTTATTTATGCAATTTACTTTTCATTTAATTATATCTTTTTATT
The DNA here is from genome assembly GCA_026898455.1 of Plectranthus barbatus. NCBI lineage: Eukaryota > Viridiplantae > Streptophyta > Magnoliopsida > Lamiales > Lamiaceae > Plectranthus > Plectranthus barbatus. The sequence goes on along the minus strand of JAPKLW010000121.1, from coordinate 196,432 downwards.
TTATTATGTCTAGTTAATTTTCCTAGCAGATTCTAGGGTTTGTACAACTGTTTTGGATGCATGCTTGATTGATTAATTCATTGCTCATGATTTGTGATTACTGTTTTCTTTCATAATTTATAATTCTATTCTCTTATTTTAGGTTTTAAAAAAAATCGAGGAGACCTATATATCGATTGACATGCCTTGTGTCGATCGATACATAGTGTCGACAGAGACATACTTCAACCCTGGGGAGGGGTCGACAAGAAGGCTCTATGTTGACGGACATGCCGCACGTTGATCGACACAGAGTGCCAGCTTCTAAAAAAGTCAATGTCGCGAGTGTTAACCTCCGATGGATAAAAGGTTGATGTCTGAGATCAACTGCCAGGTACAAATCTAGAAATCAAATATTGCTAAAAAATCAAATCTAATAAATATCCAAGATATATCAAGATAAATCAAATCTTTTCTTCTTTTACAATAATATCTTGATACATCTTTATCTCTCATAAATCGCAACTTCAATAATTTAATTAAGTCCAGATGACTTAATTAAATTCTTCAATTTTGGACCCTTCAATAATCTAATTAAGTCTAAATGACTTAAATGAATTCTTCAATTTTGGACCACATTAATTCTCATCAGAATGTGTTGCAGCCTAAACCAACAGTCTATGCTTCGTGTCTATCTTTTATATCAGCACATCACCCCTTGCTACAATTTCTTGTATGACATGATACTTCTTCATAATGTGTTTAGCTGGCCTGTGAGTTTGTGGTTCCTTTGAGTCTGCCACTGCACAATATACTGTGATAGTCTTAGACAAATGAGGGATCATGTCCAACTTCAATAGGAAGTTACAAAGCCACACTAATTCTTTCGAAACTTTTGAAGGTGAAACATATACTCATCTTTCATGGTGGAGTCTGCAATGCAATATTTCTGATCATTCCTCCATGATATGGCTCTCTAAGGTAAACACATAGCCAGAAGTAGATTTCTTCTCGTCCTGATCAGCCTGGAAATCCGAGTTTGCATAACCCACAGAGTATAGATTCTCACACTAAAAGATGAGATAATAATCTCTTTTCCTTTTTAGATACTTGAGAATGTGTTTCACTGCAATTCAGTGTGCATGTCCAAGGTTAAACTGATATCTTGCTACTATGCCTATTACAAAGCCTTTCTTGGAAATCTCATGATAACAAGATATCAGTCTTACCCTGGACAGACGCACTAGTAAAATACATTTCAGGACTAGAGACTACTTTGAACTGCTTTCTTGCTTAATAAACGATTACTTACTTCTTTGCCGAGCTTTATTAATTCATTTAAGATATTTTATCTACTATTCGCATGTTGTTTCTAGTTATTTCTCCTTATTCCTTGAGATCGTGTTCGTACGAAATCGAATCTCAACATCATGTACATTAGAAAAATGACAATTATAAATGTCTTAATTATTTAAAATAGCCAATTTTATAAAAACAAATAATAATTTTAGCCACTTTTATCAACACATATCAAATATGGCCAAAAGTACATAATTTTAATTGGGATTTGTTAAAATGTCCTAATCAAGAATGATTTTTAGATTGGTCATGAAATCGATACATAAAAATATATATTTTAAGTATTTTTTTCAATATTTAGAACTTAAAAATAATATTTAAATCGCACTCGAGTCGCACTCGGTCCCCCTCGGATCGCACCCAGTCCCTCCCATGTTGAGCATAAATTTTTTTAATATTTTTTTGACCTGGGTCGCACTCGGATCACACCCGATCGCACTGGGGTCGCACTCGGTCCCCTCCGGATCGCACCCAGTCCCTCCCATGTTGACCATAATTTTTTTAAATTTTTTTTTACCCGGGTCACACTTGGGGTTGCACCCGGGTTGCACTCACACTCTCTCACACACACTGCACACACTACACTCTCTCACACACTCTGCACACATACTCTCTCACACACAGTACACGCACTATACAATATTTAATAAATATTGTTTTATTTTGTTTTTTAAAATGTCTGAATTTGATCTGAAAATATCAGAAATATGTACTTTTGACTATTTTTGAGATGTATTCATAACAATGGCTAAAATCGTTAGATACAATAGTCAAATTGGCTATTTCATAATTTCTCTCATTATAAATACTCCCTCCGTCCCATTACAATTGTCACCTTTCTTTTCGGCACGGAAATTAAGAATTGTGAGTGTAGAATAAGTTAGTGAGATTAATATTTTATTGTTGAGTGTGAAAAATTTGTCATTTTTTGAAATGTGACAATTTGGTTGGGACGCCCAATTTGGTAAGTGTTACAATTCAAGTGGGATGGAGAGAGTAAATATTAAGGGGTTTTATGTTTTAATATAACTCTATTATATTATAAGCAAATTTTTATTACGATAGACTTTTATATTCATGTATATACAATTTCTTGTTATATTTTATTACATAATTTAAACGAACACCTAACATATTTCCATGAAAGATTAAATTTATAATTTTTTAATTATAGGTAAAGTATTTGCCTTCGAACAAAAAATTAGTATTTGCTTTTATGGCAAAAACTTACCTCACGCTTAAATGGTCTAGGCCGGTTTAATCCATACTTAAATAGATTTATCTATTCTAAATAAAATTTTTAACCCTCAATTAGGATATATTAAATGAATTTGACTTGAGTTAATGGATAAAATTCGTGTAAACCATTTAAACGTGTCTAACCTAAGATCTTCCCTATTTTTATTCATATACAGCGGCGTCAACATAAATGGATTGTTACGCTTCCAGAGACATCTGGTCAGTATTTTCATACGAATAATTTTCAAAGATAAAGCTGAAATTGACATTTTATTTTTAAAAAAAAGGAAAAAGGGGGGCAAAAAGGTCAGTTGAGCGGCGGACTTAATCAACGAGAAGATTAGGTCAAAACGGCGTGGATACGTGTGAATTGTGCCAACTTAATAATCAGACATGTGACTCTGTAATGCGACGCGAGAGCCGTTTTCCCCAGTTCAAGCTTGTGGGCTCGTTTCTTGACCGTCCATTGAAACCCAAACCACCTCAGTCAACGTGATAATCAACGGCCCACATACACTTGTCTCCTGCTTACGACCGCACGTGATCATTTCTCACCCAAACCAGGAACGCTTCCCCCTTTTTAACTCCGTCACGTCGCTCCCCTTTTCACCCTCCAAACCACCGCATATTCCCTCCCCGTATCGTGTGAACCCCGTTTCCGTCCAGGGGTAGGTCCGGTATTTCAGTTAAGTGGTCAGACGGCGCGTTAAATGCCGGCAGGCGTTTGGTTGAACCAACCTAACAACTACCACTTTCCTTCGTAGTTCACACTTCTTTCCTTGCTTTATCTTTTTCGCTAGAATATTATTATTTTATTTTTATATGTTTAATAATTATTAGCGGTTTTATTCGTTTCCAAATCGGCACTCTTCGCTGTAATCACCATTTAATAATTATTAAATAAATTGTAATTAGCAAATTAATTAGGACATACATTGAAACTATAAACGATAAATGGGAGATCATCTTCTCTTTTACAATTTTCAGTTTTCCTAACCTTATTTCTCTCTCTAGACACCTCTCCCTCCCTCCCTCCCTCGATATCCACCGTCGTCTTTGCATACCGCCGGCGAGTCGGCTCGCCGTCAATTGAGCATTTTCTGAGCACTACCAAACTCGTAATTCTGTGTTGTTTCCTTTGTTCGTGAATCGCATCGTTTCGATCCGGAGTTTGACCGCGTTTCTGTGAGAATGTGGATAGTGTAATAGCGTTTGGTTGTTCGTTTGGTTACTTTTGTAATTTCACGGAAGAGAAGTTGGAGAAGACGGTGGCGGAAGAAGAATATGTGCGGATGAGATGGTGATTTTCTGTTCGAGTTTTTATTTGTGCTTGGTTTTTGTCGTTTTGAATTCTGATGTTAATGTGTGTTTCTGGACTAATTGAAGATTGTTAATAGATTCTTTTGAGAATCTCGGTTTGTTTTTTGGAGGTTATTGTGAAATTTTGTGTTTTAATGGAAGGAAAATATGTTGGGAAACTCTGCATTGGAAGAGTGGTTGTTCTAGTCTGATATTTGATTCCCGTTCAAATTGAAAAAGTTATCTGAGAACTGTTCTCCGTTTGGCGCCTCTACTATGACCTATGTATTATGAGCCCTTTATTGTTGTATGGAATTTTTTTCCTTTTCATAAAAACTTTTATGTTGCGAAGTAATTTGTTCTTTTCATTTTCTCGATTGGATTGGTGGTTTCAGTGTGATTTTTGTATGTGGAATTTGTTAGTTTCTTTGCCTCAACATAATATCTAATCTTTCTTCTATGTTCTCCTGCTCTTTCATTTTTATTTTTTTTGTTTTTTATTTAAATTCAAGTACATACGCAGGAGTTTTTTTTTTTTTTTTTTTTCTTTTTAAGTTTTTTTTTTGTGTTACATTTGGAACTTTTGGGCTTTCTGCACCAATTTTAGAACTCGCCAGCAGACCTTTTTGACTTATTCAGATGAACTTTAGAATGATTCATTTTTCTGGAAATAGAGTATATACCGTTTTCTTTTTGTGGAAATTTAAATTTTCTTTTTCATTTTCACATGGCTGACTTTTTTCCTTAGCTAAAACTATGGTGATGATGCTAATTGGCTTGGAGATCCTTCAAGTTCGTCCTTCTCTTAGCATACTTAAACCTGTGTGAATCTATCTAATTGGGTTATCTGACAATGTTTGGTTAAACATCACTCGAATAAACTGTGGTTCTGTTTTTCTTTTGAAATCTGAACTAAATATTTTTTAGCTTTAGTGATTGCAGACAGTTGCCATAACAATGAAACAACTCTAACTAAATTGATGATATCCTATAGAGATTTAGTTAGAAAGGACTAGAGAAAAGAGAATCCTAAAACAAATGATGCGAAGGAAATGTTTTTTCTCATATGTTTTGCCAAATGAATGTTTTACCCAATTGATCTAGGTATAGCATGATTAAAAATTATATTTGGTGAAAAGATAAAATATCCTCTTAATGATTTATCGTATGCTTAAAAAATTGAATTATTCCAAATGTTGCAGGCCTTTCCTTTGTCATTCGTAATATGTGAAACATGATAATAAATTAATTCAATAATGTTTCATATTATAAGAACTTTATGGGGAGAAACATTGCTAGTGATTTGTGAGTTTAATTGTACTGACTGCATGCATCATTTCAAAATTGCATCAAGCATGTTAAAACTTAATCGGTATTGCTTATGCTGTTATTTTGCAGGTGGAGGGAAAGGTATGTTCTTCTAGACAAGCTACACTGGAGTTTTTAAAGCACAAAATGCTTCAAAGGAGGAAAGTAGAAACACCAGATGAATCATATGCTGTAAGCAAAATCATGAGTAGGAGTGGTGGCGATGCTTTAAGAGCTTCTGCTCATCATCATGCTGACCTGTATTCAAACCTAGGCAACAGTTCCACAGGGAAAGCAGTTTTATCGAAGAGCAAAGTGGCTAAGTTTGACACTTCAGACCTTGAATGGACAGATAAAGTTCCGGAGTGCCCAGTTTTTCGTCCGACTAAAGAGGAATTCCAGAATCCCTTAGTTTATCTCCAAAAGATAGCTCCAGAAGCCTCAAAATATGGTATGTTCATTGCTTAGTTATTGCATTTGAATTTGAAGACTATATTGATTTTATACTTGTTTGTGGCTTTAAGGATATCCTGTGCTGTAGCTTCTCTGCTAATAAAGTTCTTGTTAGCTTATTCAGTATTTTAGTAACTTTTCATTTTATAAGAACTTGTCTTTCTAAGCTCTCAAAATTTTATTTCCTTATCATGCTACACTTTATTGTTTATCTAGAAAGCACACAACTGAAATTATGCTTCATTCTTTAGGTATTTGCAAGATCTTATCTCCTATTACTGCTTCTGTTCCTGCTGGTGTGGTTCTTACAAAAGAAAAGGCTGGCTTCAATTTCACAACTAGGGTACAACCACTTCGTTTTGCTGAATGGGATAGTGAGGACAAGGTCACCTTTTTCATGAGTGGGATGTGAGTTTTCTTTATTATCTTATATATTTACTCTAAATTTAGCTTTGCTTCTAGGCTCTGAACTTGATTGTTATTTTTCAGAAATTATTCATTTCGTGATTACGAGAAGTTGGCAAACAAGGTTTTTGCACGTAGATATGGTAGTGCTGGAAGCCTTCCTACCTCTTTCATGGAAAAAGAATTTTGGAATGAGATAGCATGTGGAAAGACTGAAAGTGTTGAATATGCATGTGATGTTGATGGTAGTGCATTTTCATCTTCTCCGACTGACCCACTTGGCAATAGCAAATGGAATTTGAAGGTGTTCTTCTCATAACAAAGGTTTCAGTTTTTTTAAGTTTTTTTCTGTTTCAAGTGGAATTTGTCTGACAGAGGAAGTGAAGAACAAGATGTTTATAGAAAATAGATAAAAGCATTCCCCTTCCATGAACTGTTCTGAAAAGCTTTTGGTAGGAGAGCAATATGACACAAATTGATTTTATTTTTTTCCTGGTGTGTCATGATTTTGTTGTATTCAGAAACATCTCGTGGTTCCATTTCTGTTAGAGTACATGTGGAGGACTTTTCCATAGAGGTTGTTTTGTATATATTTCTGCTCTCTGCCTTTAAATCATTCATCTGCCATTTCACTCTTACGCATCTTCATAAAGTATTATTCCTGTTTCAGTACTTCGTTAATGTAGACATTCTGATCTTTTATGGGGACTTAACCAGTGATATGTTATATATTGTGGTTATTTCCAGAAAATCCCTCGGATGCCAAAATCTACTTTGCGTCTTCTTGAGACTGAAATTCCGGTATGAGCTGATTATATTTTCAGAAGAATTGGAAATTTGTTTTGTGACTAATATTTGGTTCATATTAGGGAGTCACTGAACCTATGCTTTACATAGGAATGCTGTTCAGCATTTTCGCCTGGCATGTGGAAGATCATTACCTGTATAGGTATTTTTTTCTACTCAAGCATTTTGTTGTCTGTTATGATTCCTTACTTTGGTTTATCATTGTTTTATGCATGTGCAGCATCAATTATCATCATTGCGGGGCTGCAAAAACTTGGTATGGCGTTCCTGGTCATGCAGGTCTTGATTTTGAAAATGCAGTCAAGGACCATGTCTATGCTCACGATATTTTATCTGTTGATGGGGAGGATGGAGCTTTTGATGTTCTTCTAGGGAAAACAACACTTTTCCCACCAAATATCTTGTTAGAACATGATGTTCCTGTTTACAAAGCCATACAGAACCCAGGGGAATTTGTGATAACGTTTCCTAGAGCTTATCATGCAGGATTTAGTCATGGTATGTGATAAATATTATATTGCAGGTTGAGTTTTTTTGATCTTAAGTCGTATTGACATCACTATGTCGTTTTTTTTTTTTTAACTCCTAGTGATTTTTCCTCCCTTGATAACCTTGAAATATTTTTTTTAATCTTTAGGCTTTAATTGTGGTGAAGCCGTTAACTTTGCAATGGGTGACTGGTTTCCCTTGGGATTGATTGCTAGTCAGCGCTATGCTCTGCTAAACAGGATGCCTCTCCTTCCCCACGAGGAGCTTCTGTGCAAAGAAGCTATTCTACTTTATACAAGACCTGAACTTGATGAGCCAGAGTATACATGTGGAGATCCGACATCCCAGACAAGCATAAAGGTTTCTTTCGTGAATTTGATCCGGTTTCAGCATCGTGCCAGATGGTGTCTGATGAAATCAAGAGCTATCATAAGCAGTACTTCTTTCTCCCATGGAACAATTCTCTGCAGCCTGTGCCAGCGTGATTGTTATGTGGCATATCTTAATTGCCAATGTTACTTGCACCCTGTATGCCTCCACCATGGTATTATGACAACGTTCTTACATCTTTGATTTTCATCTCATGATATCTTTTACCAGAATATTTATGCAACTTTGTGTTCCATTACAGATACCAAATCACATAATTGGCCTTGTGGTGGGACCCCGACGCTTGCTGTGAGGGAAGACATCCTGGAAATGGAAGCAGCCGCCAGACATTTTGAGGAGGAGGATGGTATATTGCAGGAGTTTGAACAGAAGTATAAGAACAGTGATGACTTTGTCTTACTATCTTGCATATTCTCGGGAGCTGAAAATGATAACTACGTTCCTTATGGAAAGATTTCTTTTGTATCAAACAAAGAAGTCTCCAGATGCCAATCTGTATTAACCGATTGCAGTGAAATTACGAGGGCTGAAGTTTCGGATGCATCTGTTTCCAGTTTGTTATCACTAAAATCAATTAAAAGGCTTAACATGATGGCTAGAGTAAATATTCAACATCCTTTTGAGTTTTGCCTTAAATGTTCTTTTATTGAAGAAAGTGCTGATAAGTAATGTAATGAAATGTCAAGACTTACGAGTTGACTATTGCAGGCTGAACAGGAATATGGAAACTCCAACTTGGAGAAGAATAATATGCCTTCCAAGGAGTTTCTTGTAAATGACTCTGAACTTCCCCAGCCTGTGAAAAGAAAACCTAGATCAGAAAGGAAAGTAGTTCAGGAGGGGAACATTAGAAATGCAATCAATGAAGATGAGGAGTCTGATTCAGATATGTTCAGAGTTAAGCGAAGATTTTCTATCAAAGTGGAAAGGAAAATTGCACATGATTATACATCTGTAGATGTTGACCAGCAGGTATCATATTTCATGTTGATTTGTATGATGCTATACAGATCATTTTCTGCATCTTTGATATGAAATATGACCATTATTTGACATATATTATCTTTAATCTTGTGTTTGAGTGATTATATCATCTTTGATTCGTCTTTTCTGTAGCTTCTTAGTTAATAGTGCCTTTCTTGTAAATTGCTCAGGTAAAGTTGTTTCGAAATTAAAATTATTGACTTTGCTTTTTCGTAGGGTTTCAAGCGACTGAAACGGCATCAACAAGAAGAGCGCTGTCGGAGTTTATCATCATCCAAGCATGATAATCAAAGTCATCATCGTGTTTTCAGTTCTACTAAATCTAAAGAAGCCATAGTTAGTTCCTCAGTGGATAAATTAGCCATAGAAACTCCTATTCCTTACATTAAGTTCAAGAAAATGCCTAATGAACGTGATCAGAGGCATCGGCCCGAGTTGAGAGAAAACCTAAGGCAGAAGCAACTGAAAGCCAGAGTAATGTGAGAGCAAAATGAAACTGAAGTAGGTATATTAATTGCTGAATTTGAGTGGTCGGCAGCAGAAGTTAACTTGGGTAGTGGCATTCTTTTCTGGGGAGAATCTGACAATAGGGGAAGGTTAGAAATTTCTATTGATGAAGAAGTTAACCAACATTAGAAGTAAAGTCATTCTTTGTGCAATGCCCCAAAATGGGGCGACCTTTGCACGGCAATTCTTTTGAGAGTTCCTCTTTCTCTCACCCATACAACAATCATGTAGGGTTTAGGTCCTTATTTCATTTGGTTTTTAGCAGTTAATTGATTTTTGTTGTATGTAATTCACATTGATATTGTCTCATTTCTGCCGCTTCCAATTATTCTTTGTTTGACACTGTCAACAACCTTAAGATTATACTCTATTGAATAAAACTCCTTGTTCTATTCTATCCCCGATATAGTCAGCTTGCTTATTTGCAAATCGGGACTTCGTTTTCTTCTCCAATACTAATAGTATAAGCTTTTATTCTACTGGATGTCGATTCGATTCATCATGAAGCTTGTGGGATGGTTTAAACTATACCAAAAAAACAAGTTAGGGTTTAAAATATTTTGATATGATAACCTCAATAACCGGATATCAAATAATCCATGCCCAATAAAGCTGAGCCTGAAAGATGACAAGTTTTTTTTTTTTTTGATACAGAAAGATGACAAGTTAGTCTAACTAAGCCAATAATTTTTGGAAGAAATTAATTATTTATTAGTATGGATTGCTTCTCTATTTTCGCTGAAGAGATTAATAAATGGAACATAAAAAAAGAAAAATGATACATTAATTAAGTGAGACTGGGAGAGTATAATTATATTATTAAAATCTAATTTCAAATTTATGATCATATTTTTATTATTTTTTAAGTTATATAGTTGTTTTTAGTTCGTATAAATAACTAAATTCTTAAAAGTTAATTAATTGAGAACTTAAAATATTGATAAGATAAAATAAATATATTTAAATTAATGAATATATGAAGTTTGATATGTATTTTGAATTTGTTAAAAGAGAATATTCTCTCATACATTTTTAATTATTTAAACTATTAAAAGAGAGAGAAAAATATTTAATGACATATAAACTTTCATACAATATTAAAATATAAAAAATAATTTGTAACTTTGTTGGTCCAACATATTAATTTCAAAGTTGAAGGGTTAGGGTCGAGATTTAACCCGAAAATTTTTCAATTCAAATTGATCTCAATTGAATAACTTGCGACCCTATAGAACTTAGTCCAAAATTCGATGAATTAGTCCAATTGATATTTCTACCATGTACCACTTTTATTGAACGATATGTTTGATCGGAGACTGGAGAAATCGAGTGTAAGTCTTCATCCCTTCCCATATCCTTTTGAAGAATATTAATCCCAATTAAAGTATATTAGATAGGCGCCTAAACCGTTTAAACGTGCCTAACCTGAGACCTTCCCAATTCCATATATTGTACCCAATGTTTGTAAAATTATAATTCAATACAGTTCAATAATTTTCTTCTGCCAAATAGTCTAACAAATAAAATATATTGAAAAAAAAAAACCTTTCAAAGCTTTGAAATCGATAGAGTCATATCTTGAAATTTCAGATCGTGCGATAAAAATTCGACGTGTGGACCATTAATTTAAAGCTTTTTCAATGACATTAGTAAAAAAGTGGGGTATAGATTTTGTCGCGGTCGACCATTTGTTGTGAAATCTACTACTCCCTCCGTCCCATAACATTAGTCCTGTTTTCCTTTTTCGTCTGTCCCAAACATTAGTCTTGCTTTCCTAAAATGGAAAATTAATACACACTCATTAATAAAATACTAATTTCCTCTATCTCACTCGCATTGGTATCTGTGCCGGAATGAAACAAGACTAATGATCTGGGACGGAGGTAGTACTATATTAGTAAAAACAAAAAAGTTTATAATAATTAAAATATTATCATTTTCAAGCGTATGTACAATAATAATTTCAACAATATTGGGGAGGTGATTTCCATAAATAGTTGGAAAGAGGAGGAAAGAAGTGATGAAGCCAAAATAAGCAGGCAATGCATACAAATGACGTTGAGATGGACGAAGAATCCAAGAAATATGATTCACCAAATTATCGCATAAAAATGAATGACTACAAACACATCTTTTGTTTTAATATAGCCAAGTTTTTTCAGTTGGTATGTTTTGTTTGCGTTGGATAGAGTTAATTCCACGCCTTCGGTAATGATGTTATATGCTCCTACACGATTCCATAAATAAAATAATACGTAGTTTCCACTCAAACAAAATAAAATAAAAATAATAATAATAAGTTGGTTCTTATCCTTAGAAAATTGAGGGGGG
>JAPKLW010000121.1:147079-184754 GCA_026898455.1 Plectranthus barbatus | reverse complement strand
GTTTGATCAGTTGTGATGGGGGGGGGGGGCATAGGAGTATCTTCGACGAAACGATCACTCTAAAATAACCATCTAATGGCTGTTGAGAACGAATTAAATCACAATTATCACAACTTTGCACTAATAGTAATAATCATGACCGCAGAACATCCTTTTGGAATAAAGGATTTGCTTAGGGATATAATATCTAAAATAGTTAGTTGTACTATAATTTACCCGTTGAACTATTTAATAAACATTTACTAGTTATTCATAGTTTTTATTGAGTTCATATGAATGGATATAAATGAAATTGTGATTGCCACAAGTTTTGATACTATATCATATACTCTAATGAAATATTGTTATTAATTACAATGAAATGTTTTTAATGTGAAATCTAAGTTAAAAAAGATAAGGAATAAAATTGGGCCACAATCGTAAGCGGGCTACACCAAGTCCAATCAAGAGCAAGTCATTTCGACCCACATTGAATGTGGATCGCCAATGTTCGAATTGCTTAGCTCGACAAAATGAGTGACAACTGCGTGAAGATGACAGCCACCCAAGAAAGTCGGACTCAAGCAACTGACCCTAATGACCCTAATATTATAGACTACTCCTACCAATGACATTTATATCAATGTCAAGAATAAGACTAAAAAAAGTTGGCTAAAAAAGAAAAAAATAAATAGAGGATAGTGTCATGACACTGGTATATCACACATGTATTCTGTAATAATGCATTCTGAAAATCATCACATGGTTTTGTCCTCTTTTTATCTTCATCCATATGCTCTGTCCTTTGTGACATGTCTATATCCTCTGGCTCTGGCCTTATCTCTATCTCTTTCTGCTCTCTATCACATACACAAACGACAATAGTCATAATACATGAAATGTGGCATGTCTATATTCCCTGCACCATTTGTCTATATATATCTTTTGCAAAAAAAAATTCTTTATTACATCATCTCTTTCATTTGTAAAACTATTTCCAATTCGAATTCATCTTTCTCACTTCATAAAATATCTCTTCACGAAAATCCGTCAACATACTCAAGTTTTGATTCTTTCGAAATCCTTTGATATGATGAGTGGGAAGAACGAGTTTATCAACAAAATCGTCAAATTGATGGAATTATCCAGGATTTCAACTTAATCTATTTGTACAACCTACAAACAGTAGAAGGTATATCAATAAAGAACGCGAGATTGATCATGAGCGTTTGATGAATGATTATTTTGTGGAGACACTGACATACACTCCACATATGTTACGACAGAGATTCCGCATGCAAAGATCATTGTTCCTTCGTATAATAGAGGTTGTCACTGCCTATGATGAATATCTTCAACAAAGACGTAATGCCTCTAGCAAACAAGGTCTTTCACTAGTACAAAAATATACTGGAGCAGAGAAGGTGCTTGCATATAGGATATCATCTGATGTTGTTGATGAATACTTGCAAATGAATAGAGCTACGATAAGAAAATCTCTTGTAATTATTGTTGAAGGTGTCATTTTATGCTTCGGTGAAACGTATCTTAGGAGGCCAAATCGAGAAGATCTTGTTAGACTATTTTGTGTTGGATAACAACGTGGTTTTCCAGGTATGATTAGTAGTATTGACTACACGCATAGGGGATGTAAAAATTGTCCCACTGCGTGGAGGGTTAATATACAAGGGGAGGTGGAAGTCCAACAATAATCTTGGAAGTTGTTGCTTCATATGATTTATGGATATGACATGCATTCTTTGGAACACTAGGTTCGTGCAATGATATCAATGGACTACATCAATCTCCTGACTTTAGTGATGTGTTAGAAGACCGATCACCAAAAATTAATTATGTTGTGAATGGTTACCAAAATGATAGAGCATATTATCTCACTGATGGCATTTACCCTTCATGGCTGTATTTGTCAAGTCAATTGTTGCTCCACAGACCAGAAAACACAAGTTATTTGCTCAACACCAAGAGTCTGCCAGAAAAGATATCAAGAGAGCCTTTAGGATTCTGCAAGCTCGTTTTACATTTCTTCGACGTCCATGCCTTATTTGGGACAAGGTTGTGATGGAAAAAATCATGATGACATGCATCATTTTGCACAATATGATAGTAGAAGATGAACGACATATATACCAAAACTATCATGATCCCACATAATTTCTTATGGATACTCCTACATAAGTGCAAGGTGAAGATGTTAAATAGCTCAACTACTCCACACAACGCATTTCTAGTTTGTCTGCTAATATGATTAATAGTGATGAACTTCGCGATAGACAAGGTCATTAGACCCTTAAACATGACTCGATTGAGCACAAATGGAAAAAATTTGGTGCTCATTATTAAATATGTGATATGAATTTCTTTTGTAATTGCACTTTAGTAGTTTGTTCTTGTATTTGTAATACATGCATTTGTATTTAATGTCTATTTCAACTTTTGTAGTTTATATTTATTATTGAGTCAAATATTAACTTTTTACAGTGTATGTAATACTTTAATTAATATATAATTAAAAAATCAATGAAGAATATTACAAATAATATATATTGAAGTATAAATATGAAAATAAAATAAATTTTAGGTTGAGTGGATGTCATTATTGTAAATAGAAATTGAGTTGGGTTGTGGGTTGTGTAGGTGGATGAGAGAGATATTATTATTTTATTATTAGGTTGAGTTGTATGGAATTATTGTTAGAGATCGTCTCAAAACTCGTGCAGCCGCTTTCTTGACCTAGGGTTAGGGTTTTAATTTTCATTTTTGGGCCCTATGCTTCTATAAATAGATGCCCTAGGATCATTTTATGGTATTCATTAGATGCACTTTTACAATACTATTACTCAACAGAAATTTATTCACGCCTTGTTCTCGCTTTATTGATTTATTATTATTGAGCTCCGGTGGTTCTACTCTGCACTTTATTTCCCGTTTTATTTAACATAATTGTTTCTAGTTATTTTCACTATTGTTCTATGGGCCCTGAATCCAATACAAATTGAATCTCAATAAATAGTAGTTATTTATGGATGAAAATTTCTATTAGTAAACATTACATAGAGTTGATAGCTAGTGAAATGTAAATAACATATGCTATTTAAAGGTCAAAATTTTAAATAGTTGGTCACAAATCAGAGTACTTGATATGCTGCAAAAGATGAAAATAACTTGCACTTATTTTAGCTTGTTGTTCTGGCACCAACTCAAGTTCTAAAAACTTATTGATTAGCAAGTTAGTATATTACTTATTCAGAATTCAACAAATACTCTAACACTTGAGGTGTTGAGTTTTAAATACAATGCATAAAGTTTAAAGAACGCAGTAAATAACACAAAGAATTTATACAGGTTTGGATAAAATCATCCTACAACTTCTCTTCAGACTCGTAGTCTGGAAAACATTCATCTGGGGATTATAAATATGTCGAACGATCTATTGCTAGATGGTGAATGTATGTGTTCACAAGTCCACCAGCGCATTCGCCAAGTCCTTTGCTCTGTTTCGCTTCTTCATATCCGAAGTGTAGGCGCACCACTTAACCTTCATTTGGTCATGGGACTTTGAGTTTTCCTTACTTAGATAGTAAGAAGACTAAGGGTCACACTTAGCAAGGATTGCTAAGTGTCTCATGTCCAATAAGACACACATAAAGCTTGTTAATAGCTTGAATGCTTAAATGCTTGAGTTGAGATGATTGTTGCTTTCATGTTCGTTTGATATGATTGATTCATATTCTTTAGTTGAATTGCATCCTCTATTTATTGGCATTCTTGGAGAGGTTTGAAATTGTAGCAGTTGTGAGATAAAAAGAACACATCCAATCGGAAGTCTCACTCTATCCTGTTTGGAATGTCCTTGTTGTCACAGTAGGTGGACATTGCAGCTTTAGTCAGAACAGCTCCGAGTCAGTCTGAGGAATGTCTGCTAGTTGATTCATTGGAAGAACAAGCTTTAAGGATCACAAACTTTAAGATCTCATTTCTTAACATCTGCACTTGCTCGGTGAGTCTCTGTGTGCTGGTTTGGGAAATCGCCTTGGTTGGTGACATCTTACTGGTTTGCTCCTAGCTGGTAGAGCACCAGCTGGTGATTACGTTTCAGCCGGCTTCCTCCAAAGGTAAAGACTCTTTGCTGGTGAATGGAATCCAACCAGCAAACTCCTAAAAGTTTGCAATCACCTCTGATTTATAGCTCGATAGATCCTAAACTGGACATTACAAGTTCGGCCTAATCCTAGCTAGAGACACTAACTGGTGGTATGTTTAACTCATATTTTTTCCTTCACTCATGTATTCGACTTTACCAAGGATTCAACTCCTTTACTGCATTCGGTGATTGGTCGCAGCGGGTGTTGTAGCGAAACTGATTGCAAAAGAGTATTAAGGAAGGAATTCCTAACAATTTCCCTCTTTTTAAAGTAGTCACACCCACTCTAAGCTAGAAAACAGAAATCAAGTTTTCGAGTTTACAAGATCTAAACTATCAACTAGCACTAGAAAACATGATTTTTCCACAGCCAGCCGTAAGGATCTTCCTTGACTTGGAGAGATATTTCTCGATTAAATCATAAGGGTGATAAAAATTTACTGATCACATAGAACATTTAAATTTAGCAAAGGAAGGACAGATGAGAATGAGACAAAGAGCTATTGTCTTCAATCTTGCCAATTCCATTAAAGTAAGAGATCGAGTACATAATAGGAAAAGGAATTAAAAAGGTCTAGCAAAACAAATAAAAAAAGAGAAACAAATTAGCAACACCATCACTTCGGGAGAATTCTTTGACAGGTCCTTGAGCTGCTCATGAAGCTCTACGATTATGTGAGTCTCTTCTCCCCTTGTTCGCATGCCCTCTTATCTTTGTTACCTTTTGGCTCTTTCCTCCTCAATCTTCTTTAGTTGTTCTTCACCCTCTGTAACAACTTTAAGTAGGGTGGTCACTGTGTTAGCGAGGAAGGAAATACTGGACTTTTTTTGTCTCTTCTCTTCGCTCAAAAGCTTCAAAGCGATTGGAAACTTGCTGCTGGAAGCTTGCAAAAGAATCTTACATAAGGTTCATAGAATTTGTGAGGTCAGTTTGAGAGACAAATAAGGAATTATGTGCCAACTGAGTATGAGAATCACAAGATTGAGAAGTGGAAGATGAAGTATCATTTGATTTCTCAATGAGAAGAATACATTGAATAGGTCTGGGAGCAGCCAGCCCTGGCTTTGAAGAAGGAAACCAAGTTTGCAAACTGAGGAATGCTCTTTATGGGTTGAAGCAAGCACCTAGAGCTTGGTATGAGACTCTGTCTCAGTTTCTCCTCAAGAATGGTTTCCGGAAAGCCAAAATCGACACTACTCTGTTCAGAATTAAGGATGGAGAAGACATCCTCTTGGTGCAGATATATGTCGATGACATCATATTTGGATGCAGAAACTTGGATATGTGCAAGAAGTTTTCCAAACTGATGCAAAACAATTTTCAGATGAGCATGATGGGCAAACTGACCTACTTCTTGGGTCTCCAAGTTATCCAATCCGAAGTAGGAATCTTCATCAATCAGAAGAAGTATACCAAGGACTTGATCACCAAGTTTTGTCCTGAGAAAACCAAGCCCTTGAGGATTCTAATGAGCCCAAGTGCTCGGATCAATCTTGATGAAGAAGGCGAGGCAGTCAACCCAATGGCATACAAAGGCATTATTGGGTCACTCCTGTACCTAAATGCCAGCAGGCCAGATATCTCTTACTCAATTGGGGTCTGTGCGAGGTTTCAAGCCACATAAAAAAATAATATGGCATGTTGCACACTTAGTAGTCTTGTTAAATACCCAATAAGCCTGGTGAGAAGGTATCCATATCCAAGAAACACACCTTTAGCCGCCTTAGATAAAAAGGTATTTAACTTCCAACTCTCATTAGTGTGAATGTAACATGGAGATCCAGAATTTCAAAGACGAGCTAAAGTGGGCTTACTATCATAGTTGACCTTGTTAGGAGTCTTGTTCAGTAGGGTATTGAGACCACTCCTAATTTTAGTGTAGCATGCGATGATGACTGCTTCACCCCAATATCTCTCATTTAGGCTAGCTTTGGCAAGCATCGTCCTCACTGCTTCTTTCAGTGCTATGTTCCATCGTTCTACTATGGATTTCTTGGAGCTGACATGTGGTGGCCAATCACAATCTCTACACAGATGTCCATCAGTGGCCCATTGTAGAACTCGTTCTTGTTGTCCGATTTGATTCACTTCATGGTTTCTTCCTTCTCATTTGAATCCGCATCACCAGTTCAAGTAATGTCACCTTCACTTTGTTCTTCGTCATCAGCAGCTCCACTCAAGTTTATCTCGAGTAGTCATCCATGACTACAAGAGAGTATCTTCTTCCAACAATGGTGGGGGAGTAACAAGACCAAACAAGTTCGTGTGTAGAAGCTCCAACACACGTTCGGTGCTGGGTACAACTGCCTTGTTCTTGATGGATGCCTTGGACTATTTACCAAGCTAGCAAGCTCTGCATATTCCTTCTTTTTTAAACTCGCCTTCAGGTAGACCTTATACAAGCTCGTGCCTTGCCAGGTGGTTGATGGTCTTGAAGTTGAGATGACTCAGCCTCTTGTGCCATGCCACAGCCAGTTAATATCCACTACATTGGCTGCCACAAAGCATAAGCTAGCTTGCTCGCTCTCCAAATCAACCACGTACAAACCTCCTTTTCATTTGCCTCTAAGCTTCACTTCCTTGGAAGCTAAGGCCTTGAATTGATATTCTGATTTGGCAAAGGAAACCTTGAAACCATTCTCACTATGCTAACTGATGCTTAGCAAGTTGTGTTTCAAGTTGGTGGTGAGGGATACGTTGTTGATCTTGATTTCATCTCATTCCACGCATCCATTTCCAACAACTCATCCCTTCGAGTTGTCACCGCACATAACCGATGATCCTTTGATCATAATTAGATTTGTCAGCAAATCTCTCTCCTGTCATGTAAGTTGCTGCGCATCTGCTGTCAAGGATCCACAAAATTCTCTTCTTCTGAAGCTGGTATACATGTACATGTATTCCTGCAAAATAAAGATTAAAGTTAAATCCCCATTTGTCAACATGTCCTGCAGGATTAGCACGTTGGATCACCTCTTTGGGAATCCAACCCCGAAGAATCTTCATTGAGGGAGGTTCTTGATGACCTTTCCCCACTCCCATACTCTTCCTCTTTAAATAATGAATAAATTTTTTATGGGAGTAGAACAAAGTGTTCCTCCTTAAGTTTTGCCTATTCCTTGCTAACTGACTTCGATTTTTCAATCTCATTGGTCAAAATAGAAACTTGTGATTTCAGCAAGGTGTTTTCACCATTTAAGACATTTTCAACTCAAAAAATTTTGAAAATTCTTTTGAAAGCGAGTCGAGTGAAATGTCCTCTGAGTCGAAGGAGTATGACTCGGGGTCCTCTAAAATACATGTAGAAAAATAAAAACTGGTAGACACTCAACTACCTCATCATTAGCTGCTACTAAAGCCAGCTGACGAACTTCTTCTGCTTCCCACTCTTTCCCAATGGCTGCCATGAACACCTACAAGGCCTCTTCCTCTTAATCATCATCAGAAAACACAAATCCATTGTCGTAGTTGGGAATATCATTAACCTTAGTTCTGGATAGCATGGTCTTTGCTACAGCTTTGGACGCTCTGATCTTAAACAACCGCTTCAATCTCTCTCTCTCTCTCTCTCTCTCTCTCTCTCTCTCCTCTTTGTCCACACGTGGACATTCGAACTTGGGGTGGTCAAGAGAGTTGCACTTAAAATATGTGCATTAGGGGTGCTTGACAAATCTTATCTCAGCTGACTAGGGAATGTAAGCTCTAGCCCTTACCTTCTCCAACATTTTGGAGAATCTATGCATCTTCTCCTCAAGTTCTACGATGGGACTCTCTCCTTCCTTCATGGTAGAGGTAGAGGTGGTTGGGGCCTATGTCATCGGTTGCCCCATCAATCTCTTTAAGCAAAAGGGCTTCTTTGGTCTTCACTAATTCTTGAAGAAGGTCAGCATCAACATCCCGCTGATCGAAGCACTGAAGGAGATCCCGGGGTACATGAAGTACCTCCGAAAATTGATGAGTGGAAAGAAACAATTCGTGGAGAACGAGACGGTGAAGATCCACGAGCAGTGCAGCCTGCTACTTCAAAAGCAGGTGCCCATCCAGAGAAGCGATCCCGAATGCTTCTCTATTCTGGTTGAGATTGGGGGACACACGTTCAAGAGAGTATTATGTGATACTAGGGCCAGTATCAACCTGATGCCGTACTCCATCTACAAACGTCTCGACATCAGAGAGATGAGGCCCACGACGATCACCCTACAGATGGCGGACCGATCTTTGTCCCGCCCGAAAGGTATACTAGAGGATGTGCTCATTTGCATGGGCCATCTCATTTTTCCTGCATATTTTGTGGTGCACGAGATGAAGGAGGACGAGAACATGCCCATGATCTTAGGGCGTGAGCTCGACACTAGTGCTGCTCTCATTGACTGTCGAGGCGGCGAGATCACACTCCGAGCAAACGACGAGAAGATCACCTTTGTGATCGACAAGAGCAAGAAGAAAGCGGAGTGCAATTGGATCTCCGCTACTGAAGAAGGAGATGAATCTGAAAAGGAAGAAGCAGCTACCATTGAGTGGGAGCGAGGAAATAAAAGGGTAGAAGTGTCAACTACTCCTCCTTTTTCTGCCCTGACCACCATTATCAAAGACCGGAAAGTTTACATGGTGGATGCCAAAGGCCGGCGAGTCTGGACCCGACCTCCCTGGCGGTGATTTGAGGTATCGTCGAGCTGCGACGTTAAATCAAACACTTGTTGGGAGGTAACCCAACCTTTTCCATATTTCCTTTTTAATTTTCGTTATTTATTTTGGAACTTCTATTATTTTTGCATTAATAGTTATTTTGCAGATGGATTAAAAAAATAGGAGTACAGCTCGACATTGATCAATGCAGCCTGGCGTCGATCGATGCCAAAAAGCCGAGCAGCCGACCGATGGGATACACTTGATCCGAGGATAGGGTTGCACAAAGGCTTCACGTCGATCGACGCCATCCTGCATTGATCGACGTGAAGTGCCAGCAGCAATTATTCCATGTCGCGCGATGTTCGAAGATTCCGGGGGATAAAAAGTTGATGTTTGAGATCAACTACCAGGTATCGTTCCCTCTTTTGTCTGATTTTCAAAGTAATTCCACTCTTCGAGTTGGAAATAAGTTTGGGGGGATGTGGACAAGAGATGGAACGTTCTATCTTTTAATTATTCTGCTTTCCATATTTAATTTTTGCCCTAAATTTTAGTTTTATTCTATTTTGTGGGAAAAAAATTTAAGTTTTGATATAACCCGAATGAGATTTTGAGATTAGAATTGGGTGAGGGTTGAGTTTGAATTGATTGTGATTGTGGTTAGATGCCTATGAATGTAGAATACCGCATGATAGGATTGATTTGACACTTATGCTTGCATGCTGATTGAGCTGATTTAAAATTGACTGTGGAAGAAAAATTTTTGAACCCATGTGTGAGAATTTTTGAGCATTTATTTCGTTTGATGTGAGATTCACATGTGTGTTTTGATTTCTCTAGAACTTGCCTATTTTCTGTGTTGAGACTGCGTAGTGTGCACAAGTTTAGGAAATGATCTTAGGCCATCTTTGATAGCCCAATTCCCTAAACACTGTCCCTTCACATTAAATTTTCCCTAGTTAGCCACTTTTGAGCCTATACAAAAATTTTCTTTCCTTGTCTATGAGATTAAGAAGTATTGGTTTCGGTCATGTCTTGAGTTGTGGTATATGGGGTGGAATAATTGTGAGATGGAGATAAGAAAATTTAAATTAGTGGTGAAAAGATGTGTGAAAAAGAAGCTCAAAGAAATAATTAGAATTCTCATAAGCTCTTTGAAAAGAAAAGAATACAAAATTTTGTAAAGAGCATAAGAGATTCAAAATGAGCTAGAAAAAAAAGGTTGTGTATTTGTTGAAATATTTGAGGAGAAGGTTGAATGATGAATAGATGGTGGTTGCGTTGGTTGAAAATGATCAACTCAACTTAACTTAATTTAGTCACTTGGCCAAATTTTCCCTACCCTTCACAAAAAGCCTACATTACAACTTAATGAAAGTCCTTTTGATTCTAGACTTGTGTGCACATTCTAGCAGTGGAGATATTAGAAGATTTGCAAGCCTATGGTAGAAATTTCTTCATACATGTTGTTGAGTGCTTTCATCTATACCTTAAACCCTTGAGAGTTGAGCGATACACTTCCTGTGAGATCTTCCACTGTTGATGAATTTTTTGTCTCTTTCAAATTGCTTGTGTGTAGTGGATTTTTGATTCTTGACTGTGATGAATCTTGTGAGGCGTTGCACTTTAATCGCATGATCTTTTGATTTTTTCTTGCCTATTGATTGAGGACAATCAAAGTTCAAGTTTGGGGGGTTTGATAAGCTCATTATTTTACTCACCTATCTATATTATTTTCTACTATTTTACGTAGTTTTATTGAGTTTATATATATATATATTCTATGCATGAGTCTATATTGGGTGGTATTATGCGCATCTTGGTGTTTTTGCAGGTTTTAGGCCTAAATTCACTTGAAAATCATTCTGGAAGCAGTGACGTGTAAGAGTAGCAGTGAATAGTTATTTCACAAGACGAATTCGGGCTATTGGCACATGGCAATGGATGAAGCTTTGAGTTAGCTCTCCAATGCAACTGGAATCGGGTCAATCGGAGTTCGGGAGAGGAAATTATGGCCAAAATCGTGAGACCGCGCAGAAGGGGCGAGAGACCACGTCGATCGACGTGAATCCACATCGATCGACGCCGAAGATGAAGCCACATCGATCGATGCCAATCAGCAACGATCAACGCGGGTCTGCTGGCGCAGGAATTTGATAAAAATCAGATTTATTCATATCTTTAGCCCTAGGTTTGATAGGATACACATCCACCCCTATAAATACTTAGAAAATTCGACTTTTTCAGAGGAGTTATCATATGCATCATCATATTTTTCAGTTTTTAGAGTTTTGAGAGTTGGGAAACACGAAACCCTTTTATTTTCTTGTAATTTCTTTACTTTTATGTAATTTAATATGTTTTCTTTTGGATTTCTATCTGCGATGAGTGGCTAGAAACCCTAGCGAATTCTAGGGTTTGATATTATTATGGATGCATGTTAGGATTAATTAATTAGGTTCATGATTCCTGTGATATTTTCGAATTCTAATTTAATTCAAGGACTCCTTGGTGGACATCTTAAAGTGTTTTCAAATTTATTTGCCGCTGTTGCTATAGTTAATCTGTAGATTTTACAGTGATCAACCAACAACTCCTTGGTGGACATCTTAAAGTGGTCCTTCTCCTTGAGAGTGGTGATCTTGACAAACCAGTCGTCCTGACACATCTTGGATAGGATATTCACATTGAGATCCGCTCCAGAATATACTCTATCCAATACCTTGAACTCATTAACGATAGAGTTGAAATGGGCCTCCATGTCCTTGATTCTCTCTCCAGGTAGCATCATGAAGGAACCATACTTGTCCACACAAGTCTGAAGCTTGTTCTGCTTCACCTGGTCTGTCTTTTGGCTCAGATTATTGAGGTAGTCTCATACCTCCTTAGAATTGTCGAAGTTGATCACATCATCCACCATCGACTCTGGGAGAGCTAAGAGGATCAACTCATGAACGATAGAATCTAGCCTGACTTTCTTCGGCTAGATAAGTGATCTCTTTCTCCATGCTGCAAACTTCTCCGTGTTGTGTGGGTGAAGCTTTAAGATGCTCATCTTGACATGAAATAGGCTAGCTAGACATAGAAAAATAAAGTGCAAGGATAAGATCTAGTCCAAAGCAAGAAGAACAGGTAGTCCAATGAACCACCCGCTCTAATACCACTTGTTGGACCCAAATTAGAGTACTTGATATGCAGCGGAAGATTAAAATAACTTGCACTTATCCGAGCTGGCTGTTGTTGATGGGTTTTGTATACTGAAAGCATTTATTACAATGAGTATACAACGGTTTATTTCTCCTATCTGTTAACAATCTTACATGTATGAACAATGGTATCCTCTTGTCTCACCGATAGGGACGATCATACGGCCTGTTGTAGATCGCAGAAGACAGTATGATCACTTGACCTAGTGAGACATAAACCAGATCACAGCCGAGATATCGTACGAGGATACGTCTGTCTGGATGGCTGTGGCATTGTCGGAATAAGTAGTCTGTCTTTGTTACTTGACATGCTGGTACGCAGAGGTGGCATATTGATGGACCGCAGTGAGATGTATTCGTCTGTCTGACATCAGCGAATACAAGATCTCGTTATATTGATTGAGTCCAAACCCTAACGAAGGTTCAGGGGTTTGCACGGGTTGACTGTTGCTTTGACTTGCCATGGTGGAGAGCCTAAGTAACGTGCTCGTATATCCGCATCTTGGGTAATAGCAGTTTGTGTAGTACCGCCTGAGATTGGGTTTAGGTAACCATATCCGAGTAATAGGATGGGGACATTCCCTGAGGAGCTCAATAACATTCATCGTGCCAAAGTCCTGCAGGCTGATTAAGTTCAGGCACGAGTGATAAGGTTTGAGTGGTACTACTCAGGAATAATAAGATATTAATTAATTGTAGTTATAGCTTGTCAGAGGCTCCGATTAATTAATGGATGTCCGGTAACCTTAAATATGGGGATTCTCAATTAATGCAGCCCGTTCTCATAACGTGGTAATAAAGGGGTAGGTCAGTATTAATTCTATGGTGAAAAAGAATTAATATTAATTAATTAATTGTGTCCTGGGTTGTGGACATGGGAATTAATTAATTTATAGGCCCACTTTATTATTTGCATTAGGTCCCAGGTCTGGCCCAATTAAATATGCTGAATTGAGCCCAAAATGGCTCATTAGGGTTTACAACCCTAGGTCTATAAATAGACAGCTTTCTCTCATAAGTCATAACACAGTTGAAACACACTAAACCTAGAGAGGGAGAGGAGGCGCCGTTTTTGGTAGAGAGGGAGGAGAATTTCGATTCTGGTCCTGCTCAGAATACAGATCTACGGAGTCCTCACCAGTAGTAGATCTGAACAGCATTGGGACACAACCCTGAAGATCTGATCTGGAGAACAGACTTCTTTCTTCTTCTCTTTATTTGATTTCAAATTTATTGTTAGAAATTAGATTTCTAATTTCTACTTTCGCAGATAAATTCGGATCGCATGGTTGAATTGAGATTTGGAATTCAAACGCGAAAGATCGGTTCAGACTCGACGGAGTTACGGTAAACCCTGAATCCACAAATATTTGTATTAAATTCATAGGAGCATGCTAGGGTTTTGAGAATTTTAATTATGTGCAATAACCATAAATCAATCCGGTTCAGTTTGGTTTTGGTGATTCGGTTCACGGAAAAACCCTACAATTGGTATCAGATCTAGGTTTTCTGATTTATGGCTCTGTTGTTCATAATTAAATTCGATATGCATGTATGAATTTATTGTTTTGTGGATGTTTGGTTTTTGTTCCTCGTGGCAACCCGTTGATTCAGCCCGCGGTGGTTTATCCGTGTAGGGCTGAATTGTTTTGTAAAATCACGAGAAAATCCGTGATTAGTGTAGATTTGAAAAATTGTAATTAGAATAGTTTTTCTGTAATTTTTCAAATTTGTAAATGGACGGGTCGAGGACGAAGAACGAAGACGGAGCCGACGAAGGGCGGTGCAAGGCGGTGGCAGGAGGCCGTGCGCGCGTGCAAGGCGGACGACGGCGGCGGCCGGGGCGTGTGGCGTGCGCACGGCGCACGCAAGCAGCACCCACTGCGCGCGGGCGCAGCGGGGGTGCGCGCACGGGCTCGGCACGGCAGCAGCGTGCGGGGGCGCGTGCGCAAGCGCGCGGCGCTGGCCTGCGGCCGGCCTGGCGGCGGCAGCGGTTGGCGGTCGGCGGCGGCTTCGGCTGTCGTCGGCTACTGCAGTCCCGTCGTGTTGGCTCATGTTTTGGTGGTTTGCACAATTCTGTGTAAACCCTAGGGTTTGCATTAGGGTTAGGGCAAATCATCAGATCACAAAGGCCTAAAAATCCAAAAGATTTGGTTGATCCAGATTTGAAGGCCCTTGAAGATTTGGAAGATTTGAAAAGATTTGGATTTATCCAAATGAATTCAAAATTCAAATTTTTAATAGATAGATATTATTTTATATTTTGGGGCCACGAGGAATTTTTGTTTGCCTTAATTGTCCTCGTATGATATGTGATTTATTTATGTGCGCAATTTAAGCATGTGTAGATAATAGGAAAAGCATGATTTATCGCTTTTATTATTTACAGATTTTCAAGCATGCTTATGTGATTAATTTCTTTTGTTGGATTATATTTTGGGAATTTTTGGGCTTGTTTAATTACATGCAAAAATTTGGAAAATATAATGACAAAGAAATTATGTGTGCGCATAAAGAAACCTTTTAAAAGAAAAATACTAAGCAGATTTTTTAATTAAAATCAATAGACCTCCACAAAGCGGTCCTAGGCTGTAAGTGTATCTCTCGTTCTAGTAAACGTCTACGAGTGTAGCTTGCTAGTTCCCGGAGGTGCATGGGTACAGTTGTTGGGATTTCTAGACAAACAATTTAAATCATGTGAATAGTGGGAGGGCTTTGCGTAAACGTCTACGAGTGTAGCTTGCGTAGACCTCTTTCACAAGTATTCTAGGATTGATTTAAATTATAGATAACAAAAGCTTTAAGGGCTGTGAGGTATGGTTACGTGCCATGCTAAACTGTCTCTTTTGGCCGAAGTTAAATTTGTGGTTAATTGCTTAGAAGCATCTTAGAATATAATGCAAGAATTGCATCCCTGTTCTTGAGAGATGGCTTGGTCTAAAGTTTTCACTAATTATTAATTTCTAGTGTCAAAAGCATCCTGACATGGTAGTGAAATTAAATGGATTGGGGCTTAAAACCCGCAGTTCTGGTTGAGGGTGACATCGTAAACGTCTACGAGTGTAGCTTGCGGTGGGAACTCTTGGGCAATTAGTGGAAAATATTTGTATTTGATTTATTAAAAGGTTTTCAATGCATTTGTTTTCGAAGTTCAACATGTATGTTCTTATTTAAGATTCCTTGTTGTCTCAGATATGTCTATGTCTAGTGTGATCAACATTCTCGCACAAAACACTCTAACTGGTCCGAACTTCCTGGAATGGAAGCGCAATCTCGAATACCTCCTGATTGCAGAAGAACATATGTTCGTTCTGCAAGTACCTTGTCCCATAGTGTCAAGTGCTGAGTCCTCTCAAGAGGAAATAGACTATTATAGCATGTGGGAGAAATCGAACAATGTAGTCAAGTGCTACATGATGACCACTATGTCGAAAGTCTTGCAGCAGCAACATCAGCACCATAGGGATGCCTATGACATTATGTTGAGTCTGACGGCGACCTATGGGGAAACTGATAGAGTTGTCAGATTCAATCTCATGAAAGAAATCGTGAGTAAGAAAACGACTGATGGCACCTCTGTGAGAGAGCATGTTGTTACCATGACTCACCTCATGGATGAACTGACAGTGCATGGTGGAGGTATCGACGCTGAGGCTAAGGTCGATATCATACTGAACTCTCTACCCAAGTCCTTTGAGAGTTTTAGACTGAATGTTGTCATGAACAAGAAAGAGTATACTCTTAACGAGTTACTCAATGACTTGATGGCAGCTGAATCAGTCATGAACCCTCAGAAGGTTGCCTTGGCCACTTCTTGTAATCTCTCTGCTGTACCGAAAAGTATGAAGCGGAAGAAAGGGATTAAGAAATGGGCCAAGAAGACACCTGTGAAGGATGGTGGGGCTTGAAAAAAGCCTAAGGTGGTGACTGAAAGGGACAGGTGCTTCAGGTGTGGTAAGAAAGGACATTGGAGGAAAGATTGTCAAGCCAACAAAGCTAGACAAGGTATGCCATTTTGCATGTATAACTGTAAGCATGATTAGAGTTAGTTGTTGCTCTTCTAGAGCTGTAAGCACTGACTTGTTAATCATGTTGTTGTACTTTGCAGGGGACTGTGCCGACAAGGCTGGTGAGTGATGGCAAGAAGATACCAAACTGGATGAAGGCAACGTTTCATGACGGAGCTTCATGGAGTTTTCTTTTCTTTATGATTTGATGAATTAAGTACATTTGAGAATTTATTTGTGGGTCGTGGTTTATCGGCAGGACAAATTTCATCAACTTTTATGGATATTTGTTATTTATGATTTTATCATTGGTAATAACAATGTTGTCCATTATGGTATGTTGATTTACAATCTCTATGTTACTTCGATCAAATATGTCCTTAAGTATTGCATGTAATTCATCCGTAATTGATAATCCTAGGAAGAGAAAACTTACTTCTTCTGATGAGGATCTTACATATCTCTGGCACTTGAGACTGGGTCACATCAGCTTGAAGCGGATTCAGAGACTTGCAGATGACGGTACATTGGACTTAGTCCGGGCTGTACCTTATCAAGTCTGCGAATCCTGCATTGAGGGCAAGATGTCAACTAGGCCTTTCAAGGCTAGTCAGTCTCGAGCAGAGGAAGTGTTGGAATTGATCCATTCTGACTTATGTGGACCGATGTCCATGCAGGCTCGTGGAGGGTACGAGTACTTCGTCACTTTCATTGACGATTACTCAAGGTACGAATATGTTTACCTGCTTCGCTACAAGTCTGAATGCTTTGAGAAATTCAAAGAGTTAAAGGCTGAGGTAGAAAAGAAGGTCGGGAAAACTATCAAGTCGCTGCGATCTGACCACGGTGGCGAATACCTCGGTAATGAGTTCCTGCAATTTTTGTCAGAAAATGGGATTACATCCCAGTGGACTGCACCGGGTACTCCCCAGCAAAACGGTGTAGCTGAAAGAAGAAATAGGACTCTTCTAGAGATGGTAAGGTCAATGATGAGTTATGCAAACTTACCGATTTCATTTTGGGGCTACGCATTGGAGACAGCAACATACGTACTTAATGTGGTGCCTTCTAAATCAGTTCCTAAGACGCCTTCTAAGCTCTTCGTTGGTCGCAAACCTAGTTTGTGCAAGTTTAGAGTATGGGGCTGTCTGGCACACGTACTGTCGAAGGAACCTGATAAGTTAGAAAGCAGGTCAAAAGTAATGATGTTCATAGGGTATCCCAGGCAAACGAAAGGTGGTTACTTTTACTGTCCTGAGAGTCAAAGGGTCGTTGTTAGCACCAACGCTAGATTCTTGGAGGACGAGTATGTGAGTAATCACAAGTCAAGGAGTGATATCGTTCTTCAAGAAATTGAGAACGATAATGCAATTCCAAGGGAAGGGGAATGCGTAGATGTGGGTGCACCTGTGAGAGGTACAGCACCACAGACACGTTCTTCAGTGCAAGGTGCAGGACCACAAGTCACTGCACCTACTACTGACACGGCACCGATGCCTCGTCGCAGTGGGAGAGTTATTTTCCAGCCGAAAAGGTACATGTTCGTGGGTGTGTCTTCGGACTTGAGCCCGGAAGACGGACATGAGGACTCTGACCCATTGACTTACGAAGAGGCAGTGCAGGACAAGGATGTTGCCAAATGGCGTGTCGCCATGGATTCTGAAATTTAATCCATAACTGCTATGGATGTATACCAGAAAACTGATTTGTCGGATGGCTTTAGGGTCATAGGGTGCAAATGGGTATACAAGAGAAAGAAAGGGGCGGATGGAAAGATTACGGCTTTCAAGGCCAGGCTAGTGGCAAAGGGTTATAGTCAGAAAGAGGGCATTGACTATGACGAAACCTTTTTACCCGTAGCCATGCTCAAATCCATCCGGATACTCCTTGCCATAGCTGTGCATATGGACCTCGAGATCTGGCAGATGGATGTCAAAACCGCTTTTCTAAACGGTTACCTTGAAGAAGGTAGAGACATCTATATGCAGCAACCCGAGGGTTACATAAGCAAGGGCGAAGAACATCTTTTCTGGAAGCTTAGGAAGTCCTTGTATGGACTTAAGCAAGCTTCAAGGTCATGGAACTTGCGTTTCAACGATGTGATTAAATCCTATGGATTTGCACAGTTGGAAAACAAAAGTTGTGTTTACCGACTTTGTGTCAGTGGGAGCGTGGTCTTCCTTGCACTATATGTTGATGACATACTCCTATTTGGAAACAACGAGGGAGTGATGTCCGAAATCAAGATTTGGTTATCCGAACAGTTCCAAATGAAGGATCTGGGAGAAGCTGGCTACATTCTTGGGATTAAGGTCTTACGAGATCGTAAAAGAAGAATGTTGAGCTTATCTCAGGCATCCTATGTGGATACTGTGATAGCC
This sequence comes from Plectranthus barbatus, assembly GCA_026898455.1. Classification (NCBI taxonomy): domain Eukaryota; kingdom Viridiplantae; phylum Streptophyta; class Magnoliopsida; order Lamiales; family Lamiaceae; genus Plectranthus; species Plectranthus barbatus. The sequence continues at coordinate 166,389 of JAPKLW010000121.1, read as the reverse complement.
CGGTTCAGCATGCGACTCACCAAGAAAGGATTACTACCTTTCAGACATGGCGTTCGTCTTTCTAGTGGGCAGTGTCCTCAGACACAGCGGGTGAAAGACGAGATGAGTCTTGTACCATATGCTTCGGCAGTGGGTAGTCTCATGTATGCAATGCTGTGTACCAGGCCAGATATCTGTTATGCCTTTGGCATGGTAGCAAGATATCAGTCTAACCCTGGACAGGCGCACTGGACTGCTGTAAAGCATATCCTCAAGTATTTGAAAAGGACTAGGAATTTCTGCCTAGTTTATCAAAGTGAGGATCTGTGCCCTGTGGGTTATACAGACTTGGATTTCCAAGGGGACCAGGATGAGAAGAAATCGACCTCAGGTTATGTGTTTACCCTGGGAGGTGGAGCTGTATCTTGGAGGAGCTCAAAGCAGAAATGCATTGCTGACTCCACCATGGAGGCGGAATATGTCGCCGCCTCCGACGCCTCGAAAGAGGGGGTGTGGCTCCGGAACTACCTTTTAGAGTTGGGCGAGATCCCGAGTTTGCCGAGGAGCATCACAATTTATTGTGATAACTCTGGTGCGGTGGCAAACTCAAAGGAATCGCGGTCTCACAGGGCAAGCAAATACATAGAGAGAAAGTACCATATCATATGAGAAATCATATCGAGGGGCGATGTGCTGATTAGGAAGATTGACACTGCTGACAATCTTGCTGATCCGTTTAAAAGGAGCTTGCCGCAGAAAGTTTATGAAAGACATATTCGTGAGCTGGGTCTGAGGTGGATGCCGACCACTGATAGTGGTTAAAGACAGCAGACTAGATAGACGGACTGTATACTCTGTAATAGCTTAGTTATGCTTTGAGTATAAGTGGGAGATTGATGGGTTTTGTATACTGAAAGCATTTATTACAATGAGTATACAACGGTTTATTTCTCCTATCTGTTAACAATCGTACATGTATGAACAATGGTATCCTCTTGTCTCACCGATAGGGACGATCATACGGCGTGTTGGAGAATGCAGAAGATAGTATGATCACTTGACCTAGTGAGACATAAACCTTGATCACAGCCGAGACAGCGTATGAGAATACGTCTGTCCGGAAGGCTGCGGCATTGTCGGAATAAGTAGTCTGTCTTGGTTACTTGACATGCTGGTACGCAGAGGTGGCGTATTGATGGACCGCAGTGAGATATATTCGTCTGTTTGACATTAGCGAATAAAAGGTCTCATTATATTGATTGAGTCCAAACCCTAACAAAGGTTCATGGGTTTGCACGGGTTGACTGTTGCTTTGACTTGCCATGGTGGAGAGCCTGAGTAACGTGCTCGTATATCCGCATCTTGGGTAACAACAGTTCGTGTAGTACCGCCTGAGACTGAACTTAGGTAACCATATCCGAGTAATAGGATGGGGACATTCCCTAAGGAGCTCAATAACATTCATCGTGCCAAAGTCCTGCAGGCTGATTAAGTTGAGGCACGAGTGATAAGGTTTGAGTGGTACTCCTCAGAAATTATAAGATATTAATTAATTGTAGTTAGAGCTTGTCAGAGGCTCCGATTAGTTAATGGTTGTCCAGTAACCTTAAATATGGGGATTCTCAATTAATGCAGCCCGTTCTCATAACGTTGTAATAAAGGGGTAGGTCAGTATTAATTCTGTGGTGAAAAAGAATTAATATTAATTAATTAATTGTGTTCTGGGTTGTGGACATGGGAATTAATTAATTTATAGGCCCACTTTATTATTTGCATTAGGTCCCAGGTCTGGCCCAACAAGTGTGCTGAATTGAGCCCAAAATGGCCCATTAGGGTTTCCAACCCTAGGTCTATAAATAGACAGCTCTCTCTCATAAGTCATAACAGAGTTGAAAAACCCTAAACCTAAGAGAGAGAGTGGGCGCCCTTTTTGAGAAGAGAAAAGGAGGAGAATTTTCGAATTCTGGTCCTGCTCAAGTCACAGATCTACGGAGTCCTCACCAGTAGTAGATCTGACCAGCACCGGGATACAGATCTGAAGATCTAATCTGGAGAACAACAGATTTCTTCTTTCCTTTTCTTTATTTTCGATTTTCTCTAGAAATTAGTTTTCTAATTTCTGTTTCTGCAGAGAAATCGGATTGCGTGGTTGAATTGGATTTTGGAATTCAAACGCAAATGATCGGTACAGACACTACGGAATTACAGTAATCTCTCAATCCACAATTATGCATTAAATTCATAGGAGCATTCTAGGGTTTTTGTGAATTTAATTATGGGCAATATCCATAGATCGATCCGGTTCAGTTTTGGTTTTGGTGATTCGGTTCACGTAAAAACCCTACAATTGGTATCAAAGCCAGGTTTCTGATTTATGGCTCTGTTGTTCATAATTGAATTCTATTATGCATGTATGAATTTATTATTGTGGATGTTTGGTTTTTGTTCCTCGTGGCAACCTTTTGATTCAGCCCGCGGTGGTTTATCCGTGTAGGGCTGAATTATTTTGTAAAATCATGAGAAAATCCATGATTAACATAGATTTGAAAATTGTAATAGAATAGTTTCTGTAATTCTATTTTTCAATTTATGTAATTGGACGGGTCGAGGACGAAGAACGAAGACGGAGCCGACGGAGGGCCGGGCACGGCGGACGACGGTGGCGACCCGGCAGGCACGACCGAGGGCGTGCGGTGCGCGCACGGTGCGCGAGGGCAGCACCCACGACACTCGGCCTGCGCGCGTGCGAGATGCACGGCGAGGCAAGCGCGCGGCGCTGGGCGCGGCCCTAACCGGCGGCGGACCGGCGGCGGCGGCTTCGGTCGTCGTCAGCTGCTGCTGTCCCGTTTCAGTAGCTTGTGTTTTTTGTGGTTTGTGCAATCCTGTGTAAACCCTAGATTTGCATTAGGTCCCAGGTCTGGCCCAACAAGTGTGCTGAATTGAGCCCAAAATGGCCCATTAGGGTTTTCAACCCTAGGTCTATAAATAGACAGCTCTCTCTCATAAGTCATAACAGAGTTAAAAACCCTAAACCTAAGAGAGAGAGTGGGCGCCATTTTTGAGAAGAGAAAAGGAGGAGAATTTTCGAATTCTGGTCCTGCTCAAGTCACAGATCTACGGAGTCCTCACCAGTAGTAGATCTGACCAGCACCGGGATACAGATCTGTAGATCTAATCTGGAGAACAACATTTTTTTCTTTCCTTTTCATTATTTTCAATTTTCTCTAGAAATTAGTTTTCTAATTTCTGTTTCCGCAGAGAAATCGGATTGCGTGGTTGAATTGGATTTTGGAATTCAAACGCAAAAGATCGGTACAGACACTACGGAATTACGGTAATCTCTCAATCCACAATTATGCATTAAATTCATAGGATCATGCTAGGGTTTTTGTGAATTTAATTATGGGCAATATCCATAGATCGATCCGGTTCAGTTTTGGTTTTGGTGATTCGGTTCACGTAAAAACCCTACAAGCTGGAGGTTGAGTGGTGTGCCCACACTTCATATATGAAGAAGCGAATTAGAGCAAAGGATTTGGCGAGTGCGTTAGTGGACTAAAGGATGTGGGTATTCTCCAACTAGTAGTAAACCGTGTGATATCTTTGTAATCCCCAGTGTTGAGGTTTGATTTCGTACGGATACGGGACCCCAAGAACCAACAAGGAATATAGCAGGAAATAATACAAGAAAGATGAAGAAGGACAGAAATAAACGTAATCGAAAGATAAATAATACTTAAAGCGAGGTAAAACCGTAATTCCTTTGATAATCGCAGGTATAAGGTGTGTGCAAAAGGTAGAACAATTTTACAGCTAATCCAAAGTGGTAACCTTGAGAAGTGGGAAGCAGCTTGATGAGAGACCTGCAGAGGCACCACAGAAAGAGGTGGAGTTATCTGAAAATGAGGTTCATAATGGAACTAAAGCACAGAGAGAAGGAAAAGCTCCAATTAAAGAGGCATATCCAATGATCAATGAGGACTTGGTAAACCCAGAAAGGGTTGTTGAAGCTCCTGAGGGAAATATACCTAACAGCAAAAGGAAATCGGTGGAAGACGACTGCAATTTACCTCAACCACCATATCCTGTCAGATTTAAAAAGCAGAAAGAGGAGGAGCAGTTCAAAAAGTTCTTGCATATGCTCAAGCAAATCCACATCAATGTACCTCTAGTGGAGGCTCTAGAACAAATGCCAACTTATGTAAAATTCCTGAAGGACATCCTGACAAAAAAGAAAAGGCTAAAGGAGTTTGAGACTGTGTCTCTATTTGAGGAAGTCAGTGGACCTTTAAGAAGACAAATTCCAGCAAAATTGAAGGATCCAGGGAGTTTTACCATTCCTTGTTCAATCGGAGGAAGAGATGTGGGGAGAGCACTTTGTGATCTGGGAGCTAGTGTGAACTTGATGCCACTCTCAATTTTCAAAAAGCTGGGTATACGAGGAGCAAGGCCAACAACCATCACTTTGCAGTTTGCAGATAGATCAACTGTTCACCCAGAGGGAAAGATTGAGGATGTACTGGTTAGGGTAGATAAGTTTATCTTTCCCGCAGATTTTATCATTTTGGATTATGAAGCTGATAGAGAAGTACCCATTATCTTGGGAAGACCCTTCTTAGCCACAGGGAGAACATTAATTGATGTGGGAAAAGGGGAATTGATTATGAGAGTTCATGAAGAGCAGGCTACTTTTAACCTGTACTACACCATGAAGTTACCAGATGAATCGAAAGACTGTTTCACCATTGGAATATTGGAATCAGTTATAGCAGAACATGTGGGGGAGCTGCAACAGGAAGAATGTGAAAATAAAGATATGACCGATGAAAATGCTGCAGCATGGGTTGAACATGGTGTAAAGTTTGGGGGGTATAAAGCCAATTTCGAATCACTGGACCTTATGAATAGAGAACAGAAGGAGCCAAAGTCTTCACTTGAAGAACCCCCTGAACTGATACTCAAGCCCCTGCCAAATCACCTGAAATATGTGTATTTGGGAGAAGCAGACACTCTACCTGTGATAATTGCTTCTAACTTGAAAGATGAAGATGAACAAAAGCTGATGCACATGCTTAGGAAACATAAACAGGCAATTGGGTGGACCATATCAGATATTAAGGGAATCAGCCCTACAATTTGCATGCATAAGATATTATTGGAAGATGGAATCAAGAACTCGGTACAGCCAAAAAGAAGGCTCAACCCCAACATGAAGGAGGTTGTGAAGAAAGAAATCATTAAATGGTTGGATGCAGTGATCATTTTCCCTATTTCAGACAGTTCATGGGTGAGTCCAGTGCAGAGTGTACCAAAGAAAGGAGGAGTAACTGTGGTACAGAATGAGAAGAATGAGATGATAGTTACAAGGACAGTTTCTGGGTGGAGGATCTGTATAGATTACAAGAAGTTGAATGATGTCACCAGAAAAGATCACTTTCCACTGCCTTTTGTAGATCAGATGTTGGACAAATTGGCTGGTCAAGATTATTATTGCTTCCTGGATGGGTATTCTGGGTATCATCAGATTGCAATAGCACCAGAACATCAGAATCTAACTACATTCATCTGTCCTTATGGGACATTTGCATTCAGAAGAATGCCATTTGGTCTCTGCAATGCTCCAGCAACTTTCCAGCGTTGCATGATCTCTATATTTTCTGAAATGATTGAGAATGGGTTAGAAGTGTTCATGGATTACTTCTCAGTCTTTGTGAGAGATTTTAACACCTGCTTAGGAAACCTTGAGAGTGTGCTGCAGTTATGTGAGAAGTCACAGCTGGTCTTAAACTGGGAGAAATGTTGCTTCGTGGTGCAGCAAGGAGTAGTCTTAGGGCACAAGATTTCAAACAGGCATTGAAGTTGATCCTGCAAAGATTGAAGTAATAGACAGAATGCCAATTCCGAGTTCGGTGAAAGCAGTTAGGAGCTTCTTGGGCCATGCTAGTTTTTATAGAAGATTCATCAAGGATTTCTCCAAGATAGCTAAACTATTATCTGAACTGCTAGAACAAGACAGAAAGTTTGATTTCAGCAGTGATTGTATGAAGGCATTCACTAAATTAAAAGCTGCACTTGTCACAGCTCCTGTAATGCAACCACCAATTTGGGATGAACCATTTGAGCTGAAGTGTGATGCAAGTAATTATGCAGTTGGGGCAGTGTTAGGACAGAGAAAGGATAAAATCTTCAGATCTATATACTATGCTAGCAAGACAATGGATGGTGCACAGAGAAACTATACCACTACAGAAAAAGAGCTGTTGGCAATGGTATTCGCTTTTGATAAGTGCAGGTCCTATCTGGTTGGAGCCAAGGTAATTTTATTCACTGATCATTCTGCAATCAAGTACTTAATGGCTAAGAAAGATGCAAAACCAAGGCTCATCAGATGGATACTTCTCCTGCAAGAATTTGATTTGGAAATCAAAGATAGGAAAGGAACAGAGAATCAAGTTGCTGATCATTTATCAAGATTGGAAAATCCATTTGGAGTGGACGCCACAACACAGATTAATGATGTTTTTCCAGATGAGCAACTCATGGCCTGAAAAGAAGATGCACCCTGGTTTGCAGACATTGCAAATTATCTTGCTACAGGTCGAAAGCCATATAGTTTGCAAGGACAATAGTTAAAAAGGTTTTTACATGATGCAAAGTACTATTATTGGAATGATCCAACTTTGTATAGGTTGGGCCCTGATCAGATTTTCAGAAGGTGTGTTCCAGATTATATAATTCCAGATATTTTGAATGAATGTCATGCTTCAGCATATGGAGGGCATTTTGGGGGGCAAAGAACAACTGCCAAAGTGTTGCAGTCAAGGTTCTATTGGTCAAGGATTTTCAAAGATGCTTTTGAGTTTGTGAAGAGTTGTGATAGATGTCAAAGAGTGGGGAATTTGCCAGCCAAAAATGCTATGCCTCTTAACAATATAGTGGAAGTAGAACTATTTGATGTGTGGGGTATGGATTTCATGGGGCCATTTCCATCCTCTTTTGGAAATGAATATATTTTGTTAGCTGTTGACTATGTATCTAGATGGGTTGAAGCTTGTGCTTGTGCTCACAATGATGCTGCTACTGTAATCAAATTTCTGCACAAGAAACATCTTCACAAGGTTTGGGACTCCAAGGGCAATCATCAGTGATGAAGGAACACATTTCATTAATAAGAGTTTGGCTGCTCTTCTAGCCAAATACAATCAGAGGGTAATGCTGCTAGTACAAGGGAAACGGAGGCAGGCCAGTCTGACGAGCCTGTTGAGGAGAGTGAGCCAGAGACCCAGAATCAGCTTCTTGCCAAGGAAAAGGAAGTAAGTGAGAGCACTGCAGTTGAAGAGGAAGCTGAAGCAGCCAATGCTACAGCATCGAAAGAGCAAGCAGCCACATCTGGTGGCAAGAAAACTACAAAAGGAAAGACAATCGTACCTGAGAAAAATGCAACACCAAAGAAGTAGAAGCGAGTGGAAACCGTAGTGGATGAAAAGGGAGTCTTGAGGAGTAAGAATACAGGAAAGCGCTTAAAGCAAAGCAGCTGAAAGGATTCAGGATGATGCACAAGGTGCTGCTGAAAGTCAAAGCTCAAACCGCCAGATTGTTGAAGAAGAAGGGTAATCGTGTGAAGGCAAAGAAGGCTGCTGATGGTTCCGCCTGACGAACAGAGTCCTTTCTAAACTCTCTAAACTTTTGCAAAAACAATTTCAAATTTCTTTTGGTTATGTTATTTCTGTTATTATGTTTTGGGTGTTAGTTTTTGTTGAATAGGTGTCTGGACTTCATGCTTATTCCATGTTAAAGCATGTCGTTCTATTTAGTCTTTATGATAATATGTTTTAAGTTTAGTAGTTGATTCTCCTCGTGCCCGATGATGCCTCGTTTGTCCTCATTCTTTTTTATGCATATCTGGTTGTGACCGTGATTGTTGAAAGTCAATCCTCGTTTCTGACTATTTTGTCCTTCTCATCAATGTTTCTCTCTGGGTTTTCTTCAGCCATTTTTCTGATTTTCTGTTTCCATCTATTCCTTCTGAAAATCCTCTCAATTTCTGGATCAAATGGAAAGAGTTCTATCACAATCCTTTCACTCATAAACTACTGACCTTCCTGCATTATGAAAATGATTAGTTTCCAAAAGCAGATAGATCATATGATATAATACTCAAATAATTCAGAAGCATTCAAATTTAAGTTTAGCCACTCCCCGACAACGGCTCCAAAAACTTGTTGTGTGCTATAGCATTACTACAGGACCAATGTGCAAGTATACAAAGATCATAAGTAATATAGTCAAGTGAGACCAGATATCGTACCCAAGGGAGTGGGTTTCTAAATCGTGCACTATGAATTGTTTGCAATTAAGGGGAATGTTTTTGTCTTAATTCTAATCAAAACATAAATATGCATAAACTATAATTCCGACTAAGGCTAAGATCAACAATACTTCTTCGTTCCACAAAATGAACATAAATATTATATATGGGTTCACAAATACTAGAAAGCACACTCGGGTTATGGAATAAAATTCATCACTGCTATCCTATATGCTAGAGTTTGTGTCTCGCATGCCCCTGAACCTCAGAACTTTTTCTTAACCTGCCTAGCAAACTGTCGTTCTACTAGATCTACACCATCTCACCAGGATTCATATGTCTATGCCTCTCTCAATGATTGGATGATGAAGTAATCAAACTAAGCTCGGTTAAGTTATGTCATCTCATATGTCTATGAAATCAACACAATTATCTAGATCCCCTCGGCCTATTTCACCTTTTGGTCTCCATAAGTGATGGGTTTCTATCCACTGTCGTGCTCAAGAAACGATTGAAAACAGGATCCAAGATAAGTTCAATCATGCGAAACTCACTCCTAACATATATTCAAGCAAATGATGTTTTGTTCCACAACCCAAGTGTTAAATAGAGTTAGCTCATATTCGAAAATAAAGGAAATAAAAGCATGAGATCATTCATCATCAAAATACAACTTGAAAATCTAAAACAAACTATCGATGATGATCCCTTCCGCTCCGGTAACTTCCTCTCTCAGCTGGTTCTTCAATCGCCGATCACCTTTTGTGCGTGCGTATCTCCCACGAGTGTTATCCGTCCTCTCTTGATTCTCCCTTTTTTGTTGATATTTTCTCACTTTCTTCCCCACAGCCTTTGATCTTCTCTCTCTCCCCTGGATGCATCCATGTGTTCAAGTGTCACTGTTTCGTCCAGACAAAGGACCAGCTCTCTTTTTGTGCCACCTGTCCTTCCAGCTAACAAGATTAACAAAGACCTTTATTCTTGTCCCCTAATGGTCCAGGAGAGAGAAAGTCTTCAACCCTCTGTTCATGCATCTCCTATGCTCAAGCATGTCTTTTATCCGCATGCAGCAGGTAAGCTCTAGCATTCCGAACCTGGTCAAAACTTCACCTAAAGCTTGCAAAAACTTGTTAATACTTGCATAGTTTAAAATATCATAACCTATTTACAAACAAGCAAAAAAGACTTTGATTATTAAGCATCTTATTCAAAACAACATCTAAAGTTCATGCAAAGAGACCAAAAGATAACTCTTTATGAGAGTTATCAGTATGCAGAATGCAGCTAAAGCCAGCCAGTCACAAAAGAGAACCACGCACCTCAGCACCTCACTAAGGACGGCACCTCACGCACCTCTCACGAGCAGGTCGTCCAAGTAGGTGTGCAGTCGGGACCCTGGAAGGATCAGCTTACGGATAAGCCTTGGCAGCTCCTAGGAAGGCGCGGACAGTTGTACCAACCCTTACTTTCCTGGAAGTGGTTCAAAACGGCTCCTAAACCCTAGCCACAGAAGACCCCCATCTTCACTTAAGATCATTCTTGGAGGTCTGTGATTACTTTAAACTGCAAGGAGTAACACATGAAGCAATTATGCCCTTTAAACAGAAATGTGATGAATCAGTTAGTGAGGCATGGGAATGGTACAAAGAACTGCTGAGAAGGTGTCCAAATCATGGAATCCCTTATGGTATCCAGATAGAGATTTTCTACAATGGACTGCTCGGAAACTCTAGGATGATGATTGATGCCACTGCAAGAGGAGCCCTGTTGGATAAAACCTACAACGAAGCCTATGAAATTTTAGACAAAGTTGCTGCAAACAATTATCTGTGGGCTAATTCTAGAGCAGCTGCTGTAACTACTCCAAAAGTTGCAGGGGTCTTAGAAGTTGACCCTATACAGGTTCTTACTGCACAAATGGAAGCTCTGGGAGCAACCATGAAGAACATTGAGAAAAATACCAGTCAAGTTATGGTTTCTTCAATGCCAACAGAAACTGCAATGGTTTTGAGTTGTATTTATTGTGGGGAAGGTCACCAATTTGAGGAATGCCCTTCAAATCCAGCATCTGTGTGCTATATGGGAAATAGACCTCAACAGTATCGGGGGAACAACAACCCATATTCAAACACTTATAACCCAGGGTGGAGGAATCATCCTATTCTTTCATGGTCTGGGCAAGGAAATCAAAATGCTGGAGCACGGGACCAACATCATAACTTTAACAAAGGAGGATATAACCAACATCAGTATAATCAACAGCAGAATAATCAACCGCAGAGTGGTCAGCATCAAAGTTTAGAGGCACCACCTCAGAAACCTGAGAAATCCATGGAAGAAATGATGAAGGAATTTATGGCCAAGAATGAAGTGAGACTGAAAAGCCAGGATGCTTTGATACAGAGTCAAGCCTCTTCATTAAGGAATCTTGAAGTTCAAATGGGACAGCTAGCTAATGACATCAGGAATAGACCACAGGGGAGCTTGCCTTTACTTTCGTTGTTTAACTGTGTACATGATATCCAGATCTGCGAAACAAAATGTGACTGCAACATTATTTTTGAATAAACCTGATATGCTAGACATATGCTTGAGCTTAGCTGGTACTACGTCTTGAATTTCAAATTGTGAAATGTCATCTACCCTAAGTTCAATCTTGGTCAAAATGAATTAGGTCTAAACATACTATTTAGAGATGATTAAGGCAGTTGTTTTATCTTTGTGCCTTCAGAAGATTCATTGGTTTTGATCGAATATCCCCTCGCACCTAGATTTTGAGCATGAGCCTTTTTCTTGTTAACACCTACTTCATGTTAAGCCAAATTCCAAACATGTCCTAGTCTAGAGAGTTGTTCCGACTTAGTTCTACTCTAACATTGAGAACAATGTTATGTTCAAAGTTTGGGGGGGTGTCACTTCTATTCGAAGTGTCATCTTTGGCCTCTTACTCTTAGAAAAGAAAAAAAATTTGTAGGCATTTTGGCCTAAAAAAAGAAAAAGAAAAAGAAGGGAATGAATAAGGCAAAGGTATAGGAAATAAAGCTCATGCTGAGCTGAAAAAAAATATATATAAAAAAAAAACAAAAAGAGAAAACTTAGAAAAGTGAATAAAATAAGTCCAACGGAAGAACAAGAAGGACAACACCTCTAGACTTGAGTCACTAAATCCAAATTTTCTCACCTTGAACCTTGGCCTAACATTAGATGCTTTGAAAGTCCTTTTGATCTAAGTAGAATGTGAAGCCTATTAGTAGAGAACAGGATGGACGGGTAGGAAAAGAAACATGACATTGATGAGCATTGAGGCTTGAATAAAGTAGTTAAAGTTAAGCTAAGCTATGATTTAGTTATCTTGAAATCTGATTTACTTTTCTGCGAACTTTGAAGTGTAAGATCGGGTGAGTGTATGTTGTTAAACTTTGTAAAGAACGAGGACTGAAGTTGAACAATCAAGAAAACTTACCATTCATGCTTTCTTTTTAAATTTTTGCTGAGGGTTTCATAAAGAGGAGATAAACTATTCTTGCTTATTACTTGTGAACTTTGTTTCATGGTTGTTTAGTCTATTTTGGTTGCTTGAGGACAAGCAACATCTTAAGTTTGGGGGGGGGGGTGATAACTCTCATAAAGAGTTATCTTTTGGTCACTTTGCATGAACTTTAGATGTCGTTTTGAATAAGATGCTTAATAATCAAAGTCCTTTTTGCTTGTTTATGCTTGTTTGTAAATAGGTTATGATATTTAAAACTATGCAAGTATTAATAAGTTTTTGCAAGCTTTAGGTGAAGTTTTGACCAAGTTCGGAATGCTAGAGCTTACCTGCCGCATGCGGATAAAAGACATGCTTGAGCATGGGAGATGCATGAACAGAGGGTTGAAGACTTTCTCTCTCCGGGACCATTAGGGGACAAGAATAAAGGTCTTTGTTAATCTTGTCTGCTGGAAGGACAGGTGGCACAAAAAGAGAGCTGATCCTTTGTCTAGACGAAACAGTGACACTTGAACACGTAGATGCATCCAGGGGGAGAGAGAGAAGATCAACGGCTGTGGGGAAGAAAGTGAGAAAATATCAACAAAAAGGGAGAATCAAGAGAGGACGGATAACACTCGTGGGAGATACGCACGCACAAAAGGTGATCGGCGATTGAAGGACCAGCTGAGAGAGGAAGTTACTGGAGTGGAAGGGATCATCATCGATAGTTTGTTTTAGATTTTCAAGTTGTATTTTGATGATGAATGATCTCATGCTTTTATTTCCTTCATTTTCGAATATGAGCTAACTCTATTTAACACTTGGGTTGTGGAACAAAACATCATTTGCTTGAATATATGTTAGGAGTGAGTTTCGCATGACTGAACTTATCTTTGATCCTGTTTTCAATCATTTCTTGAGCACGACAGTGGATAGAAACCCATCACTTATGGAGATCGAAAGGTGAAATAGGCCGAGGGGATCTAGACAATTGTGTTAATTTCATAGACATATGAGATGGCATAACTTAACCGAGCTTAGTTTTATTACTTTATCATCCAATCATTGAGAGAGGCATAGACATATGAATCCTGGTGAGAGGGTGTAGATCTAGTAGAACGACAGTTTGCTAGGCAGGTTTATTAAAAGTTCTAAGGTTCAGGAGAATGCGAGACACAAACTCTAGCATATAGGATTGCAGTGATGAATTGTATTCCATAACCATAGTGTGCTTTCTAGTATTTGTGAACCCATATATAATATTTATGTTCATTTTGTGGAACGAAGAAGTATTGTTGATCTTAGCCTTAGTCGGAATTATAGTTTATGCATATTTATGTTTTGATTAGGATTAAGACAAAAACATTCCCCTTAATTGCAAACAATTCATAGTGCACGATTTAGAAACCCACTCCCTTAGGTACGATATCCGGTCTCACTTAACTATATTACTTGTGATCTGTGTATACTTGCACATTAGTCATGTAGTAACACTATAGCACACAACACGTACCTCGATGCATCTGCTGGACATACCTTGTAAGCTTCAACTGCAAGCAGCACCTGCGCAGCTCCAGAGGAGCTGCGCAGGTGCTCTCAGCTTCGTACCTTACACTTAGGCTAGGAAGAAGGTGCTGACTCGTTCAATTCGGGTCGGGGCAGTTCCATTAGGCCATGACCCCAACACCCAGGTTAGTGTTTTCCAGACTATGAGTCTGAAGAGAGGACGTAACCTCTATAAATCCTTTGTGTTATTTACTACTTTCTTTAAATTTTTTGCATTTGATTTAAAACCAACACCTCAAGTGTTGGAGCATTTGCTGAATTCCAACTATGTAATATTACCAGCTTGCTACTCAACCAGTTTTTAGAACTCGAGTTGGTGCCACAACTGTAGGGTTTCTCCGTGAACCGAATCACCAAAACCAAACTGAACCGGATCGATTTATGGTTATTGCACATAATTAAAATTCTCAAATCCTAGCATGCTCCTATGAATTTAATACAAAGATTTGTGGATTTAGGGTTTACCGTAACTCCGTCGAGTCTGAACCAATCTTTCGCGTTTGAATTCCAAATCTCAATTCAACCACTCGATCCGAATTTATCTGCGGAAGTAGAAATTAGAAATCTAATTTCTAATAATAAATTCAAAATCAAATAAAGAGAAGAAGAAAGAAGTCTGTTCTCCAGATCAGATCTTCAGGGCTGTGTCCCAATGCTGTTCAGATCTACTACTGGTGAGGACTCCGTAGATCTGTATTCTGAGCAGGACCAGAATCGAAATTCTCCTCCCTCTCAACCAAAAACGGCGCCTCCTCTCTCTCTCTAGGTTTAGTGTGTTTCAACTGTGTTATGACTTATGAGAGAGAGCTGTCTATTTATAGACCTAGGGTTGTAAACCCTAATGGGCCATTTTGGTCTCAATTCAACATATTTAATTGGGCCAGACCTGGGATATAATGCAAATAATAAAGTGGGCCTATAAATTAATTAATTCCCATGTCCACAACACAGGACACAAATAATTAATTAATATTAATTCTTTTTCACCACATAATTAATACTGACCTACCCCTTTATTACCAAGTTATGAGAACGGGCTGCATTAATTGAGAATCCCCATATTTAAGGTTACCGAACATCCATTAATTAATCGGAGCCTCTGACAAGCTCTAACTATAATTAATTAATATCTTATTATTCCTGAGTAGTGCCACTCAAACCTTATCACTCGTGCCTGAACTTAATCAGCCTGCAGGACTTTGGCACGATGAATGTTATTGAGCTCCTCAGGGAATGTTCCCATCCTATTACTCGGATATGGTTACCTAAACCGCATCTCAGTCGGTACTACACGAACTGCTGTTACCCAAGATGCGGATATACGAGCACGTTACTTAGGCTCTCCACCATGGCAAGTCAAAGCAACAGTCAACCCGTGCAAACCCCTGAACCTTCGTTAGGGTTTGGACTCAATCAATATAATGAGATCTTGTATTCGCTGATGTCAGACAGACGAATACATCTCACTGCGGTCCATCAATACACCACCTCTGCGTACCAGCATATCAAGTAACCAAGACAGACTACTTATTCTGACAATGCCGCAGCCATCCGGACAGACGTATCCTCATACGCTGTCTCGGCTGTGATCAGGTTTATGTCTCACTAGGTCAAGTGATCATACTGTCTTCTGCGATCTACAACACGCCGTATGATCATCCCTATCGGTGAGACAAGAGAATACCATTGTTCATACATGTAAGATTGTTAATAGATAGGAGAAATAAACCGTTGTATACTCATTGTAATAAATGCTTTCAGTATACAAAACCCATCAATCTCCCACTTATACTCAAAGCATAACTAAGCTATTACAGAGTATACAGTCCGTCTATCTAGTCTGCTGTCACTTTAACCACTATCAGTGGTCGGCATCCACCTCAGACCCAGCTCACGAATATGTCTTTCGTAAACTTTCTGCGGCAAGCTCTTTGTAAACGGATCAGCAAGATTGTCAGCAGTGTCAATCTTCTTAATCAGCACATCGCCCCTCGATACGATTTCTCGTATGATATGGTACTTTCTCTCTATGTGTTTGCTTGCCCTGTGAGACCACGGTTCCTTTGAGTTAGCAACTGCACCAGAGTTATCACAATAAATTTTGATGCTCCTCGGCTAACTCGGGATCACGCCCAACTCTAAAAGGTAGTTTCGGAGCCACACTCCCTCTTTTGAGGTGTCAGAGGTGGCGACATATTCCGCCTCCATGGTGGAGTCAGCAATGCATTTCTGCTTTGAGCTCCTCCAAGATACAGCTCCACCTCCCAGGGTAAACACATATCCTGAGGTCAATTTCTTCTCATCCTGATCCCCTTGGAAATCCGAGTCTGTATAACCCACAGGGCACTAACCCTCACTTTGATAAACTAGGCAGAAATTCCTAGTTCTTTTCAAATACTTGAGGATGTGCTTTACAGCAGTCCAGTGCGCCTGTCCAGGGTTAGACTGATATCCTGCTACCATGCCAACGGCATAACAGATATCTGGCCTGGTACACAACATCGCATACATGAGATTACCCACAGCCGAAGCATATTGTACAAGACTCATCTCGTCTTTCTCCCGCTGTGTCTGAGGACACTGCCCACCAGAAAGACGAACGCCATGTCTGAAAGGTAGCAAGCCTTTCTTGGCGAGTTGCATGCTGAACCGGGCTATCACAGTATCTACATAGGATGCCTGGGATAAGCTCAACATTCTTCTCTTACGATCTCCTAAGACTTTAATCCCAAGAATGTAGCCAGCTTCTCCCAGATCCTTCATTTGGAACTATTCGGATAACCATGCCTTGATTTCCGACATCACTCCCTCGTTGTTTCCAAATAGGAGTATGTCATCAACGTAAAGTGCAAGGAAGACCACGCTCCCACTGACACAAAGTCGGTAAACACAACTTTCGTTTTCCAACTGTGCAAATCCATAGGATTTGATCACATCGTTGAAACGTAAGTTCCACGATCTTGAAGCTTGCTTAAGTCCATACAAAGACTTCCTAAGCTTCCAGAAAAGATGTTCTTCGCCCTTGCTTATGAAACCCTCGGGTTGCTGCATATAGATGTCTCTACCTTCTTTAAGGTAACCGTTTAGAAAAGCAGTTTTGACATCCATCTGCCAGATCTCGAGGTCCATATGCGCAGCTATGGCAAGGAGTATTCGGATGGATTTGAGCATGGCTACGGGTGAAAAGGTTTCGTTATAGTCAATGCCCTCTTTTTGACTCTAACCCTTTGCCACCAGCCTGGCTTTAAAAGCCGTGATCTTTCCATCCGCCCCTTTCTTTCTTTTGTATACCCATTTGCACCCTATGGCCCTAAAGCCATCCGGCAAATCAGTTTTCTGGTATACATCCATAGTAGTTATGGATTCAATTTCAGAATCCATAGCGACACGCCATTTGGCAACATCCTTGTCTTGCACTGCCTCTTCGTAAGTCAGTGGGTCAGAGTCCTCGTGTCCGTCATCCGGTCTCAAGTTCGAAGACTCACCCACGAACATGTACCTTTCCGGCTGGAAAATAACTCTCTCACTACGACGAGGCATCGGTGTCGTGTCAGTAGTAGGTGCAGTGACTTGTGGTCCTGCACCTTACACTGAAGAACGTGTCTGTGGTGCTGTACCTCTCACAGGTGCACCCACATCTACACGTTCCCCTTCCCTTGGAATTGCATTCTCGTTCTCAATTTCTTGAAGAACGATATCACTCCTTGACCTGTGATTACTCACATACTCGTCCTCCAAGAATCTAGCGTTGGTGCCAACTATGACTCTTTGACTCTCAGGACAGTAAAAGTAACCACCTTTCGTTTGCCTGGATTACCCTATGAACATCATCACTTTTGACCTGCTTTCTAACTTATCAGGTTCCTTCGACAGTACGTGTGCTCGACAGCCCCACACTCTAAACTTGCACAAACTAGGTTTGCAACCAAGGAAGAGCTCAAAAGGCATCTTATGAACTGATTTAGAAGGCACCACATTAGGCACGTAAGCTGTTGTTTCCAATGCGTAGCCCCAAAACGAAATTGGTAAGTTTGCATAACTCATCATTGATCTTACCATCTTTAGAAGAGTCCTATTTCTTCTTTCAGCTACACCATTTTGCTGGGGAGTACCCGGTGCAGTCCACTGGGATGTAATCCCATATTTTGACAAATACTGCAGGAACTCGTTACCGAGGTATTCGCCACCGCGGTCAGATCGCAGCGACTTGATAGTTTTCCCGACCTTCTTTTCTACTTCAGCCTTGAACTCTTTGAATTTCTCAAAGCATTCAGACTTGTAGCGAAGCAGGTAAACGTATCCGTACCTTGAGTAGTCGTCAATGAAAGTGACGAAGTACTCGTACCCTCCACGAGCCTGCGTGGACATCGGTCCACATAAGTCAGAATGGATCAATTCCAACACTTCCTCTGCTTGAGAGTGACTAGCCTTGAAAGGCCTAGTTGACATCTTGCCCTCGATGCAGGATTCGCAGACTTGATAAGGTACTGCCCGGACTAGGTCCAATGTACCGTCATCTGCAAGTCTTTGAATCCGCTTCAAGCTGATGTGACCCAGTCTCAAGTGCCAGAGATATGTAAGATCCTCATCAAAGAAGTAAGTTTTCTCTTCCTAGGATTATCAATTACGGATGAATTACATGCAATATAAAGGACATGTTTGATCGAAGTAACATAGAGATTGTAAATCAACATACCATAATGGACAACATTGTTATTACCAATGATAAAATCATAAATAACAAATATCCATAAAAGTTGATGAAATTTGTCCTGCCGATAAAACACAGCCCACAAATAAATTCTCAAATGTACTTTAATTCATCAAAACATAAGGAAAAGAAAACTCCATGAAGCTCCGTCATAAAATGTTGGCTTCATCCAGTTTGGTATCTTCTTGCCATCACTCACCAGCCTTGTCGGCACGGTCCCCTGCAAAGTACAACAACATGATCAACAAGTCAGTGCTTACAGCTCTAGAAGAGCAACAACTAACTCTAATCATGCTTACAGTTATACATGCAAAATGGCATACCTTGTCTAGCTTTGTTGGCTTGACAATCTTTCCTCCAGTGTCCTTTCTTACCATACCTGAAGCACCTATCCCTTTCAGTCGCCACCTTAGGCTTTTTCCCAGCCCCACCATCCTTCACAGGTGTCTTCTTGGCCCACTTCTTAATCCCTTTCTTCCGCTTCATACTTTTCGATACAGCAGAGAGATTACCAGAAGTGGCCAAGGCAACCTTCTGAGGGTTCATGACCGATTCAGCTACCATCAAGTCATTGAGTAACTCGTTAAGAGTATACTCTTTCTTGTTCATGACAACATTCAGTCTAAAACTCTCAAAGGACTTGGGTAGAGAGTTCAGTATGATATCGACCTTAGCCTCAGCGTCGATACCTCCACCATGCACAGTTAGCTCATCCATGACGTGAGTCATGGTAACTACGTGCTCTCTCACTGAGGTGCCATCAGTCATTTTCTTACTCACGATTTCTCTCATGAGATTGAACCTGACTGCTCTATTAGTTTCCCCATAGGTCGCCTCCATACTTTGCATAATGTCATAGGCATCCCTATGGTGCTGATGTTGCTGCTGCATGACTTTCGACATAGTGGTCATCATGTAGCACTTGACTACATTGTTTGATTTTTCCCACTTGTTATAAAAGTCTATATCCAGTTGACTGGATTCAGCAGTTGGCACTTCAGGACGAAGTACTTGCAGAACGAACATATGTTCTTCTACAATCAAGAGGTACTCGAGATTGTGCTTCCATTCCTGGAAGTTCGGACCAGTTAGAGTGTTTTGTGCGAGAATATTGATGACATTAGACATAGACATATCTGAAACAATAAAGAATCTTAAATAAGAACATACATGTTGAACTTCGAAAACAAATGCATTGAAAACCTTTTAATAAATCAAATACAAATGTTTTCCACTAATTGCCCAAGAGTTCCCACCGCAAGCTACACTCGTAG
>JAPKLW010000121.1:111570-137079 GCA_026898455.1 Plectranthus barbatus | reverse complement strand
GATCTATGGATATTGCCCATAATTAAATTCACAAAAACCCTAGCATGCTCCTATGAATTTAATGCATAATTGTGGATTGAGAGATTACCGTAATTCCGTAGTGTCTGTACCGATCTTTTGCGTTTGAATTCCAAAATCCAATTCAACCACGCAATCTGATTTCTCTGCGGAAACAGAAATTAGAAAACTAAATTCTAGAGAAAATTGAAAATAAAGAAAAGGAAAGAAGAAATCTGTTGTTCTCCAGATTAGAACTTCAGATCTGTATCCCGGTGCTGGTCAGATCTACTACTGGTGAGGACTCCGTAGATCTGTGACTTGAGCAGGACCAGAATTCGAAAATTCTCCTCCTTTTCTCTTCTCAAAAACAGCGCCCACTCTCTCTTAGGTTTAGGGTTTTTCAACTCTGTTATGACTTATGAGATAGAGCTGTCTATTTATAGACCTAGGGTTGGAAACCCTAATGGGCCATTTAGGGCTCAATTCAGCACACTTGTTGGGCCAGACCTGGGACCTAATCCAAATAATAAAGTGGGCCTATAAATTAATTAATTCCCATGTCCACAACCCAGGACACAAATAATTAATTAATATTAATTCTTTTTCACCACAGAATTAATACTGACCTACCCCTTTATTACCACGTTATGAGAACGGGCTGCATTAATTGAGAATCCTCATATTTAAGGTTACCGGACATCCATTAATTAATCGGAGCCTCTGACAAGCTCTAACTACAATTAATTAATATCTTATAATTCCTGAGCAGTACCACTCAAACCTTATCACTCGTGCCTCAACTTAATCAGCCTGCAGGACTTTGGCACGATGAATGTTATTGAGCTCCTCAGGGAATGTCCCCATCCTATTACTCGAATATGATTACCTAAGTTCAGTCTCAGGCGGTACTACACGAACTGCTGTTACCCAAGATGCGGATATACGAGCACGTTACTCAGGCTCTCCACCATGGCAAGTCAAAGCAACAGTCAACCCGTGCAAACCCCTGAACCTTTGTTAGGGTTTGGACTCAATCAATATAACGAGATCTTTTATTCGCTGATGTCAGACATACGAATATATCTCACTGCGGTCCATCAATACGCCACCTCTGCGTACCAGCATGTCAAGTAACCAAGACAGACTACTTATTCCGACAATGCCGCAGCCATCCGGACAGATGTATCCTCATACGCTGTCTCGACTGTGATCAAGGTTTATGTCTCACTAGGTCAAGTGATCATAGTGTCTTCTGCGATCTACAACACGCCGTATAATCGTCCCTATCGGTGAGACAAGAGGATACCATTGTTCATACATGTACGATTGTTAACAGATAGGAGAAATAAACCGTTGTATAGTCATTGTAATAAATGCTTTCAGTATACAAAACCCATCACAGCTGGCCGTGGGACTTGAGTTCTTCCCTGCAACGTCAGCTTGCAGTATTCACCCATAGTAGTTATCACTGGAGATGAGATATAGAGTTGAGGATCTATAGAGTTGTAAAACATACTAATACTAGCTAGAGACACAGAGGTTCACTATCAAGATGACTAGCCTAACAACAAACTTAAGCATCAATAAAGTCAATAAAAAACAACCATAAAAACTCGATAGTAGTCCAGGGTCCAAAGGAAAGATGTCATCCTAACTAGGTTAGCACAATATTCCCCTTCATCATTCTCAAGGCCAAGTAATGTAGATGTCTTAAACAGGTTAGTCCACCCACACCACACTATCGATACAAGAAATTTGACAGCAAAAGTTAAAACTACTAACTACACATTGTTCCCGTTCAAGTGAGAAACAACCATCTCTATGGGGTACAGTATAAAAATTAAATACATCCTCCTTAATGGCTCGGACAATATCCATCACATCAAAGGAACCCTGGAACTTTAACTAAACATAGCCATAATTAATAGGTTTTTTTTTTTAAAAGAATACAAGACTAATAGTTTTCACTCCTTAGTGATGAGTCCAAACTTAACCGTTACCAATTCGGGATCGACTTATTTGGTGTACAATATCAAATAAGTTTTGAGTTTTTAATTGGATCTCAAGTTTTAAAATTCTCAACTCAAAAATTTATGATCTTTATCAAATTTAATACGAATTTATATTTCTACTTTAATTGAGTCAAGCTCGAAACAGTAAAATGGCTCCAGTCTTGGATATGTGTACAGTGTACCTTCCATCATATATAGAATTAATTTAAATAAAATTCTCAATTTTTAAAAGTATTGATTTATGATTGAAATCCCTATTATATTCTTTTAACAAAGGGAGAATATAAAAATCATATAATTTTAGAATTAGTTTTAAGTTCGTATAATAATAGAGATTTTAATCATAAATTAATGATTTAAAAGTAGAAGAACTTAATTAATCTAAAGAGGGAGTAATGCATTTGTAATTTGAACACGAATTTATCAAATAAATTTGAAGAAAATCATGGATTGGTGAGAGCAGGATGATTATAGAGTTCGATAATCCTAAATATCTGATGCTTCATCATTAACTGGATACAAGTATTTGCCACTGTGATCATCGATTTTGGTGTCCTTTTTCATCAAGACAAATTGAGTGAACAAGAAAAAACAAGCAAATGACATCGACTGCCTGCACATTTATAACAAACCCAATGAATTATTGTTGGTTGCACAAAAAACCTCGTCTTCTCCATGGCTGAAGCTGATGCTCAAGAAACCAAGTGTCTGAAGAGGCGGCGCCGATCTCCTTCCTCGACGTCCACACTCTATGGAGAACCACAACAGCTTCCACTCACACTCCATCGCGATCAAACTGCTACTACTACCACAGTAGTCAAGAGGAGTTCAAGATTCCGCGGAGTTAGCAGGTTATCCATTTTTATCGTTGTTGCAAAAATCGGGCTAAACGTCAAGAATTGATCTTGTTTCTTTTTGTGTTTTTATTCAGACATCGGTGGACAGGGCGGTTTGAAGCTCATCTATGGGATAAAGGATCCTGGAATGAAACACAAAAGAAGAAAGGAAAACAAGGTCCTTTAATTTTGTTTCCTACATATTATACTTATTACTATTTATTAATATTGGGAAAATAAGGTACATTAATTTTATTCCAGTTTTTTTTTTATTAGAAAACATAATCCTATATTTATTATTGTCAGATAAAAATGTCATTCATTAAATTCCGGCGTTAATTTCGTATTGAGTCCATTGTTAAATGACATGCGTTAATGTGGTGACTTTTAATATTTTTTTTTTAAGTTATAATTTCACAGAATGACTCTATTTAAAAAAAATGACTTTGTAATTTTTTTTTTTAAAAAGGTTTGAGAGGAAAGTAATTAACATATTTTGAGAGTTATTTCAAACAAAATGATGTCGTCTTGTTCAAAATAACATAGTATTTTAAAATTTTAATTTTAATAAGAAAAGATCATGTTATTGACACATAGTATTTCTCAGCTGTCTCAACATGAAATTAGCACTGTTATTAACTTGATGATATTTTTACCTAATAGAATTATATATTGGATATATTTCCTAACTGGAAAAAAAAAAATTGGGATAAAATTCGTCAGTTATTAATTTATTTACTTTAGGATATAATTAAGGGTTTCTCCTTCAATACTAATATGCTATTTGTTTTGATGATTCCATGGCTGTATTTCTTGGTGTGGAGCAGTGTATCTTGGTGAGTTATTGAAATTAAAGGTCTCGAAAATCTTAGTGATTAAAGCCTAAAAACAGCTTCCAACTTGGATCAGGAGCATACGATGAGGAAGAAGCAGCAGCAAGAGTGTATGATCTGGCTGCAATCAAGTACTGGGGAGCCTCAACATACACAAATTTCCCAGTATGAGCACTGAAATATCAACACATTTAATTTCTTCAGAATATTAATGATGATGATGATGATGATAATTTGTTCACATCCCAGATGTCTGATTACAAAAAAGATGTAGAAATGATGCAAAATGCTACCAAGGAGGAATACTTGGCCTCTCTAAGAAGGAGAAGCAGTGGTTTATCAAGAGGTGTGTCCAAGTGCAGAGGCGTTGCAAGGTGCTGCTGCTCATCATTTGTTGTTGTTTTCTTTCTCTTGATGTTATTCTCAACTATTGTTCAACATGTAGGCACCATCACAAGGGGAGATGGGAAGCAAGAATCGGCCGGAGCAAATACCTCTACCTTGGTACTTATGGTGAGGAGTAGTGAATCTTGAATGATCTCATCTCAAGGTTGTACAATTTGTTAGGCGCCAATCCAGTTTTGAAAGAAATCAAAGGATGCCTAGCACTTAAACCGCCCTTAAATTAGTTTTCATTGAACAAGTTATTTCAAATATTTAGTGTGGCTGTTTAGTCGATTCAGGACCCAAAATATAGTTTAACTATCAATTTATGACCTGAAAAAATGATTTCTCAATTCAGGATCCGAAAGATCAAACAATTCTCAATTTAATCCTAGATTTAAAATTATGTGATCTTTCGTCCAGATTGAGAATTAATCTTTTGGATCATGAAGTGATAATACTCTTTTTATCGTGGAGAATTGCTTAGTTACTCCATTTTTCTCTAGCCACTTTTATACTTCCTCTCCTCCACCCCATCTCGTAACCATTTTCCCCCACCACCTACTCTCTCTCTCTCTCTTTATAGTTTTTACTTCTTTCATCCTTTCCTCTCTCTGTTAAAAAACTCAGCTTTTTCACTAGACCATGGATTTATGGAGCGGAACAGGGAGTTTTGGGAGCTGGCTAAGCGGTTGCCTAACCGTGTCTCGAACTAAAACATGTTTCCTATATGTTTAGGTACACAAGAAGTGGCTGCACATGGCTATGATGATGAATGCAGTGGGACCAACAACTTTGATTTGAGCTCATATGTCAGATGGCTAAGGCCTAGTGAGAAGGCTCCACAACCTGACTCTAACTGCTTGAGCCTCAACAAAGAGACAGATTTCTCAAATGCAAACTCTTTCACCATAAAAAATCCTGCAATTTCTGAGAAGCATGAGATTATTGAAAGAAAAATGCCTCTATGCCCTTCTTTGAGCAAGGCAACATCCCCCACCGCTCTAGGTCTACTCCTCCGGTCCTCCTTGTTTAAGGAACTTGTGGAAAAGACTGCTTCTAGTGCGGCTGGTGATGAAAAAACAGTCGGAGGAGATGACAGCTTCGCATTCTACGGTGGGGATGATCATGAGTTTGGTCGTGGTGGAAGAACAGAGAGGGTTCAGCCCTTTTGGAAGATGGTGTGATATGGTGAGAAAAGAAATGCTAGTAAAGAAATGGAGGAAGAAGAGAGTGCGTGCATGATTGATATATATATATTTATATATGTAGAAGCTAGTTACCATGTACCATAATAATATGATTGTTTCTATTTCTATCTGAGATGACCAATAGAGTGACAATATCTTTCAGCTTAAAAAGTCCCTTTTCAAATAGACAAAATATCAACAATACTACTAGGGGCAGCAATCTCTGACTCGACACAACAACCCGACACGAACCTAACAAGAAAAAAGCGGGTTGGGTCAATCCATTTAAATTTTCGGGTCAATTTCGGGTCAACCCGCACAACCATTTAAAATTCAGGTCGGGTTCGGGTCAAACTCGGGTTGACCCGTGAACCCATTTGACCCACCAATAATTAATTAATTAATATTATTATTTATGATATAAAAACCTAATAAATAAAATTATAAAAAACAAGCCCTAGAAACCTAATTTCCCAAAATCAAAATCGACACTTCTCATTCTCCCACTCCAAGTCCCAGGCAGCGGCGTTGTGCCCTTCCCAGTCCGTTCATCTCTTCAGGCCAGCAACTCGCCGTCGACATCTGCTTGTCGTCGGCAAACCTCTCATGCTCACGTGGCCACGCGGCCCACGCCGCTGCTCGCCCTTCCTCCTTTCTGCTCGTCGGCTGCTCTTCCTTCCTCCTTCCTGCTTGTCGGCGGCATCCTGTTTGTCGTCGTTGCTCGTCCTTTCTCCTTCCTGCTCGCTGCGCCCTTACTCCTTCCTGCTCGTCGGCTGTTTGTCCTTCCTCCTTCCTACTTGTTGCCGCTGCTCATCGGCTGCTCGTCGGCAGCTTCTGCTTGTTGTCGTTGCTCGTCCTTCCTCCTTCCTGCTCGCCGGCACCGCACCAGGTGCTGCTTACGGCTCACCCTTCCTCATTCCTGCAAGGTAATAGTTTTTGTGCAAGTTTGCATTCTGCAGTTCTTTAATATTGAATTTCATTTTTCCATATTCAGTTTTGATTATGTGTATTAAAGAAACCTATCAAAGAAAGGGGCAATTTAAGTAACCCATAATCAGAATGCCATTAACACTTTTCTTAATTTTATATAGGAGTATGGAATCCAATAATGAGAATCCTACAAATGTTGAAGGTGGTGATGATGATTCAGTTAAAGCTACTGTAACGCCTACGCAAACAACAGGGGAATCTGAATGCAAAGGAGATGAGCAAAGAAAGAAACGAAAATGTACTTCAGAAGTTTGGAACCATTTTCGTATGCTCCCTACAAAGCCTAATGAGCCAGCTATACTGTGAGTGCCTTAAATGTAAGAAAAGATATTTGGCTGATAGCAAACATGGAACTGGCAATTTAATCCGTCATATGAAAACATGTGTAAGAATGACAACGAAAGATATGGGTCAGTATATGGTTATATGTGATAAGGATGCATCTTTGGTTGCGAGAGATTCTAATTTTAGTCAAGAGAAATTTAGAGAGTTGTTGGTTCATGCAGTCATAAGACATGATTTACCTTTCTCTTTTGTGGAATATGAAGGCATTAGGAATATTTTTTCATATCTAGAACCAAATGCTACCCATATTAGTCGGAACACGGCAAAAGCTGATATTAAAAAGCTTCATGCTAAGGAATATGAGAGGCTTCGCCAAGAATTAGCTGCATGCCCTAGCAAAATTTATTTAACCTCATATGCTTGGTCTTCTATTGTGACTGATGGATATTTGAGTTTAACTGCTCATTACATTGACAATAATTGGGTATTGCAGAAAAAAATTCTTAATTTCTCATACTTTCCTCCTCCACATAGTGGTACTGCTTTGTGTGAAAATATTTTTGGCTTGGTTAGGGACTGGGGCATTGAAAAGAAGTTATTTTCTATCACTTTATATAATGCTTCAGCAAATATTGCTTGTGTTGATTTACTTAAGCAAAAACTTCTTGTGAATCAAACTTTAGTGTGTGATGGGATCCTTTTTCATGTTCGATGTTGTGCACACATTCTCAATTTAATTGTGCTAGATGGTTTGAAGGAGATTGATGTTGCAGTGGATAAAATCAGAGAATGTGTTAAATATGTTATGGGTTCTTCAGGAAGGAAAGAAAAATTCAGCAATTGTATTTCAGAAACATCTTTAGATTCAAAGAAAGCCTTAGTTCAAGATGTTCCCACTCGTTGGAATTCTACTTATAGGATGCTTTCAAGTGCTCTTTATTATCGCCGTGCTTTTATTCAGCTTAGTTTGAGTGATTCTAGTTTTCAAAGTTGCCCAAATGCTGAAGAATGGTCTAGAGTTGTACAAATTTGTGGTTTTCTTGAAGTTTTTCATAAAGCAACTACGACCTTTTCTGGATCGCATTATCCAACAGCAAACTTGTACTTCCCTCAAGTTTTCTTAATTCAACTGAAGTTGGTTGAGGAGTCTGAAAATTCTGATCTCTATATGCAACAAATAGCTAAGAAGATGTTTGTTAAATTCAACAAGTATTGGTCTGAATTTAATCTTCTTCTAGCTATTGCTTTGGTATTTGATCCTCGGTACAAGTGGCAATTCCTTGAATAAAGCTATAGAAAGCTTTATGGTCCTTTTTCGATAGAATTAGCAAAGGTTAGATAAACAATTTTTCGCTTATTTGAAGAGTATGCAAAAGCTTCAAAGCCTTCACTATCACCTTCTAGCTCTCGAAGTAGCAATGATCCCAAAGCTTATCAGGTTGAGAATGAAGATAATGCATCCTCAAATGTTTTTAAGGTATGATAATATAATTTAAGTGCATATTACTTTAGCTATTTTTTTTCTAATATTATTATGTACCTTTGTGATAGGAATTTGATGAATTTGAAGGTTTTGAATTTGGTAATACTGCTCCAAAAAGTCAATTGGAATTGTATTTAGATGAGGCAAGGACTAATAGGACGTCTTCAATCAACATCCTTGAATTTTGGAGATCTCAGCAATTTCGATATCCTGAACTAAGTAAATTAGCTAGGGATATTATTTGTGTTCTTGTTTACACAGTTGCTTCTGAGTCCGCTTTCAGCATTGGTGGTAGAGTTCTTGATCAATATCGGAGTACAATGTCCCCAAGTGTTGTTGAAGCTGTGATATGTTGTAGAGATTGGTTGTTCGGAGCAACAGGTAAATCGTTAAATGTTTTATTATGCATAATCATTTATTATTATCTAAAATATATTATAAATTTCACCATCGCATTTCTTTCATAATTCAGAAATGGCTGAAGTAACATTAGATGAAATAGCTCAAGATATCATGTCTTTGAACTTCAACAAGCATGCAAGTGAATCAGTTGTTTTGGTGGAAGAGGCATCTTCTAACTAGTTATAATTTATGAATGGTAAGTTTAATTAATTTTTGTTTGTTTTGTTTTGTTGATGGTGTTGTTGTTCTTCTACCTCTGCTGCTGTTTCTTGCTGCTGTAGTTCTGCTTCAGTTTTTTGCATGTAGGGCTGGTGGCTTGTTTGCTTCTTGCTGCATGTTGGAAGAGATTTGACGATGGTGCAAGGGTTGTTTTGCTGTTGTTGGTTGCGTGCCTCAGTAAGAGTTTGCTGCTGTTGCTATTGTGGGTTCTCTTTGGTGGATGACTTATAAAAATTGTTGTAGTAGGTTGCCCTTGACATTGCTTGTTTAGCAGCTTATGCCTTGGTGTTTTGTAATGTTCTATAGGCTCATTGTCTAGACTCTAGCTTCATTCACCAATCACTTTGACTAGTTTGTATCTTGTGGCGTTGGCCACGTGTGGGATTATGGGTTGTATCGGCTTCGGCCTTATCGATTTACATTGTAATGCACTTCTTTATATTTCGGAAAAAAATATGGTTGATAAAAAAATTAAATATTTAATCTTCTCTTATTTAGTTATTTGGAATCTTGGATTAACTCATTTAACAATTGTATTTATTATTGAATAACTATTAAATTTTAATTTTTTAGAAAATAAAAGATTGAAATTTGAGTTAACACAACTCAAAATTAATTATTTTAATTATTGAATATTGAATAAAGATCGAAAAAAAAAAATAAACACAATTGTTACTTGTTTAATTATTTTAAAAATTAAAAAAAGTTGTGTTAATTTATGAAATAATTAAAATAATTGAGTTAACACAATTGTTACATGAGTTAATCCTAATACAAATTAACACAATTTTTTTAATTTTTAATATAATTAAACAGGTCATTCGGGTCAGTTTCGGGTCGACACGAAAATAAACGGGTCGGGTTCGGGTTGGCGTGTCACTTGTTATTATCAGGTCGCAACCCGACCCGCCAACCCGAACCCGACCCATTTGCCACCCCTAAATACTACAACTAGGGAGGTCAGTTGAGCTGACATCCGTGATTTAGCCAAATTCAATTAAGCCAAAAAGTGGGTTAGGATTTAAATATTTTATTTAGCATAAAAAAATTAGTTCTAATAATTCGTAATTGTATAGTATGTGGTCCGATAAGGCTAAGACTAAATTTCAATAGATTAACCTAACAATTTTTTCTTAAAAAAAAATAAAAATTGGAGTAGGAATTTAAATGGAGTGAGGTTGTCCCTTCCATTATTCGAGCCCAAGATAAGTTGGTCATAAGCAAAGCATTTAACTACTCTGTTTTGGATTGAGGACGATTAACATTTTATTACTATTTTTAGCGCAACTATATTATTATTGGTACCAAATGTCAGAGTAAACATGCATGCGAAAAAATAAACTTGTACGTGGGCCCAAATTATACTAACCGACAAATGAGTTAGTCAGTTGTTAGTTATAAAACCTTAATTTAGTCAAGTAGATTAATCAGTTCAATTATAAGTATACACCAACAACTGAAGTCAGTTTTTGTTTCAAAATGAATAGGTTATGTGAAATAGTAACTAAAAGTTAGAGACAAGGATTATAGGGTGTAGATCTTAACCGATCTTACATCCACACTTCGTTCGGATGAACGATAATTCACTAGGTTAGTTATACTGGATAACTAAATAAGGGTGTAGCCAAGCTCCGAGTTATGAGAGGCCTCTTACTTTTGGTTTGTGGGAATCTTCAACTTCGAGCTTTACTACAAGAATTCACTTGCTAGGCTTCTCAATTGATCTATGCTGCGAGTTTGAGTTTATCACGTGAACTTGGTTGTTGCAGATGACTTCGTCTCAAGCAATCTAAGAAGATCTTGGAAGATAAGTAAACTCCGGTGGTATCAAGCCTTTTTAATGCTTGGAGATCACGTGTTAGAACATAGAAAGTTTTAAGAGCTTTTAGAGCATTTGAATGCTTAGAGAATTTGCAGTTTAGTAGTCTTCACAGTTTGCTCTTATGGGATATTGGTAGATATTACAAAAATCTAGATGTTGGAGCGATGATGGTGATCTTTCTTTGATATCAGACACTTTTTGTTTGTCTTTGAACTATTTGCAGAGTGCTCTGCCTTCTTCAGACTTTTAGAGACAACGAATAGTTAGTCCCGAGGAAGTCCAGTTCTGAAAATGTTCTACTAGTATTGATACTTGCCCTTTTGCCGGATGATTGAAGATTGAACAATTATCTTCTAAGTTAAACAGTGATTTCATTCTTAGCTGAATGTTATGATAACTGACGATAATGTAAGTTTTTTGGTCTACGACTCTCAATAAACTCTCGTTTCTATGTTCTTGATAATCAGCTGAAGAAGTCATTTGATATTGTTAATTCTTGCTAACTCAGTCTTCGACTTAAGATTCGTTGATTCCTAAACTATTACATCTTAAAAACTCTATACAAAATTACACTTTAGAATCAACTCTAATTTAGTCAGCCCTATGCAAGTTTAACTGACGGTCGGTTTTCGATAATCATCAAAACTGTAACTTATTCCTAACAATTCCTAAAATCTACTTTAGTATTTGGATCATATTTCTTGATTCAGTTTAAGTTATATAATTGTATTTTTGTGAAAATTATTTCTAAAATAATTATGTCTTTTAAATTTTTTTCATTGTGAAGTTTTTGTAGATCAAATTGCATTTTCATTAATCACATAATGGTAGTAGAATCAGTTACTATATTATTTAAGATGCAATAAATTACGAATGGGTTATAAGCAAATAAGTATCAACTGCCTAACTAGATCGGCTAAGTAATGAGCTACACTATTCTCCTATGCACGAATCATCTAAGAGTAATTTCTTCAAGATCCTTATAAATTTGTAAAGTACATGTGAGTTTGAGTTCAGCACGTAAACTTGGTTGTTGTAGATGACTTGTTCTCAAGCAATCTAAGAAGATCTTGGAAGATAAGTAAACTCCGGTGTTCTCAAGCCTTTTTAATGCATGAAGATCACGTGTTAGAACATAGAAAGTTTTAAGAGCTTTTAGAGCATTTGAATGCTTAGAGAATTTGCAGTTTAGTAGTCTTCATGATTAGCTCTTATGGGATATTGGTAGATATTTCAAAAATCTAGACGTTGGAGCGATGATGGTGATCTGTCTTTGATATCAGACACTTTTTGTATGTATTTGAACTATTTGTAGAGTACTCTACTTCCTTCATACTTTTAGAGACAATGAATAGTCAGTCCCGAGGAAGTCCAGTTCTGAAAAGGTTCTACTAGTATTGATACTTGCCCTTTTGCCGGATAATTTAAGATTGAACAATTTTCTTCTAAGTTCAACTGAGATTCCATTCTTAGCTGAATATTATGATAACTGACGATAATGTAAATTTTTTGGTCTACGACTCTCAATAAACTCTCGTTTCTAAGTTCTTGATAATCAACTAAAGAAGTCATTTGATATTGTCAATTCCTGCTAACTCAGTCTTCGTTTCAAATGTCGTTGATTCCTAAACTATTACATCTTAAAAACTCTATACAAAATTACACTTTGGAATCA
Organism: Plectranthus barbatus; assembly: GCA_026898455.1. Taxonomy (NCBI): domain Eukaryota; kingdom Viridiplantae; phylum Streptophyta; class Magnoliopsida; order Lamiales; family Lamiaceae; genus Plectranthus; species Plectranthus barbatus. The sequence continues at coordinate 124,948 of JAPKLW010000121.1, read as the reverse complement.
ACTCTAATTTAGTCAGCTCTTTGCAAGTTTAACTGACGGGTGGTTTTCGATAATCATCAATATTGTAACTTATTCCTAACAATTCCCAAAATCTACTTTAGTATTTGAATCATATTTCTTGATTCAATTTAAGTTATATAATTGTATTTAGTGAAAATTATTTCTAAAATAATTATGTCTTTTAAATTTTTATCATCGTGAAGTTTTTTTGGATCAAATTGCATTTTCATTAATCACATAATGATAGTAGAATCATTTACTAACATTATTTAAGATGCAATATAGTAAGAATGGTTTAGAAGCAAATAAGTATCAACTGCCTAGCTAGATCGGCTAAGTAATGAGTTATACTGTTCTCCTATGCACGAATCATCTAAGAGTAATTTCCTCGAGAGCCTTATAAATTTGTAAAGTATCTGCAACTACGGTATTGGTCAAGATGTTGGGATAGATCTTTTAATGATTTTAGAGCATAACGCTTAGTTATTTATTTTCATATTAATTTTCTCAAAACCATCATTCAACACCATCAAAAGATATCGAAAATATGAGATGGCTTCTCCTAGTTCATTGTCAAAATGATTTGGAATTGGTTCAAACAAAATCTATATAGGGGAGGCTGGGAGCCCTAACAATCATGAAGAACTCCTCCCAATCCTGAAGTACATGAAGGTCTGAGTAATGCATCTATGTTGAGTTTGACCCAATTCCGTGATATGAATTGTCAATGATTATAATGTGGTTGAAATGTGGCTGGAGGGGCTGGTGAAAGCCTAGGGGTTTGTTAGCATGCTTGTAGTCATCCAGTAAAGAGCTTGCCATGGCCAAACATTTCCCATCATGAGTACTTACTCCTTTGGATGCTGAGAAATAATTCTAAAGAATTGGCTTTGTAGCTTGTTCAAAAAGACTTGGAACAAGTAAATTACAATATAAATAAAATTACAAATAAAATGCAAGGATAATAGGAAAAAATATCCCCATCTTTCACAAATTAGGCAAATATATCCAAGATTTTAAACTTAGGGAATTATATCCCCAACTTTACTTCTGTTAGGGAATTATATCCTCATTTGCTGACTCATCCGTTAAGTGCCACATGGCGTTGATTTGATATCGACTCACTGACACATGGCGCCACATAGTGCTATATGAAAATGAAATGTCATTTTTATTTTTAAATATATTTTTATTTTTTAATTTAATTATTAATATTTTTTTATTTTTGTCTTTTAATAATATTTTTTGTTTTTTATTTAAATTATTATTAGTATATATTTCTTATTTTCTTCATTAAATAATATTAAAAATAAAAGAATTGGTTGAAAAATAAAAATATTATTAGAAACATATATATTTATTATTTAATAATATCTTAATAAAAAAATAAATCTTAACTTATTTTTCAAATATATTTATTTTTATTATTTAATAATATTGTTATGAAAAAAATAAATATTCCTTAATTGTACATGAAGAAAATAAAATAAATATTATTAAAAAGATTAAGATAAAAAATAATAATAATACATTATTAATTAAAATAAAATAATAAAAAATATTTTAAAAATGACACATCATTGCCATGTGGCGCTGATGTGGTGTCATGTGGTAGTGAGACAATGTCACATCAGTGCCACATGACACTTAACGGATGAGTCAGCAGAGAAGGATATATTCCCTAACAGAAGTAAAGTTGGGAATATAATTCCCTAACTTTAAAACACTGGGATATATTTCCCTACTTTGTGATAGATGGGGACATATTTCCCTTTACAAACATCTATTACAATCTATTGTAGAGTGATAGGAAAACAATAGAGAATAAAAGAAAAAAAAAACTATATGTTGAATTGGGTTAAGAAAAATCCCTTCATGCAAGACAAATTACGCCCCGACAGTGGTCTTGATTGTGGCATTTTGTCCCCAATGGCAATTCTTATCCTTGTCATAAAAACACTACAAACAAGAAAGGTTCTGACGAATTGGACGAGAATGATTTCAAAGTTGGATAGAGTGAAAAAATATGCATAAGTTCAAAATGAGTAATTCAATAACACTAATAGTACTCATGAATTTCATGGTATATCACTACTAGAAATTATGTCTATCCTGACACTCTTTTTGTGACATGACTTTAAATTTGTCGCAATACTGAATATATTATAACAGGTGTGAGGATACATTAGTATCAAATAGCCAACAAACATAATTCTTTAATTATAAAATAATATCATATCATATTAAATAGTTTTGCTAACAGGATGTGTATGGTGTGAGGAAAAATACCTCTTTAAAGTTAATAAAAATAAGCGGGAGGAAGATTTTCGTTTCCCTCTAATTTATTGGTGACAAGATATGGTGTGGGGAAATTCTTTTAATCCTAATTAATAATATCCAAATATATACAAATAAATTAGAAAATCTAAATTTTCACCTATCTTCCCTCCATTTCGCCCAGAATTCGTTCCATCTTTCTCCTATAACCCTGCACGTTCAATATCAATTTCTAATTTTTCCCCAAGTTTCAGAATTCTAAGATTTCATCGATAGACTTCATAAGAAATTGCGAAATTGATACTGTAATTTTCAGAGATTCAGAAGGGTTTCTGCGAAACTTGTTTGTATTCATCTCCTCTTTTCCCCTCTACTTTTTAGCGTTGTCCCTGTTCACAAACTACATATTTCTAGAATATATCTTTCGTTTACACTCTCCATTTCAAGTAGGATTAACTGTACCTATATTTTTCTTGTGAGGTGTCGGGCCTATTTTCCTGTAATTTGATTTGTGCTTTCATTAATTCACTTCTCCCACATCGCATCTCGACTGAATTTCAGATTGAATTATATAATCCAAGGTACATCAGTCTTTCATCAAAACTGTGTATATCTATTCCCGATCAGTTGGTTTCTGTTCTAGACCTTGTGGGTTCATCTTTTTAATTTTATTTACTATTTTTTCTTATGCGGGACTTCACTGTTAATAGATTTGTAGCTAAATCTCTTTCCATATGAGGACTAGTGTTTTGTTTCTCCATCACCATAATGGAATATGAATAATGTAATTGAAATCTGCCTGTATCATTACCCTTTTTCCCTATTATGAAATGAAAGATTTTGTTTTGGCGCTAGAATTTCATTGTTTTGGTCTAGATTTACGTGTGTAGATTAATATATTATTTAGTCCCTAAATGTAATATCCTCTATGTAGATGTGTCTAGTTTACCAGGATTTTTGTAACTTGCTGGTGTTTGGATCCGTGACTTCCCTACTTGTATCTGATGGTTTGGTTAGTATGTTAGTTCTTTGCTTTTGATTTCGCCTTTAGGGGATCTTAGCATTAGTGCTGGCCATGTATAAAAGAGGTGGCATTTAGTGTAATGTGAGGCACACCTCTTAATGGATTTCGTGATTTTATTCTCCAATCCAGCGTGTTGAACTCTAATTTTGAAAACTTAGGATTCGATTTAAATGCTTAAATTAGTATAGAAGCTCGTCATTTGATAATTAGACCAATCAAGCCAAGTAAACCCCCCAAAGAACCAGAGTCTGTTTTTCACAGTCACTCTGTTGGGCACTATTCTGTATTTGGTTTTCATGGACCCTCAAGATTGATATATGTTTAATTTCTTTGTTGTACTGTTCTTGTGAGTAAGTTGTGCTATCTTTTGCTATGCCTGCTATGTTCAACTTGAATGTATTGGTTTTAACTTTCATGAAATTATTTATCTGAACGTTTGGCGCCACTTCTTAAATTGGTTTCCATGTGGATTCTGCTATACTCCGTACTCCATATGGTTAGGTTTCTATAGGTGTCTTTAGTAAAGGTTAATAATCATCTGAAAAATATTAGTAAAGGATAAATGAGCTATTCTGTTTTTGGACTCATCTTTATAGCATAAGCCGCACTAGTGTCTGATGGTCTATTCCTTACATTAACCAATATCTACCCCTCACTGATCTACTCAATACTTCTATTGTTCAGGAATTATCATTATCTTGATGAAGCTGGTGATATTACATCTTTAGATTCATGGTCTGATCCACAAGCAAAACACAAAAAGGTATGTTTATTATTCCCTTTCTGAATGCAATAATTGGTAATTGCATCCGCTCTGACCGAATATTTTAACTATTTTAATATTAAAACAAAGTGAAACTTTCAAAGACTTACAAAGTGAATACCAGTCAAAGGGGTAATTTGCAAGAAAAAATACAAACCTCCAGGAAATTTAAGAATATGTAAGGGTGCAAAAATTTCTGAATTTTCTTTCTTTTTTTTACACTTCATGGTTTTCTGTAATTATTCTCCTTTTTTATATCTATGTAGTATTTCTAAGCTGCTTCTTTGATTATACTATATGTTTGGAAGTTGATAACTGTGGTTTCCACTCAAAGCCTTTTGTAACTTTACTTGCTTTTACATAATTTAATTGATGTTATTGAGATATTATACTGTATGCATTTATATATTACATTTTGGTTCGCAATGATGCACATGGAATAGAAGTTGATGTGCCATTATCAATTCGTGCTATTTGTTTTGCTATCTTAAGCTTTTGTTTACTTATTTTATATTTGGTGTTTACTTACTGAACATTTTTTAAGAATTTCAAAAATTAAATTTGTCATTTTTGAAAGTTTATTGTATTTAAAATTTCCTAACGTGGTTTTCTTTGGTTTCTTGTTTCAATTATATTTATCTTATAACTATGACTTATATAGGATGCCAAAATGAAACATAATGATGCACAAGTTAGTAGACCTGTACATGCAATTACCAATGACAATCCAGGTATGTATTTACATAATTTAGGTTTTTTATGTTTAAAGCTTTTATGAATGATTTATATTTTTATTGACCTGTTACTTTTTCTTGTTAGTCATTATGTTTTCTCTCTTATTGTTTCTCTATTTGACCATATAAGTAGCCAACTCTTTGCCTAGTCCTCATTAAATGATTTGTCTTGTCATGATGCAGTTTAAATTGCTAAATCTAGTCTTAATGAGAATTCCTGCTACTGAAATACCAGATTTAATAGTCATTTTGTAGATATAAAATGGAACTTGGTAATATTTACTATGGTCTCATATTGGGGAGTGTATGTCATTTAAGAAATTAAATTACTTGTATCAGTTACATTGACCACACTAATGGTGTATAAATGTGGCTTTGGTAAACGTCTCCATGACTTCATAATCATTACCCTTGTTTTAGTAGTTGCTCATGATTATTTAGTACACCAAATTCCTACTTCGAGCTTTCAACTCAGAAATCTGGCTCCAACATATGGACGCACAGCCCCATTAAGGACCAAAGTCCCAGCAAGTACATTTAACGGACCAATTGCCCAATTCGGTTACAAACCAATCCCAATTATGTATCAACTGATCAATTCCAATTTCGGACCAACAGATTAATCTAGATATGGAGCCATGGACCAAACAAAGGACCTTTAAAGTGTATTAGTTATTCTACCAACATAACGAATGAACTTAAATACATGTCTCAACATATTTCCTTCATCAAAACTCGGCAAACCCATTGCATACTATCTCACTACATATTCAATGCATCATTTCTTGTATATTTATTTCCCATTCACCAAAATTCAGAGTTAAGAAATTCAACATACTACAATCATCCACTCAAAAAGTAGATCAATCATAAACTATCGATTTTTAAGAAATTAAAAATTTACAAGTTTAGAAAATTTTCGAATCCTAATAGTTTCAACAATGGATTCAAGTTACTTTCTTTTCAAATCAACCACATGAGTGCACCAATATAGTTAGTCAACTCCTATATTTTGTCTTCAACGAACTGTACGATCTAGACTTGAAGAGGATGTGATGTGAATGATTCACCTTAATTATAAGGCAGTAAATTCTCAATAATAGTTTGCTCCACTTGCAGTCACGAAGAAAGTGTCCTAAGTCTCAATTTCAAGCCCAAATCTCTTACAAATTGGATCACCTTGGATTCATGAGTGTAAACCATGAAGCAGCAATACCAGCTGACTCATTTGTGAGGAATACGTTGTCCATAACTAACCAATCCGGATATGAGGACATCTCAGAGATCTAGTTGAAGAGAGGTGTTAGGATTTTTGTTAGAGAAATCCTTCCTTACTTTTTATGTTTTGGTCGGTCAAAGATTGTAAGTCATCGTAGTCAGTTTTTCAGTTTCTAGAGTTCTAAACTGTAATCCTTGTATAAGATCAATTGAGTTGTAATAGAACTTAGGCTGAAGATCGAGCAAAGGAGAATGCTCGAGAACTGACAAACAACACGCCTTGAAACTTGGTTTCCACCAAGTATAGCCTTGACCAAAACTGAGTTGGGCACTCAGTATAGGGTCTTCCATACTGACCAGGAGAAGTCAGTATGAGGGCTTCCCCGTACTGACTAGGAGAAGTCAGTATGAGGGTTTTCCATACTGATCAGGAGAAATCAGTACGAACGCGTTTTCCATACTGACTGTGGACAATCAGTAGGAGGTTAAACCATACTTACTATGGGAAGTCAGTATGAGGGCTAGCTATACTGACCTTGGGAAGTCAGTATAAGAGTCTATACCTTTAAAGCACGAGATATTCAAAAGATATGGAAGCTCAGTCAAACTTAGGCATATTCATGCCCAAGTTAAAGTTCGTACGAGGTTATCCAAACTTGGATCCCTCGGACTGAAACTTAGTTTGACATAAAGTTAGTATATATAGTACACTAATGTAGCAGAGTAGAGAAGAAGCAGACCTACGGGATGGACTATGATTGGACAATATTTTTCATGAGTCTAACAACTGAATTTATGTGTCTAACGGGCAGAAATTCAAAATGCCGGAGGAAGTCCTCTATAAATAGGACCGCACATGAACCTTTAATAGGTTACCAAACAGATTAATTCTCACTCTAAGAAGAGCGCTCTGCTATGTCATCTCTCTGCTCAAACTCTCTGAATTTTCGTGTTTCTTAACACGAGACTTGAGTCTCTGACTCAAGTTATTACACCGTGCTATCTTCTCCTAGCACGAGGCTGAAGCTTTAAGATTGAAGCTTTTCTTTGGTGAATATATCTTTCCAAGATATATTCTCTGTTTTATTCTTTGAGTCTACATGGACTGCTCTCGCTTTCTTTGAAGAGAGCTCTTTGCTGCATGATCTCCACAAACTGTGAAATCAGTTCATGCAGTCGAATGAGAAGAGAAGCTCGGAGAGGCAAGACAATCATAGGGATGTTCTCTTTGCTCATCTCAGCTGCAAAACCAGAGAAGGAGCTCCCCGCATGTCTTTCCACTACTGCTGGTTTACCTTTGCCATCGGCAATGCCCACAAACCTCCGAAAAGCACAACTGCAGTAAGCTGTCATGAGGGGGTTCTTGGAAAGCTGATCAGCATATCAAACCAGCGTCCCTCATTACACTGCTACTGCAACAACCAGATTGAAGAACATCAAGAAGACCAGAAGCAGCCTAGTATAGACTTGTAATAGTTATGTAATAGGTTTCTTTTTAGTTAGTTTATCCCCGTAATTGTAATGAAAAATATTAAAGGATAAACTGACTTGTTGATGGCAATCTCTTTTTGTCCAACAATGGTGTTCGTTCTTAATACGCTAAACTTACACACTCTAGTGTAAATTAATAGGCTTCTAACTCTCTCCTACTTAAGATTAAAATTGCTTTAAACTGACTTGAAAATCAATCGAGCAATATCTCTCCAAATTTATAAAGAGAAGATCTCAAGTAGAAAGTTGATTTTGAGGGGGAACTTTTCTGAGTTTATGTAACTATTTGTCAAATTTGTAAAAACTCTAAAGTTATCCACACCTCATCAGCTTAGGTTAAAGATGGCTTTGACCACACCAAAGAGGGGGAAATTGTTTGGATTTTTGTTAGAGAAATTCTTCCTTACTTTTTATGTTTTGGTGGGTCAAAGATTGTAAGCCATCTTAGTCAGTTTTGCAGTTTCTACTTGTATAGGATCGATCGAGTTGTAATAGAACTTAGGTTGCGAGCAAAGGAGAATGCTCGAGAACTGACAAACAACACACCTTAAAACTTGGTTTCCACCAAGTATAGCCTTGACCAAAACTGAGTTGGGGCACTCAGTATAGGGCCTTACATACTGACTAGGAGAAGTTAGTATGAGGGCTTCCCCGTACTGACTAGGAGAAGTCAGTATGAGGGTTTTCCATACTGATCAGGAGAAATAAGTATGAGCGTGTTTTCCATACTGACTGTGGACAGTCAGTATGAGGGTCAACCATACTTACTATGGGAAGTCAGTATGAAGGCTAGCTATACTGACCTTGGGAAGTCAGTATAAGAGCCTCTATCTTTAAAGCACGAGCTATTCGAAAGATATCGAAGCTCAGTTAGACTTAGGAATATTCATGCCTAAGTTAAAGTCAGTACGAGGTTATCCAAACTAGGATCCCTCTGACTGAAACTTAGTATAACATAAAGTTAGTGTATAATATACTTGATGGATTTATATACTGAAAACATTATGATTGGTATATTATGTACTAGGTCGATTCGTTAATATACTACCGAGAATCATAAATGTTGTATGTTCATCTCTTGTTTGAATTAACAAACATGTGTTGGAAACGCTCTTATCTTCTTATCTCGTCGATAGGGATATCATACAATATGTAGTAGATCACGGAAGATCATATGTGACATCTGACCTAGAGAGATATAAATGGTTATCACAGCTGAGACAGTCCCATGATAGACTATCGGTGTAGGCTGCAGCATACGCGGTAATAAGCATCTTATCTTGGATGGATTGGTGTGCTGGTAAAGGGTTACGCATTGATAAGGACCTAAGTTAAGATCGATTCCTTTATCTGACATTAAAGGAATTTGGATCTTGATGGATTGATGAGATCCTAAACCTAAATGAAGGTACGGTAGTGTTGGTCCCAGATCAGAGTACGTATAATGTGCAGCAGAAGTATTAAAACAGTTAAATACACTCTAATTCGCGAGCAGTTCAGTTTCTTATCAACTCAGTTTTTATGTGACAGTTTTAAGAAACGCAGTTTGTCTTAGTCAACAGTTTTACAGTTATGAGCAGTTAGCAGTTATACACTTCAGCACTTCAAGACAAGTGTTGAAGGTTTCAAGATATAATTGAAAACTGTAAGATGCACAAAGTAAATAAAACTGTAAAACGACACAGGATATTTATAGTGGTTCGGAGCCTTAAAACTGTAAAACAACACAAGATATTTATAGTGGTTTGGAGCCTTAAGTCCTACGTCCACTCTTCGGATATCTGATCCAGAAATTCACTAAGTTATAAAGATACAGCCCTCACGATCTATAACCAGTTGCTGTAGAAACCTCCGTCCACAGCACAATGGATCACTCGCCCACATGGTTGTACTTCACTCCTTCTTCAGTTCGTCGAAGGCTCTACGTCTTCTCAATGAACTGGCAGTCGTCGAAGATGGACTGAGAACAAACCTCCCTTTTCCTTCTCCGGTAGAATGGATGGTTGAGTTCTTCCTAGAATGTACACTGGTTGGCAGTTGTCCATTTCCGTTGCAAGATCTGGCTGCTGTGTTCTTACTCTAAAAGTAAGAACACCAAGTCAGTAGATTAAGTCAGCAGACTTAATCCTCGTGTACCCAAGGCCACACGGTGAATCTCGAAGGATTCTTTAAGCAATAAATGCCTCGTGTTCAATAAATGAACCACGGTCGCTTGAGAGCATTTAATGCTTGAGCTTTAATTTCAGCAGAGAGGCCAGAGTAAATGTGTCGAAGATTCAAAGATGCAAAGGTCTTTCTGTCTCTGTTGTTCCTGCTATTTATAGGTTGGAAACCAGAAAATAGCCAGTAGAGATATTTTGAAGGATGTCCAATCATAGTCCATCCTTCTCTGAAAAAGTCGCCTGCTTCTCTACTTTTTCTGCTACACTGTCCTGTTTTGCAGAGCAGTTTGTACTTGATGTGTCAGACGCCGAACAATGTTGTACGCCAGTTGCAACTGAGTGTCTGACTCTCTTTTATCATTGACTTCCTTAGAGTTCTTCTGCGACTGATCGGCATCTAGCTATGTACGCATTCCTTGATGCAAAACTGTCCTGGTCTGAAACTGTGAATGCCTCTCAACAGTTTCTTTGTAAAAACAGTATCCACAGTTTTCTTTGAATATCCAAGCCTCGACAGGGAAAACGGTATGCGTAGTTTTTCGTAACCTTTGCTCTGCTCTGCTTTTCTTCGTCCTTTATGTTTGACAGTTATCTCGTCTAAATGGCGTCTTCTTCAAAACAGTTCCACAATTTTGACAATTCTCTTCTCCTAGACTATTACAACTCGATCATCTTATACAAGGATTACATGAGGTAATAACTCTAAGACCTAGACTTTGGTATATAGTTTTGACACATCAAAACATCAATTTAAGGTGGAATTTCTACATCAACACCTAACAGGAAGTATATACAAATTTTGTATCACTTTGAGTTGCAGTGAAAGGCTCTAGTTGGGCTTGTATATCTGTATCCTGGGTGATAGCAGTTTGCGTATGACTGTCTGGAACCGGAACTAGGTAACCACATCCAGTATACGATGGTGACATTCCTGAGCAGCTCAAAAGGTTCGTTATACTAAAGTCCTGCAGGCTAATTTAGTTCAAGCATAAGTGAAAATGGTTGGTGGATTGACTCAGGAATATAAGATGTTAATTAATTAAATGGCTTGTCAGAGTCTAAATTAATTAATGAATGTTTGTAACCTTAAATGTGGGGATATACCGAGCCTATGTAACCCATCCCTCACAACGTGATAGCAAATAGGTAGGACAATAATGATTCTCCAGTGGAATGAATGAATATTAATTAATTAATTATATTATGGGTTGAATATGAGAATTAATTAATTGATAGGCCTTATTTTCTATTTGCATATTGGTCTCTGGTCCCATGAACACTCAGGCCCAATAGAAGTCCAGAATTTCCTATAAATAGGCTTCAGTTTCTCAGATCTCAACACACCACAAGATCATAAGTTTCAACACAAGCAAACCAGTATTTGGGAGCCATGTGTGATTGACTAGATCTGAGAAAACGAGGAGGAAATTTTGCTTCTCAATCGGCAAGGAATCCGAAGGGAATCTTCACCAGATATTCGGATTGGAGTTGGGATACAGATCAGAAAATCAGATCAGGAGGATCGTTTTCTTTCGTCTTTCTCTCTCTTTGTTTTCGAAATTAAATTATTTAATTTCATAGATTTAATTCCTTAATCTGTTAGGAATAAATCTTGGTGCGCAAGAAAGAGGATCGATGATCAAATATCTGCGCACTACGTTCTTCAGGAGCTACAATCCAGGTATTCCATAAAACCCCCTTATGCATAATCAATAGGAGCATGCTAGGATTAATCATAGGCATGACAATTTATTTGTGATAATCCAATTAATGATCTGGGCTAATGGATTAAGTGATTCAATTCACAAATCCCTTCAAATGGTATCAGAGTCAGGTTAAATTAATTGGCTCTACTGAAAAAATAATATTGTTTCTGATTATGCATGATTATTATTATTGAATTATTGTGCATAAATGGTTTTTGGATTGTATATGTTTTTGTTCCTCGTGGTTCTCGGGTTAATCCGCCCTTTTATAAGGACTCGTTTTTCACCCACGAGATAAATCTGTGGTTAGATTTAAATTTCAAATTGTATTAGGATATTTTTCCTATGATTTTTCAAATTAAATTTGTAAAACGAGACGAAGAATATGAAGAACACGAAGAACGAAGGACTGTACGACACACGCGGCAGTGCACGATGGCACTGGCACAGCAGGAGGTTGTGCATGGCAGTAGTGAAATCACGGGCAGCACAGCACATCACAGCGGCAAACGGTGCACGACAGCCATGGCAGCGGCACAGCCGTAGCAAAACCCTAGGTTTTGGAGCAGCATGCGCGCGCATGGCAGCAACCGCACGGCCAGGCAGGGTGCGACGCTCTGGGACGATGGTGTGAGGTGACGGAGGCACAATCGGAATGGTGCGTGACGCGGTTTGGGCGCGAGGGCTGCGCGCGGCACGGCTGAACCCTAGGTTCCGCGTGCTTGCGCGCACCGACGGTGTGCTCGCTCTCCCTTGGACAGCGTCGGCGGGGTAGTGTTGTGGTGCAGCTCGGGATGGTGGAAGCAGCGGCAGGGGGCCGGGGCAGCCGGCGCGTGCGTTTTCTCCGCGCTCATGCGTGCTTACCGGCGAGCCAAAGGCGTCCAACGATGATGGAGAAGATGGAGGCCAGCGTGTAATAGATAGGATTATTTCTTAATTATATCATGAGTTCATGAGGACATTTTTATTTGCTTTATTATCTGTTCTCGCATGATATATGTGTTTATATTTATTGCGCAACATTCAAGCATGTTGTAGATAATAGGAGCACGTTTAATGCTTTTATTTACAGCTTTGAAGTATGCTTATATGATTTATTTTATGTAACTAGCATTTCACCCGTGCATTGCACGAAATTATTAAATTTAAGTATTGTAAAGAATATATGAATCAAATATTATTTATGATTTTAGTAAATTAATATATATTTGAATAAAAGTATAAATATTATATATATAATAGTTGTTGATATAGGAGTGCTAAATAAGTAATCATAATATATTATTTATTATATATGCAAAAAGAATACTAAAAAAATCCCGTCAAAATATTGATTTAACTAATGATATTTTTTACAATCATTAGTTTATTGGATGTTATGTCTGCTCCACAAATTACATTTTTAAATATGAGAATTGTCGATTTATGACTAAAAAGTAAATTAATTATTTATTCAGGACCCAAAAGATGATTTGTCAATCAGGACCCGAAAGATAAAACAATTTTCAACACATGACCTGATTTAGAGGTCTTGGATTGAAAATTATATGATATTTTGAGTTCTGGATTGAGAATTTTTGTATCTTTGAGGTCCTGAATTGAGAATGACTCTTTCGAGACCTGAATCGATAATTAAACTTTTTTTTGGGTCCTGAATTGATAAAACTCTTTTTAAATATTAGTTAATATTTAATCTATAACTTACAAACCAAAACTAAGAATATTATAAAATTATAATAATTAATATGTGCAAAAATATATCCAAATTATGTAATTAACAAATACTCCCTCCGTCCCATTAGTGTAGTACCATTTCTTTTTGGCACGGGAATTAAGGGTTGTTAGTATAGTGAAATTAATATTTTATTGGTGAGTGTGTAAAAATTTATCATTTTAGGAAAATGGAACTATTTTATGGGACAAACAAAAATGGGAAATGAGACTACTCCTGCGGGACAGATGGAGTAACGAATTCAATATATCTATACATTATATAAAATTAT
>JAPKLW010000121.1:25942-111560 GCA_026898455.1 Plectranthus barbatus | reverse complement strand
ATTTCAACACTTTTTATTGATGCAATCCATATAATATTATATTTTCAAAAATATATTGTTGCTTTTTTATTCATTTGATGTATAGAATTTATATTTTATAAATATATCCTTATTTAATATTCTTTATATGTGTTAATATTTTTCTCAATTTATGTAAAATGGATAAAAAATTAATTTAAAAAAAATTATGTTTTCTCATATTATACTTATAGATATTCCCTTCAAAAAATTAAATTTATTCGGAAAATAAGTTTTAATAAATTCCAAGGTAAGTCTCCTAATATTTTTACAATTATAACATATTATTATTAATAAGATTATATTAGTTATTTTTTAGATATTCATAAGTATAATTAAATTAACTCGCAATGATACTATATATATATATATATATATATATATATATATATATATATAGAGTAGTGATCATATGAGAATAGTTTTTAGTATGAGAAATGAGAATAAATCTCAGCCTTTGATTTTGTTATTTCAACGCTCATGATCTATTTCACTCTGTGTGCAGTTTTCCTTGATTATCCTGCAGTTTTGCAAAATTAAGGTTATTTTTGTAATTTTAGCTTTCTTTTAAATCTGAAATAGTATCTCATCAGATTTTTTATTCCTTTCTTCGGCCAATTTGATTTCTTCTTCCTTCTTCCTTCGATTTGATTTATATTTCTTCTATCGATCATATTTTTTTTCTTTGTTTCTGGATTTCGCATTCGTGTTCGGTCTCGACTTTGTTGATTGTGCATGAATATAGTTTAAAAGATTTTGGTTTATTCAGATCGACGTTCATTTTTACTATTATATTGTGCATCTTTAGTGTTAACTTTGTGCATTTTTTGTATCTTACAAGTTCATTTATTCCAAAGTGTGTTGATGAGATGAAGCATTTTAAGGGCAGAGTTTTTAGAACTGTTGATGTTGGTATTGAGTTTTATAGAGACTACGCTCGTGTTGCTGCTTTGAAGAAGAAGATGTTTAATTTTTTTAATTTGTATTTATGCAAAAATGAAGTATATCTGACTAAAAATGAAGAAAATCGGGCTAAAAATGAAGTAAATCTAGCTTAAAATGCAGGTTGATGTTCGTGTTTGAGTATTTTTACAGTTTTAGTCTTTCAAGGCTAAAACTGCAGGATATTGGGGCAAAAATGCCGCGTTTTTCAATTTGCTGAGAATGAATCATGTTCGTCGATTTGATGAGATGGACGTGCGAGATCTATTCTTATTTCTCATAGTAACTCTTATTCTCACCTGATCACTACCCTATATATATATATATTGGAAATTTAAATAACATTTTGGAAAAGAAATTATATCTTTGAATAAAAAAATTTAACAATAAAATAAACATGATAGTTAATTGATGAGAGTGTGACATTTCGCCGTGTATCCAATTTTTTCTCATTTTAGTTTGTTTAATTAAAGAATTTAATTAATATATATTATTTAAAACAAAATTTATTTAAAAATGAATATATTTATATATATATATATTATTTTTTGCAAGATTTATATAGACTTATAATAGACTTCATATTCTAAATTGATTTCATTTTTAACATGATAAAAAAAAAACCATGAAGGAAAAATTATGCTATGAATTTATCAAATAAATTTGATATTATTTAAACAAAAAAATTTCTCCCCTCTCATAACTTGAATGATTATCCAAATGGTTAAGTTGATTATGTTGAAAATTAAGATAATGTTTTATATAATTGTTCCTCCTTTTTATAATTATTTCTTTCCTTTAATATTATTATAGGTTAAGTATATTTACTTATATGTACTAAAAATAAGACAATAATATTTTTGCCATTTTCCCTTTCAAAAGATATTGAAATTTAAAAAATAATTGCTGGAAAAAATAAATAATCAGTTAATTAAAGTACAATGTATTTTGTTATATTAATCTATATTATTAATTTTTTAAAATTATTAAATATTACTATCTTAAGATTTTTTAAAAATATAATTTTAAAATAATTTTAGTTGTAATCATCATTTAGATTTGTATGTTATTGTATAAATTAATTATAGTTTAATTATTGAAATTATATAAATTATTGAAATATTGGTAAAAAATGAAATATTTTGTTGACAATTAATGAGGGTAATTGTCTTTTATTATAGAATATAAAAATTGAAAATAAGATCGACTATATTTAATGTACAAAATTTATTATTATGATTATTATTAATTAATCATAATGTATTTAAATAAAATAAAATAACAATTTTATTTGATGGAATAATTATTTCTATCTTTTTATTTTAAAATAATTGAAGTAATTTTTGTGGTAAAAAAATAAAAATTTATATATACATTTCTATGATGTAGGTGAGATTTGAACATTATACCCCTTGGATGCAAAACATTTAAGTCAGCAACTTATACGAACTCTACTACTTGGTCAATATTAATAAATATGGTTCAAAACTACACATATACGTTCTTCTATAATTTTGGCGAGAACAGAAATCCACTTCTTTGCTTTAGTATATATATATATATATAGAGGAGGGATCATGTAAAAAAAATTCCCATGTTAGAAAAAAGAATGAATCATGTCCATCAGATTTAAAAAAATCAATGGTTAATATTGAATCAAGCAACAACTAAAATGCAATCAAGCAACAAAATAATCAAGCAACAACTAAAGCACAATCAAGCAACATAGCAATCAAGCAACGACCTGAATACAATCAAGCAATGTCGTGAATGCAATCAAGCATCTTTCTCACTTTCTCACGTTAAGAGTTTTCTCACTGGATCCGCTCCATATATATATATATATAATTCGGGGTTCATGCTTTGCATGATAGAATTTTAGTAGTGTTATAATTTATGGCTACGTAAAATAATCTGTGCAATTGAACCTTATGAAGTTAAAAATTACTAAGCTGTTAATTTATTTATATAAGACCTCCACAAAGTGATCCCTTATTGGAAGTGGGTAATTTATTAGGTAAACATCTACATGTGTAGCTTACTTAATTTATTATTCATAAGTTTTAATAGATGAGATTTCTTAAAGACAAACATTTAGTTCACGTGACAAGTGGGAGCTCATACATAAACGTCTACATGTGTAGTTTGCGTATGGAGTCTTCATAAGTTCTCTAGAAATTGAATTAAATGAGACAACCTTATTATAAGAGATCAGGGTGTGCCCTAGTAGATCTTTATATGGGAGGGTTGGCTTTGGTGATAAACTAGCTTAGATATTGTCCACAGTATAACTCATTTGTGATGTCCTTGCTCAGTAGGATAATATGGTCTTAAGTTAGTCTCCAATTATTAATTCCATTTGTCTAAGGAACCTTAACATGGATTGGAATTAAAGGACTGAAACTGACAGATGCAGTCTGGTTACGTGTTTTGTTGTAAACGTCCACATGTGTGGCTTGCAATAGTAATACTTAGGCAAATTGGAGGAAACATTAATAATGTTTTATTATAAGGTTTCAATATTTATTAGTTTCAACTGTTTGCGATTATGTTTTAGTTTTTACTTTAATTTATTATTTTCAAACATGTCTACTGCTCATATTGTTAACCTCTTAACACTGAACCCTTTAACTGGTCCGAATTTTCCTGAGTGGAAGAATTGCTTCATCAACATACTCTATACTGCAAAACATGCTTATGTACTTTACATGGACCCACTATCTCCTCGGTTTTGGAAAGGTTCTGGTTATGAGCGACAATTCTATGACAGATGGAAAGCTTCTGATGAACTTGCTTACTTTTTCATCTTGAACAATCTGTCTAGAGAATTAAAGCTCAAATACAGGAAATTCCAAACAACTGTTGAGATCTAGAGGGACCTTGTGAAAGTATATAGGAAGGTGCGGCGAACTATCAGTTATGATCTTGTGAAGGACCATGTTTCCAAGAAAATGACTGAGGGTAGTTTGTTGGTTATGCATTTCATCAGTATGATGAGGATCATGAGAAAGTACAGAAAGAGAGGTGGACAAATTAATGGTTTGGCGGAAATAAATATTGTCCTGAACTCTCACTCTGATGCTTTGGATGATTTCATCAAGTCTCTTGCTGGTAGGCTTGAGTTTTCTCTTGTTGAGTTACTCAGGGCTCTGATGCATGAGGAATCTGATATGATAGCATTTGAGTTTGCTCCAACTTTGTCAGCTCTTGACAAGGCAGTTGCTGAAGTAAAAGAAATGCTTGAAAGGTTAGATGAAGAAGATGAGGCAGAAGTCATCACCAGGTCATGCAAACGCAAGCAAAGTGAAGTAAATTGTCTAGTGCCTAGCATGGGTAGAAAAGGTGTGTCATGTGCATTTATAACAGAAACATGTTTACCATCAGATTCTACCTATTCATGGGTAGTGGATACTGGAGCTACTGATCACGTTTGTTATACATTGCAAGGGTTTAGGCCGACAAGGCAGCTGAACCATGACGAGATTACCATCTCAATGGGCAGTGGAGATCGAGTCTCAGAAGTAACCATTAGAGATTTTACTTTATGCTTTGAAAACAATATCTTGATTTTGAGAGATGTTTTAAATGTGTCGGTTTTTCACCGGAACTTAATTTTTATCTCAAAATTATTTAATGATGGATTTTCAGTTTTTTTTTTTGTGAAGTTTCTATCATTGGGAATAACGGTGTTATATGTCATGGAAACTGATTGACTCTCTCTATATCATTAATTGTATGCATAAATCTTCCATGAATGTTGAGAACTCATCCAATAATAATAATCATTTAAGAGAAAGTTTTCTTCCGATGAGGATCAAACATATCTCTGGCACTTGAGACTAGGTCACATCAATCTAAAGAGGATCAAGAGACTAGAAAATGATGGGATCTTGGAATCTTTCCATATGGTGCAGCATCAAGTCTATGAATCCTGTATAGAGGGAAAGATGAGGACCAGACCTTTTAAGGGAAGTCAGTCTCGAGCAGAGAATGTGTTAGAGTTGAACCATTCCGACTTATGTGGACCAATGTCCACGCAAGCTCGTGGAGTTTATGAGTACTTCGTCATGTTCATTGACGATTACTCAATGTTTGGATATGTCTATTTGCTTCGCTACAAGTCTGAATGTTTTGAGAAATTCAAAGAGTTCAGGACTAAGGTAGAGAAGAAGATAGGAAAGACTATCAAGACACTACGATCAGATCGTGGTGGGGAATGCCTCAGTAACGAGTTCTTGCAGTACTTGTCAAATAACGGGATTATGTCCCAATGGACTGCACCAGGAACCCCTCAACAAATCGGTGTAGAGGAAAGAAGAAATAAAACTCTTTTAGAAATGGTTAGGTCTATGATGAGTTATGCAAGCTTGCCAATTTCGTTTCGGGGATATGCCTTGAAGACAACGACCTATTTGCTTAACCTGGTACCTTCTAAATCAGTTCCTAAAACGCCTCTGGAACTCTAGTATGAGTGAAAGCCAAGTTTAACCAGAATGAGGGTTTGGGGTTTTCCAGCGTATGTGCTGACAAAGGAACCTGATAAATTAGAAAGTAGGTGTAAGCTGATGTTGTTTGTAGGATATCCCAGGCAAACGAAAGGTGGCTACTTTTATTGTCCTGAGAATAAGAAAGTGGTTGTCAGTACCAAAGCTAAATTCTTGGAGGACGAATATGTAAGAAACCACAGATCCAAGAGTAAAATTATCCTCAACGAGCTTGGAGATAATAGAGCGATTCCATCAGGAAAGCCCAGTGTGATGGTAAATCCACCTGTAATAGGTGAGAGAATACCAACACTACCATCAATGCAAAGTATGGGACCAACGAGTACTGTGCCAACTACTGACATGGCTCCGATGCCTCGTTGCAATGGGAGGGTTGTTTGGCAACCAAAAGGTACATGTTCATGGGAGAGTCTTCTGACTTGATCCCAGAAAGCGGACTAGATGATATCGACCCCTGGACGTACGATGAGGCAATATCTGATAAAGATGCGGATAAATGGCTAATCGCCATGGATTCAGAGATAGAATCCATAACGGCTATGGATGTATGCCAGAAAATAGATTTGATCTGGTTATCGAGCCATAGGGTGCAAATGAGTATAAAAAAGAAAGAAAGGAGTGTATGGTAAAATTACAGCTTTCAAAGCAAGGTTGATGGCGAAGGGTTATATTCAGAAAGAAGGTGTAGACTATGACGAGACCTTCTCACCGGTAGCCATGCTTAATTCCATTCAAATACTCCTAGCCATTGCAGCACATATGAACTTAGAGATCTGGCAGATGGATGTTAAAACCGCGTTTCTAAATGGGTACCTTAAAGAAGGTCGAGACATCTATATGCAACAACTAGAAGGATATGTGCGGAAAGACGAAGAGCATTTGGTCTGGAAGCTCAATAAGTCATAGAATGGACTCAAGCAAGCTTCACGGTCATGGAATCTACGTTTTGATGAAGTGATTAAATCCTATGGATTTTCACAATGTTCAAACGAGAGTTGTGTGTACCGTCTATGTGTTAGCGGAAGCGTGGTATTCCTTGCACTTTATGTAGATGATATTCTTCTAATTGGTGACAATGTGAAAGTATTGTCGGGCATAAAGGGGTGGTTATCCGAATAGTTTCATATGAAGGACCTTGGGGAGGCAGGATACATCCTAGGGGTAAAAGTCTTGCTGGAGCGCAAGAAAAGGATGCTAGCCTTGTCTTAAGCTTATATGTGAATATTGTGATTGCCCGTTTCAGTATGAAAACTGCCAAGAAAGGTCTGTTACCCTTCAGACATGGTGTACATCTTTCCAAGGATCAGTGTCTGGTGACACAAAAGGAGAAAGATGAGATGAGCAACGTGCCATATGCATCGTCTGTGCGGATTCTCATGTATGCAATGCTATGTATGAGGCCAGATATTTGCTTCTTCGTAGGCATGGTAGAAAGATATCAGTCTAACCCTGGATAGGCGCATTGGACCGTGGTAAAGCACATACTCAAATACTTGAAAATGACTAGAGACTATTGTCTCGTCTATTAGTGTGAGAAGTTGTGCCCTGTGGGTTACACGGATTCGGACTTCCAGGCAGACCGAGATGAAAGGAAGTCCACTTCTGGCTATGTCTTTACATTAGGAGGTGGGGCCATATCATGGAGGAGTGCGTAGCTGACTCCACTATGGAAGCAGAATATGTGGCAGCTTCTGAAGCTTTGAAAGAAGCAGTATGGTTTCAAAACTTCCTTCTGGAGTTGGACATGATTCCTAAGCTACCCAAGACTATCACGGTGTATTGTGATAATTTGGGAGCTGTGGCTAATTCAAAGGAACCACGAACTCACAGAGAAACAAAACACATTGAGAGGAAGTACCATATTATACGAGAAATTGTAAGAAGGGTTGATGTGCTAGTAGAGAATATTGATACAAAGAATAATCTAGCGGATCCATTCACAAAAGCTCTGTCTCAGAAGGTCTACGAGATGCATGTATGTAGCCTTGGGCTGAGGGCACAGCCAGCCATGTAGAATGATTGATGTAATAGCTAGATTAGTTTAGATGCGTTATACTCTGAAAGCACTTGTATAATGCTTTGATTATAAGTGGGAGATTGATGGATTTATATAGTGAAAGTATTATGATTGGTATATTATGTACAAGGTCGATTGATTAATATATTGGGAATCACAAATGTTGTGTGTACATCTCATGTCTGAATTAACAAATATGTGTCACAAACGCTTTTATCCTCTTATATTGTTGATAAGGATATCATACGGTGTGTAGTATATCACAGAAGATTGTATGGATTGTCTGACCTAGCGAGATATAAATGGTTATCACAGCTGAGACAGTCCCAGGATAGACTGTCGGTGTAGGCTGCAGCATACGCGGTAATAAGCATCATATCTTGGATGGCTTGGTGTGCTGGTGTGGGGTTACACATTGATAAGGACCTAAGTTAAGATCGATTCCTTTATCTGACATTAAAGGAATCTAGATCTTGATGGCTTGATGAGATACTAAACCTAAATGAAGGTGTGGAAGTATATACAAATTGTGTATCACTTTGAGTTGCAGTGAAAGGCTCTAGTTGGTCTTGTATATTTGTATCTTTGGTGATAGCAGTTTGTGTATGACTGTCTGGTACAGGAACTAGGTAACCATATCCAGTATAGGATGGTGATATTCCTTGAGCAGCTCAAAAGGTTCGTTATGCTAAAGTCCTGCAGGCTGATTAAGTTCAAGCATAAGTGAAAATGGTTGAGTGGATTGACTCGGGAATATAATATGTTAATTAATTAAATGGCTTGTCAGAGCCTAAATTAATTAAAGAATGTATGTAACCTTAAATGTGGGGATATACCGAGCCTATGCAACACGTCCCTCACAATGTGGTAGCAAATAGGTAGGACAATATTGATTCTCAGGTGGAATGAATCAATATTAATTAATTAATTATATTTTTAATCTAATATGAGAATTAATTAATTGATAGGCCTTATTTGCTATTTGCATTCTAGTCCCCAGTCTGGCCCATGAAAACTCAAGCCTAATAGAAGTCCAGAATCTCCTATAAATAGGCTTCAGTTTCTCAGATCTCAACACACCACATGATCTATGTTGCAACACAAGCAAACAAGTATTTGGGAGGTGTGTGTGGTCGACTAGATCTAAGAAAACGAGGAGGAAATTCTTCTTCTCAATCGGCAAGAAATCCAATAGGAATCTTCACCAGATATTTGGATTGGAGTTAGGATACTGATCAGAAGATCAGATCAGGAGGATAGTTTTCTTTCTTCTCTCTCTCTTTGTTTTCGAAATTAACCTGTTTAATTTCATAGATTTAATTCCTTAATCTGTTAGGAATAAATCTTGGTGCACAAAAAAGAGGATTGATGATCAAATCTCTGCGCACTACGTTTTTCAAGATCTACAATCCAGGTATTCCGTAAAACCCCCTAATGCATAATCAAGAGGAGCATGCTAGGATTAATCATAGGCATAACAATTTATTTTTAATATTCCCATTAACGATCTGGGCTAATGGATTAAGTGATTCAATTCACAAATCCCTTCAACACTGACGTAGCAGAGCAGACCTACGGCATGGGCTACGATTGGACAATATTTTCCATGAGTCTAACGACTTGATTTATGTGTCTAACGGGCAGATATTTGAAATGCCAGAGGAACTCCTCTATAAATAGGACCGCACATCAACCTTTAACAGGTTACCGAACAAATTAATTCTCACTCTAAGAAGAGCGCTCTGTTAAGCCATCTCTCTACTCAAACTCTCTGAGTTTCGTGTTTCTTAACACAAGACTTGAGTCTCTGACTCAAGTTATTACACCGTGCTATCTTTTCCTAGCACGAGGCTGAAGCTTTTCTTTGGTGAATATATCTTTCCAACATATATTCATAGCTAGACATGGCCACGGGCCGGTTCCGGTTCAGAACCGCCGGTTCTACGGTTCCGGAAACCAGGGCCCTGAACCGGCCCGCCTGAAGAAACTCCCAGTTCCGGTTCGGGGCCCGGAACCGGCAGTTCCAGGTCAACTCGATTCCAGGCCGAACCGACAGTTCATACGGTTTTTCTTTTTTTTTTTTTTAAATGTATTTATATATGTTTTTATGTATAAATGTTTGTAATTTTGTATTATAGGTTTGTAATTTTGTTTAGGTTTGTAATTTTGTTTATTTTGTTCACAAAATAATGCATCAAATATCAATTAATCATAAATAAAAATAAACAAACAAATTAATGAATGGATAAATAAATAATAATGAATATTGAATATATGAATATACATTTACAATTTATTCAAGTTTCAACTTTAAACTATACAACAAGTTTCAAGTGATACAAATTAGATGATACAAATTAGAAGTTACAACTTACAAAACTAAAAAAATTACAATTTACAACTTACAACTTACAAGTAACAAGTAAATAAATAATAACATTTAGAAATAATTAATTGAAAATTAAAACTATAAACAAGCTTTATATCTAACACCCAATATGTTGCATAAACATTAAAAACTTTGTTATGTTTTAGAATGTTATTTAATATTTTATTCTCAAATTTTTATTTTGAAATTTTGCATTGGTATTAAGCAAGAAAGATAGATAAAATATTTTTATCTATCTTTCTTGATTAGTACCAATGCAAATTTTGAAAACAAAAACTTGAAAATCAAATATTATACAACTTCTATAACTTAGAAATTTTTAATGATATAAAACATATTCGATGAGAGAAGTAAAGCACGAATATATTTTTAGTTTTAAAAAATTTTATTAAAAACTTTGATAATATTTAAACAAAATATATAATATATTTATTATTTAAAATTTAAATTATAATTGAATTAGGGGGGCGGGGAGGGGTTAATTGAAAGGGCTTGCACTTAAGTTTTTTACCTTAAAATTAAGTTGTCTATGTATCCCTTACCGAAGGGAATCAAAACCCACGTAGTTCGCTTACCTTACTTACCTTTACGGCTCTAATCAAAGTCGAAACTTGCATCTCCAAGGCCATCGCTTGCGTTGGTGCTTACACTAGTGTCGGACTCGTAGACTTCGTCGTCTTCGATGATGTATTTCCAATCATTCTCTTGAGCCTTCATCTCCGCTTTTGTCCAATCTTTAAGTAATATTTGGGCTTCAAGGTTTTGAAGAGTCAAGTTCTATCGCCGCTCGTCCAAGACATATCCTCCAACGCTAAATGCTTGCTCCATCGCCACCGTCGAAGCCGGGACCGCAAAGAACTCCTTCGCCATCATGCACAATATCGGATACTGTTGTTGTCGCCTCGACCACCAACTTAGCAAATTCACTTGGCCATCATCCTGCACGCAATCACCAACATACCTTTCCAACAAATAAATTTCTAATTCATGAACTTGTGAGGCACTAGTCCCTAAAGTGTTTTGTGTCATAATTCTTTGTAATTTAGCTAAAAATGGATTAGAACTAGAAGATGTACTAGTGCTACCATATTGTCCACTATGTGATGATTGAGGTCTAATATTTTGCACTAAATGACCATAGTCTCTAGAATAAGCTTCATAAACTTCTTGTAAAGTAATCTTAAGATTACTTTTAATTTCTTCGACGTTTGGGAGCCCTAACTCTACATGAGTCATTAAGTGATGCTCTTCATCACCTACATAAGCAAGAGAATAAAAACAAGCATAATATGCTTCTATTAAATTACAAACACCAACATATTTCATACTGGGATCTAAGCATTTGGCAACCAAAATCACATCGGGAAATTTGCCTAAAATATTTAAGCCATTTTTTAGTCATCTCATAAACAACATATTTTAAATTATCAAGAGCACTACAAGCATTTAATTGTGCGGCAATAAAACAAAAATGGTATAAAACCCGTGGAGAAGTAGGATAATAAACACCCGATAAATCTTTAGTAGCATTACAAAAAGCTTGTAACAATTCTTTCAATTCAAAACATGCATCCCAATGACAAGATAAAATATTAACACCATCATCAACTTGATTTCTAAAAAACTCAACTAATTGATCTCTATATGCAAAAGTAGCATTTAACATTTCATAAGTAGAATCCCATCTAGTACTTACATCGGTAGGGAAACGTTTTGGTACTAAATCTCTAGTTTTACAATATTTAGCCCATTTTTTTGCTACTTTAGGTTTATTATGTATATAATAAACATAATTTCTAATAGGTTCAATTGCTTCACTAATAACTCGCATGCCATCTTGTACACCTAAATTAAGTATATGACATATACATCTACAATGAAAATATTTACCTTGAAGAGTAGGATTTAATTCATCAAGTAGTTCCCTAAAGGCGGCCGTATTAGCACTAGCATTATCAAATCCTATAGAAAATATTTTTTTATGTATTCTATATTGATTAGCAATTTTTATAATTAATCTAGCAATATTATGTGTCGTATGATCTTTATTAAATTTCCTATATGCAATTATTCGTTTATTTAAAGTCCATGAATTATCTATCCAATGACAAGTTATACCCATATAATAGTTTTTAACTATACAATCTTTCTAAATATCGGAACAAATAGAAAGTCTATGATCAAGTTTGCACAAATCATTTCTTAAATTTAGTCTATATTTTCTAACTAAACTTCTAATAGTCCTAGTCATAGTTGTACGTGCAATTCTTTTAGTGGTGGTTGATAATATTTCATAACGGTTTCAAAATGAATGTTATCAGCAAATTGAAATGCCAAAGACTCAACACATACAAATTTAGCCATTTCTTCTTTAGCTTTTTTCTCATTAAAAGTTAAAGTATAATGAGAAGGATGATTACTACTTACTTGAGAAGAAAACATAGGGCCAAGTTGAGTTTGAGTTTGAGGGATACCTTCCTCTCGTGGATGCTTTTGAAGGATGTGATGTCGGTAGGTACCATAGCCACCGCCGGCGGTAAATTTATATTTTTTATCACAATAATTGCAAAAAAGATCGAATTGCTCGGGCATATCTCTTTTTTGAGTTTTACACTTAACTTTACGAAAATGTTTAGTTAAAAGATTAGACTTTAAAAACTTTACCTTGCTTATACCTTGTTTTGAGTAACCTCCTCCTCCTCCTCCCCCTCCTCTTCATCATGTGTTGGTTGAGGTTCTTCTTCGCCTTCATTGTCATTGCCTTCATTGCCTTGATTTCCGCCTCCATGTAAGACGTTGGCTAGCATCTCCTCTTGTTCCCTCAATAGATGTGCACCATATTCCTCAAATTGTTGTTGTTGAGCAAATGTCTCATCATCAATGTTGTTACACGAATATTATTATATTGAAAGAGTACTAAGAGAAATAGATCTGAATTCAATAGGAACGATTAAACAATCAGCCAAAAAGCCCTTTCTCATCGCTCTTTTCTCATATTTATACAGACTCATTTTCTATTACAAGGAAATGTTTTGATTTTAGGGACTGATTTAAGGATCTATCTTTAGGAAGATTGTGAGGATCAATCCTCAATCCCTTGATCTATGCGACTTGCTTGTGCTGTATTTGGTAACCACGGTTGTAATCTCATTCAAGGTTAACCTCGAATTGTCTTGTGTCTCGAGGGGGTATTTTCCTTTGTTTCGAGAGGACTTGATGCTATGTTGAGTCGACCGTTCGATTTGGGGTATAACAATTTCCCCCCCCCCCAGCTTTATTTGAGCTTGAAAATGTTCAAATGAAGCTGAAGATATATACAATCGACCCGCTTAATGTTCCATGTTCGGCTAAGATGTAGTCTTGGAGTGATTTGAGCTCAATCAAGACGTAATCTTGGAGCGATTTGAGCTCAATCAAAGGTAATCTTGGAGCGATTTGAGCTCAATCAAGATGTAATCTTGGAACGATTCGAGCTCAGTTAAGATGTAATCTTGGAGTGATTCGAGCTCAATCAAGATGTAATCTTGGAGCGATTCAAGCTAAATCAAAATGTAATCTTGGAGCGATTCGAGCTCAGTCAAGATGTAATCTTGGAGCGATCCGAGCTCAATTAAGATGTAATCTTGGAGCGATTGGAGCTCAGTCAAGATGTAATCTTGGAGCGGTTCGAGCTCAATCAAGATGTAATCTTGGAGCGGTTCGAGCTCAATCAAGATATAATCTTGGAGCGATTCGTGCTCAGTCAAGATTTAATCTTGGAGCGATTCGAGCTCAGTCAAGATGTAATCTTGGAGCGGTTCGAGCTCAATCAAGATGTAATCTTGGAGCGATTCGAGCTTAATTAAGATGTAATCTTGGAGCGATTCGAGCTCAATCAAGATGTAATCTTGGAGCGGTTCGAGCTCAATCAAGATGTAGTCTTGGAGCGATTCAAGCTCAGTCAAGATGTAATCTTGGAGCGATTCGAGCTCAATCAAAATGTAATCTTGGAGCGATTCGAGCTCGATCAAGATATAATCTTAGAGAGATTTGAGACGATGTCCGGTCATGGTTCGAATCTCATGTTCCGGGTGTTAGCCTTTGACACTGAGATCCGAGTTTAAGTTTTCGGATGCGGACGCATGGCAGGCTGTTACGCGTGCATTTTTGGAAACGGGCACAAATCCCGGGATTTTGAATTTGAAATTCAAAAACTCATCCGTCCCTATAAATAGGTGTGTCCGTTCGTTTTCTTCTCACTTTCATTTTGGCTTTTTGCTTTCTGGTTTGCTTCTGTTTATTTCTGGCGTGGATATTGGTTTTCTGGTCGGCCGCTCTTCACCGATCGCGTTCGGATTCTGGTTAAGCTTTTTACTTTGGGTTGGTGTTCCTTTCTTTGAAAGTATGTCTAGAACGGGTAGAACCGAGGGTCCAGATTCTGATTCCTCAAATTCCCCTTCTTATTCGTCTGATTCTCAATCGTTTTCTCCTTCTACTTTCTGGGAAGATTTAAATTTCGACGTTTATTCGCCGGAGTATGAAAAGAAGTTAAAAGGCTCTCTTGCCAATGCACAATCCTCCTTGGATTTTGATTTTCTTATGAACTATTTCTATAAATTTTATGTTTCTTTCCGTATTTGCCCCATGTTACCTGATCCCGATAGTCGCCCTCATCGTCCTCCGCTTGGGTATATGGCATTTTCAACTCGTGTATTTCAGTTTGGAATCAGGCTTCCGCTTCACCCCTTTTTTGTGTCTGTGTTGGAGTACTTCAATATTGCCCCCATTCAGTTAGCTCCGATGGCATGGAGGCATATGATGGGTGCATTGCTTATATATCATGATCTTGGTTTCGAATCACCCACGGCTCGAGAGTTCGCGGAGTTATATAATTTGCATGCTCAAAGTGGTGAAAGCTACTATTTCTTCTCGAAGCACTCCAGTAGCATGCAAAAGCCATTAATTAAGGGCTGCTCAACCAACAGCGTGGGTTGGGTCAAAGATTTCTTTTATGTGCGAATACCGGCTGAACAATCTACTTTTTCCGGGACCATTCGTATTGCCTCTCGTAAGTCTCCCATTTTTATTAAGAAACTTTTAAGTCTCACTAACTTTCATCTTGCATGTCCATCTCGTCCTGCTCTCACCGCGGAAGAACGGTATCGAATCGCTCAGGCATACAAATATCCCATTCAGGATATTGATCGACTTACTGGTTCTTATTGGGCTGATATCGAAAGAGTCAAAGACATGACGAAGTTAACGCCCGAGGAGCTTATTCGGCTGTCACAAAGGCGCGCTGGTATGAGGCATAAGAGGAAGAAGAAGGATGCTGACGGCGTTGGTGGCTCGAAAAGAGCGGATTCCGAGGTTGTTTCGAAGAACAAATCTGAGGAGGTTGATTCTGATAACGAGGTTTTAGAGAAGAGGAAGAAGAAGAAACTTGATTCACAGAAAGAGGTTGGTTCTAAGGAGCGTGAGATTCTCGATCTCACTCACCAGGACACAGATAACCCTCGGACCGAACATGTGGTTGTTAGTTTATCTCGTACAGCTCCTTCCCCCCCCCAGTCGACGCTGAGCAAGTCAATCAGATGATGCGAGAGCGTCGACTCGTAGCTGCTGGTAAAGGTGATTTCTTGACTTTCCTTCGAGTTACGTTGGCGGGTCCGCCTTGGTATACTTCGACTTGGGTAATCAAGAAATTCATGGACTTTTCGCATATTTCACTTAAGGTAATTTCGAGTCTTATGTCTTCGACATTATCCTTTAGACACTCGAATGTCTGATTTTTTTTTACATTTTCAGAACATTGAGATGCTCCGATCGATGTTTTTTGGTGCTATTCAAACGATGGCGGAGGAAAAATGTGACCGAGTCGCTTTGGCTACTTCTCTGGGAGTCATCGAGAGGGAGAAAGGTGAGGTTGTTGAAGCCTTATCGATTGCCAAGGAAGAACTACTTTCCACCCATCAATTGATCGAGCAGTTGAAGTCCGAGAAACTTTCTGTACTTAATGAGTTGCAATCAGAGAAGCAATTTAGGGATGAGCAGGTTGCTCAACTAGCATGTCGAGAGCAAGAGTTGCACGCTTTGCGTGATGAATTCGAGAGGGCCAAGACGGCTGGTGAAGGGTTGAACTTGTATCAATTGATGAACACTCCACTTGGTCGACCAGTATTCAAAGACATGGCGAAGTTGGCTGCCAGTGATGTCAAGGGGTCCATTCTTGCCAAGTATCCAGATTTAGACTTGAGTTTTCTGTTGGTGGACTCAGAGGGCAAGGGTTCCGGTTCGAGCGATTCTGCGAACGAGGAAGTCGGGTCGAAGGACCATGGAGAATTCAGAAACAAGAAGAATGGGACTCCTCCTCGAACCCCACCGTCTTAATGTTTCAACTTTGTACTTCTGTTTGTTTCTGAAGTTCGAGACTAAACTTTATCTATTTGTTTTCTTTTTATGTAATGCTTTTGTTTTTGTTGTCTTTGAATACAATATTTCAATGAAGTAAATCTAACCATTCAAGTGTTGCATCTTTATTCATTAACTTAAAAGATAAATTACATCAGAAATAGAACTTTCTTACGTATTTGATATTCCAAGCATTTGGGATATCTCGCCCTTCTGGTGTCTTGATGCGATAAGCCCCATTTTTTACCACTTCAGAAATTATGTATGGTCCCAGCTTTCCGGAGTTAACTTCTTTCGTATTTTGAAAGACTTGCCTTAAGACCCAATCTCCTACATTCAGTGCTCTGAGTCGAACCGCCTTATTGTAAAAGTGGTCGACCGTCTTTTGCCTCCTTTCCATTTTTTGATAGCTTCATTCCGTACTTCATCCAGCATTTCCAGTGATTCGAAAGCTTTTTCTTGGTTCATTCCTTCATCGAACCACTCCATGCACGGACTTTGTTTCATCACTTCTATCGGAGCTACCGCCTCTGAACCATATGCTAATGTGAATGGGGTTTCTCCTGTGTTGGTCCTTGATGTTGTTCGATAAGACCACAACACTCCCGGTAGCTCATCAACCCAGGCTGATTTTGATGCCCCCAATCTCCTTTTCAAGGTATTCAAAACCGTCTTATTTGTTGATTCTACCAAGCCATTGGCTTTTGGGTAACTCGGTGTGGAGAATAACAGCTTTATCACCAAATTTTCACAGTAATCCTTGAATTTTCTGCTTGAGAACTGCCTTCCATTATCAGTTATGATTTCTCGGGGTAGCCCGAATCGGCATACTATGTTTTACCATACGAATTTTATCATCTGATTGTCCTGTATGCTCGAAAGAGATTCAGCTTCCACCCATTTCGTGAAGGCATCAGTCGCAACCACAATGTACTTCTTTCCTCCCCTGGCTATGGGCATTTTCCCCACAATATCGATTCCCCATCTATGAAAGGGCCAAACAGGAATGTTTGAATGCAGCATCTCGCCTTTTTTGTGACTCATGTTTGCGAACCTTTGACAATTTTCGCATTTTTTAACGAATTCCTTTGAGTCGTTCCTTAGGGTTGGCCAATAAAACCCTGCTGAAATAACTCGGTGCGCCAAATTCCTCGGCCCGGCATGATTTCCACAGCTTCCTGAATGTACTTCAGTTAGTACGTCCCACGTTTCCTGCTCGCTTATGCATTTGAGTAATGGCCCTTCGAACGACCTTTTGTATAATCCCTGATCGAGCAAGACAAATCTTGCAGCCCTCCTAGATATCTTCGCAAGTTCCATTCCCTGTTCAACATTGGTTCCAAGTAGGAATGCCTTTATTGGATCCATCCAAGAGTTCGAGCCTGTGATCATGTTTATTTGTTCTAGTCTCTCGACTCTGTCATCTTCAAGATCTCGAATCGCTAGCCATAATGCAGTTACCAATGGGATTAGGCGTGATGAGCTCATATTTGTGGATGCGGCGAGTGTTGCCATTGCATCTGCTTCCACATTAAGTTCCCTCGGAACATGTTCCACCAATACTTCTTCGAAGGCTGATTCTAGCCTCTTTGCAACCTCTTGGTACGCTGACATCCTGCAATCCTTTGCTTGGAACAAACCTGAGAGCTGGTTCACAATGAGTTGTGAATCC
This sequence comes from Plectranthus barbatus, assembly GCA_026898455.1. Classification (NCBI taxonomy): domain Eukaryota; kingdom Viridiplantae; phylum Streptophyta; class Magnoliopsida; order Lamiales; family Lamiaceae; genus Plectranthus; species Plectranthus barbatus. The sequence goes on along the minus strand of JAPKLW010000121.1, from coordinate 93,627 downwards.
GATTTGACTTGTAATTTTTTCACTTTCATTTCCAACGCTAGTTGCATGCCAGCTATGAGAGCTTCGTATTCCGCTTCGTTATTCGTAGCTCGAAACTCAAATTTAATTGCTCTTTGGTACGTCATTTGACTTGGTGACATTAAAGATACCCCGGCTCCTGCTCCTTTCAAATTACTGGATCCATCTACGTGCAAAATCCAAAATTTTGCGAGTTCTCCTACCGGTGCAGACTCGATCTCCGCTTGTATGTGCATTTCTGGGGTGTACTTTGCAACAAAATGGGCAAGTATTTGGGATTTAATGGCTCGTTGTGGCTCGAATCATAGTCCGTACCCTCCAAGTTCGATTGCCCATTTCATCATCCTACCCGACAACTCAGGTTTTGCTAGAACACTTTTTATATGGAAGTTTGATACTACGACTACTTCATGTGACTTGAAGTACGGTCGGAGTTTTCTTGTTGACATCACCAATGCCAGCACAAGTTTCTCTAAGGTAGGGTAGCGCGTTTCTGCATCGACCAATGTTCTACTAACTTAGTACACCGGGTGTTGTGATCCATCTTGTTCCCTTATTAGCACTGCACTGAGTGCCCTTTCTGATACAGCCAAGTAGAGTTGCAAAATTTCGCCCTCATGCGGTTTGGACATAATCGGCGCTGAGGATAGATAAATCTTCATTTGCGCAAGTGCCTCGTCACATTTCTGTGTCCATTCGAATCGCTTAACCTTTCTAAGCAATTTAAAAAATCTCAAAGTGCGATCCGAGTAGCTGGCTACGAAACGACTTAATGCCGCTAATTTCCCTATCATCCTCTGAAGCTCCTTTGTTGTGGTTGGGGGTTTCAACTCTTGGATTGCTTTGATTTGAACAGGATCTGCTTCGATTCCCTATCTGCTAACCACGTAGCTCAGAAATTTCCCAGTTGTTACCCCGAATTGGCATTTTGACGGGTTCAGCTTCATGTTGAACCTTTTTAGAATGTCGAAGACTTCCTCCAAATGATCGAGATGTTCTCTCAAGCTTGATGACTTCACGATCATATCATCGATGTAGACTTCAATTGATTTCCCGATCAATGGCTCGAACATTTTGTTCATCAATCTTTGGTAAGTCGAGCCTGCATTTTTCAATCCAAAGGGCATCACTCGGTAACAGTATATGCCTTGGTTTGTCACGAAACCGTCTTTTCTTCATCTGGAGGAAACATTCTAATCTGGTTATAACCCGAGAATGCATCCATGAATGACATCACTTGATATCCAGCAGTTGAGTCGACCAGTCTATCGATATGAGGGAGAGGAAAAGGATTTTTCAGGCAAATCTTGTTTAGGTCCGTATAGTCTACACAGACCCGATTTTTCCCATTCTTTTTCTTCACTACAAGCACGTTGGCCAACCATTCAGGGTATTTAACTTCTCTTATGAACCCGACTTTCAGTAGATTAGACACCTCCTCGGCGATTGCAGCATTCTTCTCTTGTGCGAACCGTCTCCTCTTTTGGTGAACTGGTCTGGCTTTTGGATCAACCTTCAGACGGTGTGATATCACCGAAGGGTCGATTCCGGGCATTTTTGTATGGTTGAAGGCAAACAAACCCCGTTGGCTTCTCAAAAAATCGATCATATTACCGTGCCAATCGATCAAAATGTTCCCTCCAATGAATGTGGATTTCGCTTCCCTTCCAGTTCAGCTGACTTCCTCCAGGCTTTCTTTCACCTCGACCATACTTATCGTCCTTAGAGTCACAGCGTAGCAATCTCGGGCAGTGTGTTGCTCTCCCTTTATCGACCGAACTCCCCAGGGTGTTGGGAATCTGATCACTTGATGAAAGGAGGATGGCACCGCTTGCAGTTCATGCATCTATGGTCGTCCTATGATGGCATTATAGCATGAGTCTGCGTCAACCACTTGGAACCGGGTCGAGAGGTTCATGCCTTCCGAATATACGGGTAAGTACGATTCCCATATAGGTATCAGTTGCTCTCCACTGAAACCTACAAGCTGACTCGAGCTTGGACTTAAGTTCTTCTCCGAAATCCCTATCCCTTTGAATGCTTTAAGGAATATTAAGTTTGAAGAAGCTCCACTGTCAACAAGAATTCTCTTCATCCTGCAATTTGCAATCAAGAGTTCAATTACCAAGGCATCGTTGTGTGGGTGCCGAATTCCCTCCGAATCCAATGGTCTAAACGTGATTTCTTCAGTTGATAGCCAGGATGGACGCACCGAATTCATACTCCTTGCTTCTCGTCTATAGCGTTTGTAAGCATTTTGTGAACTTCCCCCTATAGGTGGTCCTCCGGATATCATGTGGATTGTCTTTTCTACTCGTGGTTCGTTTGGCAATAGTACGCGGTTTGCTCCAGTTGTTGTATCCCTCTTTTCTTGAATTGGCTTCCCCTTATTTCTCCTCCATGTATTATTTTTCTGCTCGCCTTTCAAGTGTTGTAGATGTCCCTGATCGAGGAGCCTTTGGATCTCCCTTAGAAAATCTCTACACTCAATGGTTCTATGTCCGTAACCCTGATGGAACGCACAATAGTTTTCTGGAATTTTTTGTCCGACATTGGCTAACGCCTTTGTTGGCCACCTGACTTGTCCTCTCAGAGCCATCATTTCCTGAATTACTACCATTGGGTTCGCGCTCATGTCGAAGGACTTCACTGCACCCCCCGATGTGGCTGGTGTTCCTGTAACTTTGAGGTCGGTCCGATTTGAGTATGGTGTGAATCTATTTGTCTTTCCCGACATCGTATCTGGCCGCGATAAGAATCGCCCCTTATCTCTTCGCCCAAAATTCTCTTCTTCAATTTCTTTTCGAATCTGCACATCTGCCCTTGCATCATCTCGGCATACGTTGTGCACGGGTATTTCACTAACTTCCAGAACAGGCTCGAACCACATATCAACCCATTCTTAAAAGCTGAGATCGTTGTTTCTTCCAAGCAGTTCGGGATTGCAACTTTCACTTCGTTGAATCACTTGATGTAATGTTGTAGCGATTCGCCATCCTTTTGCACGATCTGATACAGGTCATCCGATCGCTTTTGCATTCTTCTGCTACTTGAAAATTGGGAGCAGAACTGCTTATGCAACTCATCGAATGACTCGATGCTCCCTACTTTAAGGTGCATGAAACATTGCATCGCCGCTCCTTTGAGGCACGCACCAAAACTTCTGCACATGCATGCCTCTCGGAATGCTTCCGGCATTGTCGTGGTTTGCATCTTAAATTTGTACAGAGTTATGAATTCATCTGGGTCGGTGGCCCCATCATATGCCTTAATTACAGGAATCACAAATCTTTCTGGGATTAAAGTGTTTGCCAATCGACTCACGAATGGTGAATCGTTGTAATACCCCGGCACATTGTTTGTGATGGTGTTCAATAGGCTCGGTACAGTTGCTAGAGCCTTCGTCAACTCTTCCACTCTTGCCTCGAGATTCTTTACTCTCTCGCTTTGTTCATTTCCCTTCAAATTCTGACCTATTGAGTGGCGTGTACTTTCAGAGTGGATTTCATGGCGTTCATCATCTGCATTTTCAGATTTGAATTGTTCTTGGTACACGGCCAGTTGCTCCCTAAGCATCTCCGCATCCAAAGTGGCCCGTCGATTTTGCTCTCTTAATTCCTCCATCTCCTCAAGCATTTGTTGTAGATGTTCCTCAAAAACTCTTTGATTCATCTCTGAATTTCCCTCACTCGCTGATTCAGTCCTCAATCCCTTGATCTATGTGACTTGCTTGTGCTGTATTTGGTAACCGCAGTCGTAATCTCATTCAAGGTTAACCTCGAACTGTCCTGTGTCTCGAGGGGGTATTTTCCTTTATTTCGAGAGGACTTGATGCTATGTTGAGTCGACCATTCGATTTGGGGTATAACAATCAAATATAGAATGAATGACACTATCATGATGAGAAGAAAAATGATGATGAGTGGAAGACGGAGTGGGAATAGATTTATCATCATTTTCCCTAATATTGATGGAAGATGAACGACGACGAGATGATGAACTAAACTACCCCCCCTACCCGTACTTTTTCCCTTTCCCTTCGAATGAGATGATTTAGAAGACATGATAAAATTGAAGGAAGAATTAAGAAATGAAGAATATGAATTTAGGAGACTAATAAACTATAAAAAACTATACTAATTGAACAATAAAATTGAGCACAAGAGAGCAAATTGAGCACAAGAGAGAAGATAGAAATTTGAGAATGAAAGGTGTGGTGAAAATTAAGGGGGGGTGATAAGCTCATTATTTCACTCACTTATCTATATTATTTTCTACTATTCTATGTATTTTTATTAAGTTTATCTATGTATTGTATGCATGAGTCTATATTGGGTGGTATTAGGCGCGTCTTGATGTTTATGCAGGTTTTAGGCTTAAATTCATGAGAAAACCGTTCCGAAAGCAGTGATGTGTAAGATTAGCAGTGAAGAGTTCTCCCACACAATGAATTCAGGCTTTTGGCGCATGGCAATGGATAGAGCTTTGAGTTAGCTTTCCAACTCAACTGGAATCGGGTCAATCGGACTTCGGGAGAGGAAGTTATGGCCAAAATCGTGAGACTGCGCGGAAGGAGTGAGACCTGATTTTTCCACGTTGATCGACGGAGAAGCCACTTCGATCAACATGGACCTGTTGGCGCGGGAAATTGACTGAATTTGAATTTTATCATATCTTTAGCCCTAGATTTGATAGGATACACCTCCACCTCTATATATATCCCTATAACTTCGATTTTTAAGTGTGTTTCATTCCAGATTTCAGATTTTGAGAGATTCCAAGCTTTATGTAATACCCCAAGCTTAATTAAGCTTTGTAAGGATTTATATATTTTATAAAGAGGAGAATCCTATTTGTTGTGAAGCATTTGAATTTATTTGAGTGGAATGGTATGAATAAGGTTGGAGAAATTATATTAATGTTATGATAATTGTTGAAATTGGGGAATTATTGGAAAATAAATTCAATTTCATAATCATAGACATAGAGATATGTATATGTTTATGTGGGAAATTATGTATTATATACATAATTATATGAGGAGTATAAATAGGATAAGGATTTATATCATAAGCTTTTTCAGCTTATATTATATTCTAGAGAGAGAATGCAGAGTGAGAAGCTCTCCCCTTTCCACCCAAACCGTCAGACTGTTTCCGTCACCATTTCCGGCCGACTCCGGTGACCTTTCGGCGAGTGACCAACACCATCTTGTAGCTGCCGTCGAGAGCTTCAATTTGACTACTCGTGGGCTCCGAGGGGACGAGTAACGAGGGAGATATCGCCGTTCGAAGTGAGGTGGGTTCCTTGTGCGAAAATTCGAACTTCTTTGTTTTAAATCTCCAATTTCCGGCCAAATTCCGACCTTTTGACCGTAGATTCGTGTTCCTGATATTGTAGGGAGCATTCGCACGTCAAGAATGCCCCATTTGGACGCCGGAAAGTCACCACCGCCGCCGCGAACGGAGGAACTCCGGCGAGGTAGAATTTTGTCCTCGTTTTCGTCTTATTTCCATGTTTTAAGGGTAGATTCTTGTTCCTTGAGGATAGGGGAGCTCGAATAAGTATTTGCATGTATCATCGGCCGACGGAATCACGAGATTTCGCGAGTTGCAGGTTCAGTTCTGGCAAACCCGTGAGGGAGACGACCTCTGTCGGTCGACACGCGGTGTATCGATCAACAGAGGGGTCGATTGAAGGGGGGAGTCGAGACGAACCTGTCGATCGACAGGAAGTGTGTCGATCGACAGGGATGTTGGTCGAAGGGGGGATCGAGACGAACCTGTCGACCGACAGGAGGTGCGTCGATCGAAAGGAATATTGATCGAAGGGGTGCGAGTCGAGCCGAACCTGTCGATCGACTGGAAGTGTGTCGATCGACAGGGAAGGTCGATATCGACTATATCGACCCGAGTAAGTCGACCGAATCTAACCTGTGTCGACCCAGGGTGTGTCGACCGACACAAATCCCTGTCGGTCGACACAGAGGCTTGAATTGTTATGAATTGTCATTCTATCCTAGTTCTTTCGAGTCCCATTTGTTTACGATTAAGGTATATTATTCCAGATATATCGTTCTGACCCGAGAACCCTTGATTGTAGGAAATTGAAGCAAGGATCGAGTGAGCTCATTCTAGCTAAAGAACTCTAGCCAAAAGCCGAGAACGAGGTGGGAAACTATTTCAGTAAAAACTTAAAATGCGGGTTTTACTTTTCAAAACGTGTTATAAAATGCTTTGATTTGAAATGAAACTGCTATGCTTGTTTGATGTCCTATATATGTTCCTCTGGTTGATTCCCATCAACAGAGTGATTAACTGAGAGATATGAAATCATATCTGATAGTTGCTTGTGCTAACCTTGCAAATCCACACACGAAATAAAAGGGTGAGAGAGCCCAACATCTAAGGCGAGCGAACCTTATGATTAATTATATATATGAAAATCAAAGGGTGAGCGAGCCCGATCCTCTAAGGCGAGTGAACCTTAAGAATGAGTTATATACACCGATTAGAGGGTGAGCGAGCCCAAACATCTAAGGCGGAGAACCTTATGATGAATTTATGAATTAGATCGACCGTGTGTCAAAGTTAGATGACGCCGAACAGATATCATAGCACCTAACATAACGCGTGAAAAATAAACATTTAGCTGACACGGTTCTTTCAACAAAACCCCGTGTTTAGCAGTGTGAGTTGCATAGCATGTTTCTTATGTAATGTACGTTTTCGGCATGTTTCTCACTGAGTACGAAAGTACTCAGCCCTCGCGTTATTTCTAAAACGTGCAGGTTAAGCAGCTGGGATGGAAGTAGCGGGTGTAAGCTGGCGAAGAATAAGTGGTTTTTGAAGAGATTGTACAGATCCTGTGACATGTATCTCCATATACATGTCACCATCAAGACACACACACGCTGCTACACTCTCTGAATATTATCCCTTCCCTTTTTAATGTTTAAAACCCATAAACTTGTTTATGAATCTGACTCGAAGTACTATTCTCAGTTATTTATCTTTTAAGTAAATGAAATCTTCCGCTTAATTTTTGAAGTGTGTTTGACAAAACCTGAAACATCAATGTAACATGGCCCCAAATTGGGAAGGTCAGTTGGGGGCGTTACACTTTAGTTGAGTTTTATGTTTGAAGACAGATTTTTATGGGAAGACATTCAGACCCAAGTTATTATGCAATTCAGGTTTTATTTATCTTTGATGAATTCTCCTATGATTATGTGTAACTAACTTCTTTCTCAAATTCTAGGGTTTCGAACTATCAATGTATGCATGCTTGATTAATTGAATAATTTTCCCTTTCCATCGTAGTTTGTGAAATTTGTGCTTATTCATAATCTTGAGTTCGCTGGCCACATCTTAGGATTAATTAGTTGAGGACTTGAAACGTAATTGTAATAGTTTTCAATGGAAAGAGTTTTTCACAATATAATTTGATTGATTTCTTATCTGAGCAGAAGGAGATAGATTATAGGAATAAATCTGTTGATATTTGGAGTTAGTTAATTCATCTTGAGACCGAGCGAAGATAGGTAATTGACTAATCTACTTAATGAATTATCCAACAAAGAAGTTCATAATACTTTTCTGATGTTTCACTACGAAGAGGAATTAAATTTGGAATTAATCAATTCATTCATACATGTCATACTTGATAGGTAGATATCCCTGGAATCTGTACTTCTCATAGTTGCTTCATCAAAAGTCTTATTTTCCTATTTGATTTTAATTTGCGAAATCAGTTGAAACAAAACCCAAAGTTTATTTTCTTCCCTAACCAGTATTTTGAACAACTATGTTTTAGAATTTAAGATTTTTTGTTATTTCTTCCCCATAGGATTCGATAATTTATTTGCCGCTTTATTATTAGCTTTGCTAAGTCGCTAGTAAAATAATTCTGCGATCAAATTTTGGCACCGTTGTCTGGGAAAGAATAGAAATAATCTTACTATTAATTCTGTGATCGAAATACTGATTTAGGTTGTAATTTTTGTACTTTTATTTAAATTTTCGTAAGTTTTCGTTTTTCACGTCTATCGACGTGCGTTTCGCGTCGATCGACCCATCTCTTGTTTCCACGTCGATCAACACAGATTCTTCGTCGATCGACGTAGATTTCAAATCCTACGTCGATCGACGCAAATCCTACGTCGATCGACGTAGGCTTGTTTTTCCAGATTTTCAGTTTTTGAGCTTTTCTGTTTTATTGAGTTTTGTTATCAGTTTTACTACACTACCTCCTTTGCTGTACAGGTAGTCCATGATTACACGAGCCAGTGGAATACGACCCAGAAATTGAAGCTACTTGCCGAAAGAACCAACGGAAGAAACAGGAACAAGCAAGCTCGAGTAATCAACCAATGGCTGAAATCATACAACAAGAGAATCCACCGCCTCCACCAGTAATGACTCCGAAGGAGCAAGCTATACTTCTCCAAGAAGTCCAAGACATGAGGGCACAACTCCAACAGCTGAATCTTGAAAGGAGCATTCGAAACAACCGGCATATTCACCCCAATCCGCTCTTTGAAGAGATTCCAAGGGACAAAGACGAAGAAGATCAGGATCCGCCCGAGGAATCAGACGAGGATGAGGAAGAAGCCATGCAAACACGGTATCGACCTCAGTTCAAAGAGAAAGACTTCAGGATTGGCATCAACGCCAACAACTTCGAGTTGAAGATCGGATTGGTGCAAATGGTGCAACAAAATCAATTCGGTGGAAGAGCGACTGAGGATCCATATGCACATCTCGACAAATTTCTGATGCTTTGCAATACTGTCAAAATCGGAGGGGTCAGCAAGAGTGTCATCTGAATGCGTCTGTTTGCATTCTCTCTACGGGATAAGGCACAGTCTTGGTTCACTGCGCTGGACAAAGAAAGTATTAGTACATGGACCGAACTGCGGAATGAATTCCTGAAAAACTTCTTTCCTCCGAACGTCATCAGACAGAGAAGGAAGGAGATCATCTGGTTTGCTCAAAGACCAGATGAAAGCTTCTATGAAGCGTGGGAGCGTTACAAGGAGTTACTGAGATCTTGCCCAGGACATGGCCTACCTCCGGGCGAGCAAGCAGAAGCATTCTACGAAGGGCTCAATGCGAGGACAGTTGAGTTGGTGGATACCACACTGGGTGACACCATCATGATGAAAAGCAGAAAGAAGGCCATGGAATTTTTCCAAAATATGGCTAACAACAATCAACGTTGGTCCTCGAGTCGAAGTCGCCCTGTGAAGGCTGTTGAGAAAGTAGTGGAGAAAAAGGTCGCTGAAGAACCTGATTGGGCAGCCGAGGTGAAGAAGTTGCGAGAGGACTTCGCTACACTGAAACTGGAGAAGACAGCTGCTGCAGTAGAACCAATGCAAGCTCCGCCTGAGGGGGATTGTGCCGATGTAAATTTCATCCAAATGGGTGGTTACCAAAACAACTACCGTGGAGGATATCAGCAGCATAATCAGCAGCACAACCAGCCCTATACTTATAATCACGCAAGGAACCACCCTGGATTTTCCTACGCGAACCCCCAAGCTGCGGAGCAGCCACCACATAGATTTGCAGTGCAAGATGGAGAAGTGGTGGAGAAGAAGAAGCTAAATCTCGAGGAGATTTTGACTAAGTTCATGCAGGTGTCCACTGATAAAGTGAGCAAACTGGAGCAAGAAATCGCAGGCGTGAATACTAAAGTAGACCAGGTACAGAAGCACGTACAAATTATAGAAACCCAGGTCAGCCAGATTGCCGATGCCTTTGGAGCCCAGCACAAGCCGGGGTAACTTCCGAGCAACACTCAGATTAACCCCAAGAATCAGAATCAGAGGAACCAAGTGAATGCCATCACTCTAAGAGGGGAAAATCGTATGAAGGGCCAAAGCAGGCGGGGAAAGATACCCAAGAGGACGAAAAAGCCGAGCAGGTCGAAGAAGCCATCGCAGACGCAGCCCCGTCAATCGACGCGGGATCTACATCATCAACGCAGCTCCAAAGGCCCCATCGGTCAATGCTGATCCACGTCGATTGACGCCAGTTCCCAGCCCACCTGCGAAGAAGCCTCCTATGCCATTTCTGCAGCCTCTTGCTAAAACAAAGATGAATGAGAGATTTGCACGCTTTCTGGAGAACATGAAGAAGGTGAACATCAACATCCCACTGATTGAGGCACAACGAGAGATACTAGAGTATATCAAGTTTCTAAAGGATATGGTCTCTCAGAAAAGAAGATGCCGCTAAAGAGAGAGGACCCGGGATCCTTCACGATCCTCTGTGTCATTGGAGGAGAGACCTTTGGAAAGGTCCTTTGCGATTCCAGCGCATCCATTAACTTAATACCGCTATTAATCTTCAAGCGATTAGAGATCGGGAGTATCAAACCAACGACCATATCATTGCAGATGGCTGACAGATCGGTGTCCTACCCACGAGGCATCGTAGAAGACGTACTTGTGAGGTGAAAGACTTCATCATTCCAGCAGACTTCGTGGTGCTTGACATGGAAGAAGACCACAACATCCCGTTGATCTTGGGGAGACCTTTCTTGAAGACTGCTGGAGCATTAATTGACATTCGAGATGGCAAATTGACATTCCGAGTTAATGACAAGATGGTCACCTTCCCCATCTACAAAGCAATGCAGAAGCGTAATGAAGGGAGCTACCAGGAAGAGTGCCACGTGATCAATTGTTTCAATCCGGTGATTTCCTCTCCCTTTTCTTCTCTTAAAACTGATCCTGGTCTTCTGGAGAACTGCTTACTACACTCTTTGTTTTTGTCTTCAAATTTGGACAAGGTGAATGGTGAGCTTGTGGATCTGGTGATGGAGCTAGATGTGTTCGAGGAAATAACCCAGAAAAAGGAGAACAAACAGGAGCGGTTGCCAAGCCGATACTGTCAAAACAAACCAGAAAAAAGTGGGGGAAGGTTCGTGTCGATCGACGCCGCCTCGAAGTCCACGTCAATCGATGTGAAATTTACGTTGATCGATGCACAAAAGAAGTTAGACCCGGAGTTTTTATCGACAGAAGCAGCGCGACGTAGAAAAGGGATTGCTGCAGTTTCATCCACGTCGATCGACGCAGAATTAGCGTCGATCAACACAGACCTGGGAAAGCAGTCATCTAACTCTGATCCGCCGGTTCTGGAACTCAAGACGCTTCCGCCACACCTCAGGTCCGCCATTGGATGGGCTTTGGGGGATATCAAAGGGGTCAATCCTTCATTATGCATGCACAAGATCCTTCTGGAAGAAGACGCCAAGAAACGGGGGATGCAAGTTGTCAAGAACAAAGATGGAGAGGAGGTCCCGAAAAGGCCAGTCTGGACCCGACCTCCTTAGTAGGTGAATTGAGGTACCGTCGAGCTGCGACGTTAAATCAAGCACTTGTTGGGAGGTAACCCAACAATTTACTGTTTTTCTTTCTCATTTTTTTCATTTCTGTTGGTATTGCTTTTATCTTGCGTTAACAATTATTTTTAAAAAGAAATCTTGGAGTACGGCTCGACATCGATCGACGCAGCCTGGCATTGATCGACGTCGAGCAACCGACGGAATGCACTTCGATCCACAACAAGGATCGACAAGAAGGTTTCACGTCGAACGACGCACCTTGTGTCAATCGACGCGAAGTGCCTAAAGCAATTAGTTCACGTTGCGCGATGTTTGAAGACTCCGGGGGATAAAAAGTTGATGTCTGAGATCAACTACCAGATATCGTTCCCTCTTTTGTCTGATTTTCAAACTTATTCCACTCTTTGAGTTGGAAATAAGTTTGTGGGGATGTGGACAAGAGATGGAACGTTCTATTTTTTATTTATTCTACTTTCCGTCTTTAATTTTTTTCTTTTCCATTTATGTTATTTTGTGGGGAAAAATTTTGAGTTTTGAGATAACCTGAATGAGATTTTGAGATTAGAATTGATTGAGGGTTGAGTTTGAATTGATTGAGATTGTGGTTAGATGCCTATGAATGTAGACTACCGCATGATAGGACTGATCTGACACTTATACTTGCATGCTAATTGAGCTAATTTGAAATTGACTGTGGAAGAAATTTCTTGAACCCTTGTGTGAGAAATTTGAGCCTTTATTTAGTTTGATGTGAGATTCACATGTGTGTTTTGATTTCTCTATAACTTGCCTATTTTCTGTGTTGAGACTACATAGTGTGCACAAGTTTAGGAGATGATATTAGGCCATCTTTGTTAACCCAATATCCTAAACACTGTCCCTCCACAATAAAGTTTTCCCTAGTTAGCCACTTTGAGCCTGCACAATTTTTCTTTCCTAGTCTATGAGATTAAGAAAAGTATTGTCTCACTCGTGTCTTGAGTTGTGGTATGTATGGGGTTGATTGGTGAATTGGTGATAAGATATGATAAATTAGTGGTGAAAAGATGTGTGAAAAAGAAGCTCAAAGAAATAATTAGAATTCTCATAAGCTCTCTGAAAAGAAAAGAATACAAAATTATCGAAAAGAGCATAAGAGATTCAAAATGAGTTAAAAAAATTTGAGTTTGTTGATGTATATGAGGAGATGAGGTGGATGATTATAGATAGTGGTTGGATGTGTTGAGAGTCATGAACACAATTGATTTAGTCACTTGGCCATATTTCCCTGCCTTATCAGAAAAAGCCTACGTTACAACCTTTCGAAAGTCCTTTTTGATTCTAGACTTGTGTGCACATTCTAGCAGTGGAGATATTAGAAAATTTGCAAGCCTATGGTAGAAATTTCTTCATACATGTTGTTGAGTGCTTTCATCTATATCTTAAACACTTGAGAGTTGAGTGATACACTTCCTGTGAGTTCTTCCACAGTTGATAAATTTTCTGTCTCTTTCAAATTGCTTGTGGGTAGTGAAATTTTTATTCTTGACCGTGATGAATCTTGTGAGGCATTGCACTCTAACTGCATGATCTTTTGATTTCTTTCTTGCCTATTGATTGAGGACAATCAAACGTTCAAGTTTGGGGGGTTTGATAAGCTCATTATTTCACTCACTTATCTATATTATTTTCTACTATTTTATGTAGTTTTATTGAGTTTTTATATATAGTTTATGCATGAGTCAATATTAGGTGGTGTTAGGCGTATTTTGGTGTTTGTGCAGGTTTTAGGCTTAAATTCAAGAGAAAACTGTTCCGAAAGCAGTGACGTGTAAGAGTAGCAGTGAAGAGTTCTTCCACACAAGAAATTCGGGCTATTGGAGCAAGGCAATGGATAGAGCTTTGAGTTAGCTTTCCAATGCAACTGGAATCGGATCAATCGGAGTTCGGGATAGGAAGTTATGGCCAAAATTGTGAGACCACGCGGAAGGGGCGAGACCTGATTTTTCCACGTCGATCGATGCGGACCTGCTGGTGCGGGAATTTGACTGAATTCGAATTTTATCATATTTTTAGCCCTAAATTTGATAGGATACACCTCCACCTCTATATATATCCTTGTAACTTCAATTTTTAAGTGTGCTTCATTCCAGATTTCAGATTTTGAGAGATTCCAAGCTTTAGTTGAGTTTTATGTTTGAAGACAGATTTTTGTGGGAAGACATTCAGACCCAGGTTTTTATGCAATTCAGGTTTTATTTATCTTTGATGAATTCTACTATGATTATGTGTAACTAACTTCCTTCTCAGATTCTAGGGTTTCGAACTATCAATGTATGCATGTTTGATTAATTGAATTATTTTCCCTTTCCCATCGTAGTTTGTGAAATCTGTGATTATTCATAATCTTGAGTTTGCTGGCCACATCTTAGGATTAATTAGTTGAGGACTTGAGACGTAATTGTAATAGTTTTCAATGGAAAGAGTTTTTCACAATATAATTTGATTTCTTGTCTGAGCAGAAGGAGATAGATTATAGGAATAAATCTGTTGATATTTGGAGTTAGTTAATTCATCTTGAGACCAAGCGGAGATAGGTAATTGACTAATCTACTTTATGAATTGTCCAACAAAGAAGTTCATAATACTTTTATGATGTTTCACTACGAATAGGAATTAAATAGGGAATTAATCAATTCATTCATACATGTCATACTTGATAGGTAGATATCCCTGGAATCTGTACTTCTCATAGCAGCTTCATCAAAAGTCTTTTATTTTCCTGTTTAATTTTTTTTGCGAAATCAGTTGAAACAAAACCCAAAGTTTATTTTTTTCCCCTAACCAGTATTTTGAACCTATGTTTTAGTATTTAAGATTTTTCGTTATTTCTTCCACATGGGATTCGATAATTTATTTGCCGCTTTATTATTAACTTTGCTAAGTCGCTAGTAAAATAATTCTGCGATCAGGGGGTATTTATACAACAAAATTTGTAATTTTGAAGATTTAAAAAAAATTTGAATTTTTTACCGTTGGAACCGCTGGTTCCGGGCCTGTTCAGCGGTTCGTGCAAATCCCGAGGCAATTTTGGTCGTTGGATCTTCCAACGGTAACCTGCAGCACCCGGTTTGAACCGCCGGTTCTGGTTCGAACCGACCCTTTTTCAAAAAATTAAATTTTTCAAAAAATAAATAAATAAGAAAAACTGTCGGTTGCAAAGGTTCCACGGGCCCAAATTTTTTTAACCGGAACCGGCCCGGCTACAGGGGATGACGGTTCCGGTTTGGAACCGTCCCAGCCGATTCGGCCGGTTTCGGTTAGAAGTGGCCATGTCTATTCATAGCAGTCAATTTCTTACTCTGGGATACTGATTCTCACGGGCGTATGCCAACCAACTGAGTTCAGGGAAAAACTGCAAACATCCAACCACCAGGAAGAAGGTTGTGGGGTGTCGTCCTCACTTCAACCTGAAGACTAAGTCCACAAGGAGTTCCTAGGTGAGTGCCACAGCTGTCCGAAGGACAGAGGTGCAGATGCGATGTGTATAGATCATAAGGAGGCTTATATTTACTTAGTGAATTATCCGGACCTTGGGTCTAAAGAGTGGGTGTAGGATATTTAGATCCGAACCACTATAAATATCGTGTGATCTTTACTATTTTATTTATAATTCTATTTTGTTTAGTTTTGCAAATTGACTGTTGAAACCTTCAATACTTGTCCAAGTATTGAAGAGTATATTCTGTAAAACTGACTTAGCAAGAACAAACCTAAGCTTAAGTCTTCTACACACTAAACCGACTAACCTCTATTTATGTGAACAAGTGCAAGTGTATTAATTATTATTTCCATTGCATATTCAAACCTTTCGCTGCACGTATTTGCACTCTAATTTCAGGACCAACTGAGAAGAGGAAAAGGATGGACAATTCAAATAAAAGTTTAGTTGTTAAAAATCACAACTGGTACTTTATATCAATCAAGACGTTTCACCCAACTACAGAAAAAATAGAGATTTACAAAAAGTAGAGATTCAACGTTCACCTGTAAAAAGTATGGAGTAACAAAAACCTTTTTGCATTGGTGTAATTTTAAATGAGGACTATAAATACCCCGTTGCTATGTCAAGAAAAAATAGTTGCAGAATTGAGGATAGGAAGTGATACGATCCTCGTCGGTGGAAAAACAATCGTAGCCCAGGATCAAGAGTTGACATGACGAGGAAATGACTCGAACAAAATAATGATGAAAGAAAATTCAACACTTCTAATTCGACCCTTCAAATGACGTATTCCAGACAAATCTCATATACACCCCAAGAAGCTGAAGAACTATCGACCCTTCAAATAATTTATTCCAGATAAATCTCATATACGCCCTAAGAAACTGAAGAACTATCAATACAGAACTGATATGATGGGGAAATCCAACACCTTTGGATTCAAAAACCTTCAAGTACCGTAGTCCAGATTAAATCTCCTATGACCCAAGCAACGAATTGATCCAACAACATAGGATATAATCGAAGACGCCACAAACAAATGTGAAAGTCCGGTTGATAAGTCAATTTTGAATTTCAAGGTAATCTACAGAAATTCATGAGTTTTCAGAATTTGAGAAATAACTCACAAAATTATTATTGAATTGAAAATTGAATTATTTGTTCCATAACAAGGTCTATATATAGGCAAACTCAAATCTTAATAAGGAAATCAAATCCTAATTTCATAAGAAAACCAAATCCTAATCTGATAAGGAAATCAAATCCTAATAAAATAAGAAAATAAAATATATCTAAAAGATAGAATTCAAAATTACTCAAATAACTATCTACCAAATTTTAGCAAAAACAAATCAAATCTTCAATCATATCTTCAAGAATCTTCTTGAAATATCTTGATAAATCTTGCCAACTAGATCTCCATCAGGAAGGTTGGAGACCAGAAAAATAAAATGACCAACCAAGAAGAGTGATAATCAGATAATCTCAACCATTCAAACAATATGCCTTCTATGCATCTCTAGCACAACACTTTCCTCTATCTATTGGACAAGATCAACAAAGTCATCCAGCTATTTCATGTATAGGCTCCGAGATAACACATATACGTAGGATCGGCACATGAAATAATCATTCGTGAAGGAAACTTAAACCTTCATCCCCTATTGCTGAGACTTGTGGAAGCTTTCACTAAGTAGAAGAGCCGACGTTGCAAACCATATTCGGGTACCGTGAGCAGTTGAGGTTGAAGAAGGAAAAACCTAGCACTAGAGGTGTGGTAAAGCTCAACCAACTGCCAAGCCCTGCGACTAGAGTCTGTGGAAGACTTTCCGTTGGAAAATAACGAAGAAGACTGCAAACCATATTAGATTACCATGTACAGTTGGAGTTTGTTAATTTTGTTCGTGGAGAACGAAGAGTGGACGTAATCAGTTTTGGAACCACTATAAACCATGTCTCTCTTTTATTCCAACTTTTAAATTTCAGTTTTCACACACACGATTTTAAAACCCTACAACTAACCTAGTTGTTGGTGTATAAATTTAAACTATCTTATAATTGCTCGATTCACTTTTATAACATAATTGGCCTTGGGCCTATTTAGTTATAACTGAACATACTTCTACATCTTATCTTAAATTGGTTTTCGCTAATCTTGAAAACTACACGAGATAATTATGTTGGAATAAAGAATTCAACATTTTGGGAAGGAATTTTCTGTTATTGAATTTGTGTGTATATTACAATGTACAGGATTAGACTTATAATACAACTAAGTTAGGCTAATACAGGAAACTAATCAATCCCCACTAATTAGAGATCTTAACCAAATCCTCCTAAATATACACCTTCCTTATTAACACTCCCCCTCAAGTTGTAAAGTTGGATCCCCGATTTGCAACTTGCCTAACACTTCTCCAAATATCCTTCCATTCACAGCTTTTGTCAGGATGTCTGCTAACTGATCTTCAGACCTGACAAACGGTAACTAGATTATTCCTTCCTCAAGGTTCTCTTTTATGAAATGCCTATCGACCTCAACATGTTTTGTGCGATCATGTTGGACTGTGTTCTCATAAATACTTATCGCTGCTCGATTGTCGCACATAAGCCTACACTTTCTGGTTGGAGGAAAACCAATCTTTGTAAGTAGTTTCCTTAACCAGAGTATCTCTGCTACTCCCCGTGCTACTCCCCTGAACTCAGCTTCTGCACTCGAAAAAGCAACCACTTTCTGCTTCTTACTCTTCCATGTCACCACATTTCCTCCAACACGTGTAAAATACCCCGAGGTCGATCTTCTATCACTTGGGCTGCTTGCCCAATCTGCGTCTGTATAGGCATCAATCTCTAAGTGCCCATTCTTCTGAAAAATGATTCCTTTCCCCGGACAGCTCTTCAAATACCTGCAAACTCTGAAAGCTGCCTCCATATGTGCCTTCTGCGGTCTGTGCATGAACTGACTAAGTATCCCCACTGCATATGCTATATCAGGCCTCATGTGAGCCAAATAGATTAACTTCCCCACTAGGTGCTGATACTGTAGCCTATCTGTGTCTTCTGCCCCATCTACTATTCTTAGCCCATGATTTACTACCATGGGAGTGTAAGCTGGCTTACACTCCAACATTCCAGTCTCTACAAGCAAATCAAGCACGAACTTCCTCTGTGAGATGTAAATCCCTTTCTTAGAACGAAGTACTTCTATCCCAAGAAAGTATTTCAGTGGCCCCAAGTCTTTCATCTCAAATTTGCTAAACAAGCTTCTCCTGAGATTTGCAATCTCCTCTAGATCGTCACCAGTGATAATCATATCATCAACGTATATGATCAAGCATGTCACTAGCTTACCTCGCATTTTAATGAACAATGTGTGATCTGAGTTACTCTGACGATAACCATATTTCTTCATGGCTGCTGAAAATCTCCCAAACCAAGCCCGGGGTGACTGCTTCAATCCATACAATGCCTTCCTTAACCTGCACACTTCCCCATTTATGAACTCTTCTATGAACCCCGGAGGCGGCTCCATGTGCACTTCTTCCTCGGGATCTCCATGTAGAAAAGCATTTTTCACATCAAACTGGTGAAGGTGCCAATCTCAATTTGCTGCTACCGAGAACAGTACCCTGATTGTGCCAATCTTTGCCACGAGAGAAAAGGTCTCTGAATAGTCAATCCCATATGTCTGTTTATAACCTTTTGCTACTAGCCTCGCTTTGTACCTCTCAACACTCCCATCTGCTCGATGCTTTACTGTAAATACCCATCTACAGCCAACAGTTCTTTTCCCTTCTGGTACAGTGCATTTTTCCCATGTTCCATTTTTCTCTAACGCCTTCATCTCTATCTCCATTGCCTTCACCCATTCCTGAGATCCAAGAGCTTCTTCCATATTATTCGGAATTCTGATTGACTGAATTGCTTTTGCATGAGCCACTGCTTGTGGTGCTACACTTCGTCTAACCAGATTGGCTATCGGATACTTCTGATTTCTACTCACATGTTCGGGTTCATATCTTTTTGGAGGAACTCCTCTCGTCGATCGTGGAGGCAACACATATCCAACTCCATCATTCTCCCCCTGTTCCTCACTACTCCCTGCACTATCATCATACGGAATAGAAGAAACTGAATCATGGACAAAGTTACCAACATAATTACTTACCTCAGGAGTATTCGTTGGTTGGATGATGGAGTTGTCCGGGCTCGCCGATTGTACTATAGGAGGAGATGGCTCAGTGGTTCTGACTACTTGCTCTGGTAGGACCACGTCTGGCCAAGGAAATGGTGGCACCCCACTTAGGGGATCTTTTTGATCTTTTTTATAACTACCCTCCCCCTGACCACTAAGTGGGGCTGCATAAAAGTACTCAGTCTCAACGAAATTTCAGTCCATAATGGTGTAAAGTCGGTTAGAAACCGGGTTAAAACATCTGTAACCCTTCTAATGAACAAGTATCGCAAGTAAACTGACAATTTTTACGAAAAAACTGGGGAAATAACATATGAAGGTACCCTATAGAAGCATGACCTAGACGAC
Organism: Plectranthus barbatus; assembly: GCA_026898455.1. NCBI lineage: Eukaryota > Viridiplantae > Streptophyta > Magnoliopsida > Lamiales > Lamiaceae > Plectranthus > Plectranthus barbatus. Next base: position 74,227 of record JAPKLW010000121.1, on the reverse strand, counting down.
GGTGCCACAACCACTGTTGGCGGTTCACAGTCCCGTGAGCAAGCGCTGCAGTTCCTTGTTGAGCCACCTCGTCGACATAGTACAAGCCACGTTCCTCAGTACCACGCCCAATCACCTTCCCCGAACGAATATCCTGCAATAAGCAAAAATTTGGAAACATTAGCAGCATAGAGTTTAACTGTTTCGTAACTTGGCTAATAGATAACAATTTGCAAGACATGCTCAGAATGTAAAGACAATTTTGCAACTTCATATTCGGGGTTACTGTCACAGTCCCTGTGCCTTGGACTTTCAACACACCCCCACTTGCATTTAGGATCCCATCTTTGGGAGCTCTCGTGAAATTCTCAAAATCTGAGCGATCATACGTCATGGTATCAGTCGCCCCACTATCAAATATCCATCGCGATTTGGATAAGTCATGAGATAAACCACTCTTGAGACCTGTACCTAAATAGGCGTGGCCTTTGTTCCCTTCATTAGCACCCGTCGCCACAGAACTTTTGTCTTCTTCTCCTTCGCGGTCCGTCGCCTGGACTCTGCCACTGGCAGCGACCGCTATTGTGCCTTGCATAGAAGACGTGCGGTCACGTCTTCTGCTCCGCCATCCCTCCGGTCACCCAATCACCTCGTAGCAGTCGTCCACCGTGTGCCCGGTGCACCGATAATGGCTGCACTCCAGTGGACCCTTGTTGTCGGGGTTGGCTCCGCCGCCACTCCGTGTGTCTGTTCGTTTCCCCTGGCCGAATCCAGGCCTCCCTTGCCCCTGCTTTCCAGTGAACAGGCCGGCTCCTATACCTGTCCCAGATTCTCCCGCCGATGATGACTGTCGGCCCAAGATCTCCCGTCGGTTTCCTTCTCGTCGGATGGTGGCATAAGCCTTTTCGACCGACGGCAGTGGGTCCTCTTTCAGAAGATCTCTTCTCTCTAGTTCATACTTATCGTCAACCCCGACGAGGAATTGAAAGAGTTGGGTTTCGGACCTGAGGCGATTGAAGGCAGTGACGTCCCGCTCACATGCCATCGGGTTTGGTTGCTGGAGTTCAATATCTCTCCAGATTCTCTGCAGGATACTGTAATATGTTTCAATACTGTCTTCCCCTTGTTTCATATTATTTGCTTTGATCGTTATTAAATCGAAGATTTGTAGCCCATCGCGGGCTTGGCTGTAGGTTGAATTAAGTGCGTCCCACAGTGTTCTTGCTGACGGGTATTCGGCAAAGAGAACTACCAAATCTGGCTCCATGTTGTGCAATAGCCAAGTACAAATGATGAGATCCGTCTGTTCCCACTTGGCGTACGCCGGTGACTCTATTGCCGGCGGATCTCCGGTGAGATGGGTTAACTTTCCCCTTCCCCCAATTTCCATTTTCATGAGGCGAGACCATAGGGAGTAATTGTGTTAGTTTAATTTGATGTTGAGGGACACATTTTGGTTTGATTGATGATGGCTGGGATTGGTATCTGTTTGTGTTGTTTGAAGATTGCTTATTAAACTGGCTAATTGGCTTGCTAGGGAATCGCCGGGTTGTTGCGATCCCTTGCCGGTATTGCTGCTGCTGTCATCGGCCATGGCCGAGGAAGGTATCGTTAGATGATGAGCTATAGGATACAATCAATGGATCGTTCCTGCTCTGATACCATGTTGGAATAAAGAATTCAACATTTTGGGAAGGAATTTTATGTTATTGAATTTGTGTGTATATTACAATGTACAGGATTAGACTTATAATACAACTAAGTTAGGCTAATACAGGAAACTAATCAATCCCCACTAATTAGAGATCATAACCAAATCCTCCTAAATATACACCTTCCTTATTAACAAATTAATCAACTTCGTGGTGGTTAATCACGTGATTGATAAATTTCAAGTCCTATCCAAATAAAGCCTATAGGAAGGTAATCAATTCAAACATAAATGTACCACAAAATCCCTAGATTCCCTAAATGGGTTTTTAGCTACACATCATATTCTCAACACCCATCAATTGTTCACAGTAAGGCATTCATAGATGGCCCAATGAAAACTTCTCCAAATTTTCAAGTTTCACCATGTCTTCCTCAAGCTTCTCCAAGTAGTTTTGTGTGTCTACTCCAATTCTTCTCAATTCCCCTTCTAGTTTTGTGTGTTCTTCCTATCCAAGTTATCTCCCCTTATTTCTCTTTTAATAGCTTTCAGATGCCCACGTTCCAATGGGAATTGGGTTTTAGCTTAAAGGATTCCTATTGAAATTGTCTTCAACCCTTTTTTCTCTTAATTGTGTGCATTCCAATTGGGATTCACCTCTTCAAGATAGGTTCTGATCGAAATTCTTCTTGTCTCTTATAAATACCCTAATAAAGGTATATTCTGATCGAAATTAATTATGGACTTCTCGCATTCCTTATAGAATTCTTCTCTTTTATCCTTTGTTCAGGTCTGAATCCATTGCTGGATTTGACTTCAAATGACCCCAAAACATGTTTTTGGCATCTAAGGAACAATTAATCACTAAAGAGACACAAGGGATAAAAAGTTATAAACCAATGATAAGTGTGTGAAATTATTGTTAAACAACATGTATATCAAGCACATAAAATTAGTACATTTAGCACAATTACAGTTAGTATAAAAACAAATGTGCTAAAGTATAATGTGTGGGAGTGCCCAGGTGGCCTTGGCCTCAGCCTATGACCCAAGGTTCATGGACCTTAAGTTTTGACAATTGAACTTATACTTGCTCTTTTTATGCTACTAATATATACTTGACCAAAGTTGAGCATAGATTTGGTCTAACGTACAGGCACATGCAACCGAGCACATGTGGGTGACAGTTACATCTCCACACTCAACGCACACCATCATGCCGGAGCGTTACCAACACCGTGTCTTTCACATCTTCAAATTGGGACATAACCAATAATTACACTATGGTAGATAAAAGAAAATATAATAACAGGAACATAAAATAATTTATTTTATATAATATAATGAAGCTAGAATTATTTTATTATTCAAATTGAAATGAATGCATTAGAATAAAATTATTATTTCTTGAGTTGGTCTCCTGAGAGACGGTCTCACTATTTTTTTTATTGTGAGACGGACCTTAATACATCATTTCAATAAGTTAAATACATCATTTCATTTTTAGAATTACATTATTTGCAACAAAGAAATACATCATTTGCAATAAAGAAATAAATCATTTCATTAAACTCATATTACAATAAAAATGATGAAACATCATTTGCAATAAAGAAATACATCATTTCATTAAATTCGTCTCACAATAAAAATGATGAGACCGTCTCATCTGAGACTTTGCCTTATTTCTTTCGTGTAATATATGCATAAATAATGTATACAGATATTGTATAAACTAATCCAACTCCTATAGATAGATGAGCATCATTTTTCCCTATGTTATATTAATTCATATTATTCTTATACTTAAAGCATGTTTAACAGTGATAAAATAAAAACTCTGAATCTAGAATGACACAAGTACATAATATAAAAGAATTTAGATTGTCGATTGTGCCAAATCAATGCACGTGACATATTTATTAATTAATATAAAAACTTATACTTCCTCTTATCTCATTTTAAATTTTTAATTGTCTCATTTTCTATTTTCTTACATTCTATTTTAATTATCTTATTTTTAAAAATAATAAAATTTCACACTCAATAATAAAATATTAATTAAACTAAAATCATTTTCTATTTTTGTACATTCCATTTTAATTATCTTATTTTTTTTTTTAAAAAAAATTCACACTCAATAATAAAATATTAATTAAACTAAAATCATTTTATTCTATGGAGGGAGTAACGCATAATCACTCTCATATATATATTGACATAAATAGGGTGAGACTAAATATACAAGTGGAAAATTCTCTCAGGTATCATTTATTTTTTTGTGGCGCTTGAATAAAATATACACAAATTCCAAACCGGAAACAAAAAAAAAAAAAAACAAACAAACAAAGCCACCAGAAAAGTGCACACTTAAACTACGACATTGTTTCTACCAGAACAGCATGCAAAAATAAAAAAGTAAGCATTTACTTGTAGGAATGATAATCGAGCAAATTTTGTTGCGTCGAACCAATTCTATGGGCACACCAACAAACGAACCACATTGCCTGGAAGGTGACTCGATGAGCACATCAGCAGTCAGCACTTGTTTGAACGATTCCTGTTTGTCAAATCCACTAGTCTTAAGTCACAGAAGTTGAATTCAGAAAAAAATATAATAAAAATATGAGCCAGTTATAATCCTTTTGATTTTACCAGAGATGCACGCCAAATAATATACCTGGATAAGGTTTTATTGAGCTTATCATACGAGTCTAGGGCATTTCCATCAGTCAGTAAGTTTTGAGGAGAATCTACGATTCCTTTAAGACCCTGAGTGTAAGAAAATGCTCCTAAGATCTCCGGGGAAATAATTAAACAAGAAACAAAAAATATTCAAGAACGCAGGATTTTGTACAAACAATCATCATGAACAGTCATATAGATGACGACTTATGAGACTTAGCAGGCACTATATATAGTGGTTAACACAAAACCCTTCCAGCACTTGTGGCTGCTGGGCATTTGAAGCATTATAACTTAATCATGTATATCTTCTATATCACTTGTTCTACCAAAAATAAGAATGGGAAGGTCTCAGTAGAAATTAAATTAAGGTACCATAAGAGTGGGTACTGAATTTCCAGAAAGTTTGAGTTGATCCTGCACAACAAACATGGAAGAATATGGAGTTAGTAAAAACAGGTTGCTTAGAGTTAATTTGGCGATTGGCATCAAGATAGCACTACATATCAGTCAAGATAAAGAGAATACGTCCATTGTACTCACCTCGTCGCCCTCTGTCCATTTGTCTAACTGTTCGGTTCTTTTAGATAAATTTCTGGCGTTTAGTAGTTAGATTTAGTTTGCGAATTTTTGAAGCAAGTTTACGGCTCATTGTGCCAGAGAATTGGTACCTTTAATTTCTTGAATGACTTTTTGGGGATTTCATAAATTGCTTATGAATTTGAGGAATTTCCAGGGATGAACATAGTAGTATTGCAGCCGTTGCTGAAGAAAGGGTTGATTTGCATAATTGAAGTTCGGGCATTTGAATTCAGGCAATTTTGATGGGCTGCTGTGGGTGTTTCAGTTTCTCATATTTGAGGTTCTCTTGGTTTTGGTTGGGTGCATAGTATTTCTCAAAGTACTTTGATTTGCAATAATTGCGCTTCATCTCTGTTTTGGAGCATCGCCATCTTATTTTGTTTCACAACCTTGCTTTTCTTGTCCACTTGTGTGCTGTTTGGGTCAATATAGGATAGAATCGATAGTATTGTGTTTTGGTACAAGTGTTCATCCGCATACTGTTTGAAACAACATTGGATATCTGTTTGGTAGAGGTTATTTATTCGTGTCCTGTTTGGGTCAACATTGGATTATGTTGGATATCTGTTTTGTTGGTAATTTTTGTACAAGTTGTTAACTGGTGCTGTTTAAATCAACATCAAATTGACGTTGAATTTTGTTTTGGTACAGTTTGGACATATTTTCAGCTTGGGTTCGCTTTTGGTATGAAGATTGGATTTGTTAACAGATAAATAAACAAAGCATTTGAGAGAATATTAAATGTGTAATAGTGTATTGTGTATTATTTGATACTAAGCGAGTCAAACTTGAGCACGGCACTACCGGGCTCGATTCAGCTCGATTACACCCCTAAATCATGTCCAACTTAATACAAAGATAATTAGCCCCAAGGCCCAAGCACCATAGGATTGCAAATAACATGTGTGAGGGACACAGTAAACACATATGCAGGAGTAGAGGCAACAGTAGCACATAAATTGTTAGGGTGATATGAAGTAGAACTTTGAGTTTGTCTCAAAAGGGGGAGTCGTTGGCGGGAACAGGCTTGAGCCTACTGTCCGTGGCCGTGGCTAGATTTGATTTTAATTTAAGTTATTTAATTCCTAGCAGATTTGATTATTTATTTTCCAAGATCTTTGAGTATCAATTATATTAGCATAGATATCCTAATAACAATTGGATTAGATTTGATTCGAGTCTTATTTAAGTTGAGTTGTTCTTTATTTTTCATAAGCAATAAAATTAATATTTTGGGAGCATTTATTCGCTTGGGGCACGTCTCGTACGTGATTAGGGTTCTGCATCTATCAATTGGTGCGACCTGCCGGAATGTCGATCAAGTTAAAATTTGACCAAGAGACGAGGGAGAAATTGATAGAGATTGTGGTTAAACTCGCCACCCTATCTGTTTCGATTCCAATCGCAGCATAAGGGTTCCGCAACGCGAGGCACGGCGACTACGAGGGAGTTTGCAGCGGTGGATGCGCACGCTGGAGACCTGTTGGGCGCAGTTCGTGCTCCAGGTAGAGCAGCAGCAAGCGCAGGGTGGAGGGTGCGCTGAGCGAGGGAGACTGCACACACGTGGAGGGCATGCTGGGCAAGGGCGATCGTGGGCGTGCGGGTGGTGCAGCAGCAATGGGTGCTGGCGGCTTGCGCATGAGTTGCGCAGACCAGGGCATGGGCGGCCCAGCAATGACTGGTGCTGGCAGCATAGGCGTGGGCCGTGCAGATCTGGGCGTGAGCGGCACAGAACTGGGTATGGACGGCACAGGTGGCGCAGATCTCAGACAGGTGGGGAAGACTGAGGCGCCAGACAACAGCGCGATGGCGGAGGCATGATGAGGGCATGAATGTATGGGCAGGAGTCTCGACGACCGGGCACGGATGGGCGTGAGTTGGCAGGCAGCAGCGACGGTCAAATGCCGAGTGCTGGAGCTGCGATGGGAATAAAGAAGAAGAAAGGCAAGCAAGGCACAACAAAGAACGTTGCGCAGGGTGCAGCAAAGAAGATGAAGAAGGGCATGAGGAGAACAGTAAAGAAGGAGGCGCAACAAGGGGTGCTGGCAGCATGAACCCATCGCTGCCAGCATTCATAGTGGAGGATCCTATGGGATGGGTCGCTTGCGCGGAGCAGCAATTTAAATTTCACGCTACTCCGCCCAAGAAGGTGGCAGCCGCAGTGGTGGCAATGGAGAGGGCTGCTTTGTATTGGATGACATGGCTACGAGTGAGGAAACCAACCATACCGTGGGAAGAGTTTCACAGTTCGTTTCATTTTTCAAACTTTCAACCTTGAGGACAAGATTGTTTTGAAAGAGAATGGAATTGATATGAAGCAGAACTTTGAGTTTGTCTCAAAAGGGGGACTAGCTTGAGCCTACTATTCGTGGGCCGTGGCATGATTTGATTTTTAATTAAGTTTGATTTTAATTTAAGTTATTTAATTCCTAGCAGATTAGATTATTTATTTTACTAGATCTTTGAGTATCAATTATATTAGATAGATATCCTAATAATAATTTGGTTAGATTTGATTTTAGTCTCATTTAAGTTGAGTTGTCCTTTATTTTTCATAAGCAATAAAATCATTATTTTGGGAGGGTTTATTCGCTTGGGCGTGTCTCGTACGTGATTAGGGTTTTGCTTCTATCATAGGGGCATGCGAAGAGCTTTGCACAGTAGGTGTAGTAGTTAGAATAGGAGGAGGCAAGCAGTAGCTGGCAACACAGGACAACAGAACTGATATCAAAGATAGCTGCGTCAGCAGCAAACCTAAGATAAACTAAATCTTAGGCAGAATAGGAGGTAGGCAGTAGCAAACCGGCAGCAAAGGACAATAGAACCGATAACAAAGATAGTGGCAGCAGCAAAACTAAGATTTTTAATAGAATAGGAATGCAGTCAGAATAGGAGGCAGACAATACAGGACGAAAAAACCAGTATCAGAGATAGCGGCCATAGATAGGAGGCAGGCAGCACAGGGCAACAGGCAGCAGGTTTTTAAAATTTTTTTAGAAATCCTAATTTTAAAATTCCAAACTCCTACTCTAATTCCAAAATCATAAGTTTCGAAAATCTCAATCTCGTGGAACCACAAGTGTCGTGCACCCTAGGATCGGGTGCTCTATACCATGTTAATAGATAAATAAATAAATAAACATTTGAGAGAATATTAAATGTGTATAGTGTGTTTCTAATAGTGCATTGTGTATTATTCAACTGGAGGATACATCTATTTATACTGGTAGAACGAATATATTCTATTAAAGATATCTATTATTCTAGGTAGTAAATCTACTAATTGAAGATGACATAATCACTACTCTATTCAATATATTTTATAGCATAAACATTCTAACAAGATTAGCTCATGTTATTGGCTTGCAAATTGGTTCTAGTGGTTTTTTAGAGTGGATTATCATTGTAACAAGTTGGACATGATTAATATCTATGCTCTAACTTGAGGGGGAGTTTTAGAGGTATATATGGATATATCTTTATGATATCTTTTAGATTTTATTTTCCGAGATTAGATTTGCCATACATGTATAAATAAGTGCATTGGTTTGATGATTAATAACAAAATATTGAGAGTTCCTCCACTTATGTTGTTGTTTAGTATGTTTCGTTAATAGATACTATACTAAGATCCTTAAACTGATGAAAAAGAACATTTTGCAAGAAAATCTCAGAGCACAATACACACTGTGTGCATGCGCATTATCTTACAAAGAAAAAGGATGGAACAAAACAATATTTAATAATCCCAAACCTGAAAATGCTTTGGCATGCTCATCTTTTTTCCACCAACAATACCACAAAGGTACATCACCCCAGCATTAGCGATCTCCTATAAACAATATGAGTGAAAAGAAGTGTACAGTTGTCAAGATGCATTTACAAGCAACTTGCAAAGTAAAATACTGAAGAGCCTGATGGTAAAATACCTGCTTGTCTTCTAAAGAAAGAAGCTTGCCATCCTGCAATAGAACATACAAGATAAGAGTGGCAACAAAGGTAAAGAATTTTAAGGAAAAAATGCAATGTCGTATGTGAAAACTGACTACGTAAAAATCATGTAGCAACACCCAAGAAAAGCTCCATGCATTCTTAAATGAGAGATATTTATAGCAACACTAACTCGAATAGTCTATGAATCGATGAAACCTAGGGCTAGGAGAATGCATGACAGAAAGGAATCAACTATTACATGTTGGATTCACAAAGAGGTTGTTGAAGTCCCCTACTGGGACGCAGTGGTGAAAGCATCTTGCTTTTGACCAAGAGGTCATGAGTTTGAGATTCTCTGAGGATATTTGGGTGTGTGAGTTCAAGTAAATGCATGTCTATTCACCAAAAAAAAAAGAAGGTTGTTAAATATACAATGATTACAGAAACATTTTGATAGATAGCACTAACTAAAGGGCACAACCTAGACATGACACAGAAATAGCGGGTTAATTTAAGGATTTATAGTATTCAAGCCATTATCATGTCGATATAAAAGGAGAAACAAACTTTCATGTCGATATAAAAGGAGAAACAAACTTTCATGTGGCATATGTCAACAAAACAAGTACTCTATAAAACAAATAGTTAAATATCTATGTATTTAAATCATTGCATGATTTTGTAGTTGTTCTAAGCATAAAATTGTGCCTTGTCTTGTATTAAGATATGATATCATGTTGGTATCAAATACTATTCTTATTTCATCGTCACTTGTGAATTCAAAATAATTTGTGTTTGAGTTAGTGTCACACAAGGATAGGTTCTCATTGTGCCGTGTTCAAAGTGATCATATTGTTACCTTGTTGACAAGAAGCATGACATGATTACATGAATTAACACCTCGAATCTTGGCACATGCAATTTTTTTTGCAAATGGAGCAATTTCCAATAGACAGAACAGAGTATTTCATACTTCAAATAAATAATAGAAATTGATTGAAATGACAACTTAAAGAAGTGAGAAGAGTGCAAGCTATTAAAATCAAAAGGAATCAGCAATAAAACCACGAAATCACATGCAACAGATGAACATTCTTAATATTCAAAATTAATATATTCCAGTCATCAATAAGTGTGCCACCTCCATGACATATATAGAACTGCAGAATCCACTCCCGAACAAATAAAGGATTTGACAAAATAAGATACTAACCAAGCCTGAAACCATCCTCTGCAATGATTCCAAATCAAATCCAATTTGTGAAAGATCATCACGCACATCAGTAACCTGTTTCACAAATTTAGTTTTTATAGAAATGATTATACATCTGGTTAAAGAAATAAGAAAAATTAAGCAAATTACATGTACCTCAGTCCTAATTAATTTAGAAATCTCAATTTGCTCATCGATTTTCCCATCCAAGTTCTCTATTCTCTGAGTTAAGTGCTTTTTTGCTGCCTGCTCAGAAGCCACAAGGACTCAAATACAGAATATTTGACTACGAAGGATGAAACAAACATGATCTTTCGTTTCAGTTTTTCAAGTTCATGGTAAACAATAAAATTTTATAATCATGCAACATTATGACGATAAAATACTCTATAACAGACTGAAATGAAGGCATATTAAGAAAAACTACTCTTGCTTTTGCAATCAATAAGAATAGTTCCAAATTTCCATAAAGGCATCATGCAGACACAATTAACTTCTTAATGCACTTAATCATGAAAACACAGGGATTAAGGAAAAGGAAACATGATGGACTAATATATACCAATCACAAAATAGCATATACTTACTGCTAGGGCATCGGACACATGATCCAAATGTTTTGTCAAGTTTGAAACAGCATTTGCCATATTCTGCTTTGTTACATACATAAGATCTGAGAAGGAAAGACCCTGAAATTTTGAAGATTGAGTTGAGAATAAAAGGGATCCAGATGCCAGAGAGAAATCAGATTCAACAGAATATACAAATGAGACAAAATATACAGATGTGAAATATATGTTCTAACCTTCCACCACATGTACCCATAACCCAAAGCTCCAACAGTAGCAGCTGGAACAATAAGAGATGTAAAGTTACCTGTGACAGAGAACAAGAGTAATTACTTACACAACTATAAGTGTCATATGCTCTTACACAAACTTATGATACTAACTTTGGGTAGAGCTCCCATTTAGAACAGTTATTTGCCTAGATGAGGCCAGCTGCCGGACCTCCATGGCTAATCGACGGACCTGAAAACAAGCTAAACCATAAATCAAATATGTACAACAGCTTTTCAAAATATTTGCAGGCATTGCACTTCAATACAATGCTCATAAAATGATTTTAACAAAAAGCTATCTAATGCTCGGATAACCCTAAGAAAAAGGAGGGCGAGGAACCAAATATTTTTACTGAAATGATACGAGGCAAAACCCTAACCTCAAAATCCATTTAGCGCACTCAGAAGTACTCCAAGATTACTCTTATGAAAGAGAGGAATTACAGAATCCCTAAAGACAACTTGAAAATTCTTATTCATGAAAGAACATAATGTATTCAGCCAACAATATTTGCTAAAACATATCCACAAAAACCATATAGAAAAAGGGGGAAAAAAACTACTGCATGAAAACTAATCTCATCCAGTTACCAGGAGCAAACCTGGGTGGCAATCGCATCAGAATAATCTGTGTCCCCCTCCGACTCACCTTGTTTGATTAAGTTCTGCAGAACATAAAGGAAACATTTGGGACTTAATCATGAGTGCAGAACATCACCCCACATATTTACGACTAATAAACACTGCATGATCACGTCTAAATAAACTTCAATTTCATAAGGATTTTCAAAGTAGAAAAAAACAATCATGATACCACTAACATCAACTGAGTCTGAGAGAAAACTGCTAACTTAAATTTCATCTTCAGTTAATAAGTCATTATATTTATCTCCAAATAAGAAATCAGTTCCTATCAGAATCAATTTAACAGCGCGTCTGTTCTCTCAAAATTATTTTAACAGTGTTCAAGAAAACCATACAAACTTTGACGAAATTAACGAATAAGGGTCAAGCTAGAATGTAAAGAAACTCTCTTCAGCGTTAGTAACACGAACAACACTATCTCGTAATCGAGATAGCAAATACAATTCCAATCCAAAACAATAGCAGTAAAATAGACACAGTTGTGATTCGAAAAAAATGGGGATGGGGAATTCAATACCTGCAATTCAGCCAGTACATCTGATAATTTACCATTTCTCATCAATATAGTTCCCGTATAACCTAATCACACAAGAAATAACCAAAGAAAGATTTACCCCATTTCCTCTCAGAACAAAACTACAGAATAAAGAAGCTAAGAAAATAAAAGACAAACGAAAGCACAAAAACAAATTCAAACATAAATACCAGCTCCGGCAATGAGAACGATCCTCGATAATCCGATACCAGCTTGCATAGCCATCGCGAGCGATCACAAAAATTCCCTAACGAGATGAGGTGACTTTGGACTTCTATAATAAATATAAAGGACTTTTATTTCTTCGTTCCGCAAATTCCTGTTGTACGCCAGTATCTCTTTTCCGGCAAGAGAATTCGATTCGCTCAGAAACCTTCTCAGGAAGAGAAGACGCAACATTCATATAATGATCCATCTAAAATATCACCGTTAAAAGGAAATTACTCCCTCCTCCCAATTTATTAGTCAAAACTTTACTTTTTGGTTTCTCCCATTTTTTTTTATTTATCTCATTTATTAATCTCATTTTCTAAAATAATAAATTTTTGATACTCATTAATAAAATATTAATTCCATTACACTCACGAACTCCATTTCCAAATGGCACAATAACCAATGTTCGTGAATATAGTGGAATTAACATTTTATTAGTGAGTATCAAAAAATTTGTCATTTTAACAAATGAGAAAAAAAAAGTGAAACTAATAAATTGGGACTGAGAATATGATAAATAAATAATTAATTCTATTAAATATTGAATCAAGTTAACGCGTGTTTTCAAATAAATATAAATATATTATAGAAAAATTATGAAATATCCATTTTGGCTAATACACAGCAAAATTCTCCACTTTCATAAACACATACTTCCTTTTTCAGAAAAAAAGACTTTGAATTAATTTTTAATATTTATATAATTTAAATGTAGACCCAATTCCGATCGGTTCCAATCAGATTTCGACTCAATTCCGGCCTGGTTAAAGTTTAACGTGATTCCTACCACTCTAAACCTGATTCTGATCGGTTTCGACCTGATTCCGACCAGGTTCGAGTTTGACCCAATTCCTACCACCCTAAACCTGATTTCGATCGGTTTTGATCCAGTTTGAGTTTGACCCAATTTCTACCTTAATATTTATTACCCGATTCATACCTCATTCCTACCTTAATAATTACTGATATTGATACAAATAAATTGCATTTAGGCATATCCAAACTCAACATATTTTTAATTTATTGTTTAAGATTTAAATTATATTCTTGCATTAAAATACATTTAATATACATTTTTATTAATAATCTCATCATCATTACAACAATAATTGAGTCGATTTTCGGCTTAAACAAATCACCATGCTAAAAATTGTACTTTTTGGTATTCTTGTGATATGTTCCTAACATTGAATATTTTCATGATGTGTTTTATAATTTTGGGCATTTCAAAATATTTCCACAATATATTAAATGGGATAGTTGTGTTGTGTATTTGTAGTTGTGAAATTATGGGTGCAGTTGTTAAGTAGTGGATGATAATGTTCATAGACATTTACATTTTTGTCTTTAGCTAATATTTAGCGCAATTGTGAAGTAGCAGACGATATTCAATTTTAAATATTAAAAAATATAATAATTCTATTATAAGTTTTATTTAAAATTTTATATTATTATTATTATATTTACAATAATATATCTCGTATACATAAATATATGTATTATGAAAAAGATATTATTAATAATAAGAACTATCATTATTTACAAAAGGTAAAATAAAAAATAAACTATAGTACATGCATGTTGTGACTTGTGAGGTAGCTGAATGTAATTATTTAAATACTACTCTTCGCTAGTGAAATGAGTGTCTAATGAGTTTATTTGTACTATATTAAAGGATATAAAAAATATAAAAAAATAAACTACTTATACTATTGTTTAATAAAAAGAGGATAAAAGGATAAAAATTAAATATCATCTAAAATATAAAAAATAAACTACTTATACTATTGTTTAATAAAAAGAGGATAAAAAGATAAAAATTAAATATCATCTAAAATATAAAAAATAAACTACTTATAATCTTGTTTGTAGTTTATCATCAAATTATTTTTATGAATCCAATTTTATCATATAGTTGTTATTTTTAAATTTATCTTAATGTTATTTTCTTCAGTATTATTTTTTAATTGAATAACAATTAATTGTACTTTTATGTTTTGAATTAATTATTGATAGACCACCGTGAGACCGTCGGCTGTTTCTTAGCGCTCCAAGATATTAAGTTTCCAGCAAGAAATAGTGCATACCCATATGTTGAGCGACGGGTGTCCGGACAACGAGCCCAATCAGCGTCAGAGTAGGCAACGAGATTGCAGCGGTCACGAGTAGAAAAGACCAAACCATGATTGATTGTTCCCTTCACATAGCGGAGAATGCGTTTGACTGTCTGATAATGGTCCTCCGTGGGAGAGTGAAGGAACTGGCTTACCAAATTTACGGCGAAAGAAAGATCCGGCCGTGTGATAGTTAAATACTGAAGTGCACCAACTAAGGAGCGATAGAGAGTGACTTCTGCGAAGGCTTTCCCGTCGGCCTGAAGGGTCGTGTTTGCGGCAATTGGGTTCGAGACCGGCTTAGAATCCAATAAGTCTGTCCGAGAGAGAATGTCCTGGGCATACTTCGCTTGAGAAAGAAATAGACCATCCACAGTGTAAGTTACTTCTAATCCAAGGAAATAGTTTAGCTGCCCAAGATCTTTAATAGAGAACTCTTTATTCATGTCTTGAATAAATCTGGAGATAGAGGCGACGTCATTCCCTGTTAAGATGATGTCGTTGACATAAACCAGTAGATATAAAACCACACTGTCCTTGAAGAGAGTGAAGAGTGATGTGTCTGATTTACTACCGCTAAAACCGAGATGAAGCAAATAGTCACTGAGACGGGTAAACCAGGCGCGTGGTGCTTGCTTCAGACCGTATAGAGCCTTGGACAGTTTGCAGACATGATTTGGAAATTGCTGATCAATGTATCCAGGAGGTTGTTCCATGTACATAGGAGAAGATAAATCGCCATTGAGGAAGACATTTTTGACATCAAGCTGATGAAGAGGCCAGCTATGGAAGACGGCGAGGCTGAGAATGACCCGGACTGTGGTTGCCTTGACTACCGGACTAAAGGTATGAGAAAAATCAAGACCTGGAATCTGAGTAAACCCTTGAGCCACTAACCGTGCCTTGTGGCGATCAATTGAGCCGTCAGCTAAGAACTTGGTGCGGAAGACCCACTTTGAGCCCACTATGTTGGTGTTCGGAGGTCGCTGGACGAGAGTCCATGTGTTGTTGCGACGTAGAGCAGCCATTTCTTCGTCCATAGCAGCCATCCAATGAGCATGTTTAGCAGCAGATTTAAAACCACGGGGCTCTGAACTGGACAGAAGAGCATCATAAAAGACAGTGTTAGCAAGATTAGCAATATATTGTGGTCTAAAGATACCAGCCTTAGCTCGAGTAGTCATTGGATGGGTAGGTTGCACGGGCGGAGTGGGGGCGGGATTAGGGTTAGGGTTAGGGTTAGGGTTTGGTGCGGTAATAGCTAGAGGGGCAGAGTCAGGACAGATAGTGCATGGTGCGGAGGGTAGGGAGGGGATCGAGGGTGAAGTTGGCAGCAATGGTGGGGAAGGTGAAGGCAGGGAAGACGTCATCGAAGATGGTTCGACGAATGACGAGATTTCAAGGGAGTTTATGACCGAAGCGGGTGAGGTGGATACAAAGGGAAAGTGGTTCTCATCGAACCTTGCGTGACGGGTAACATAAATACGCGTTGTAGCAGGATCGAAACACTTAAAACCCTTGTGAGTGGAAGAGTATCCTAGAAAGATGCATGGTAAGCTACGAGGGGAAAATTTGGTCGAGGCGTAGTCCCGCAAGCAG
This sequence comes from Plectranthus barbatus, assembly GCA_026898455.1. Taxonomy (NCBI): domain Eukaryota; kingdom Viridiplantae; phylum Streptophyta; class Magnoliopsida; order Lamiales; family Lamiaceae; genus Plectranthus; species Plectranthus barbatus. The sequence continues at coordinate 58,237 of JAPKLW010000121.1, read as the reverse complement.
GGATAAACGCGGCAGCCAAATGGGTGGAAGGAGGAGTAGGATGGGGTCGAGCCATATATAAGCTGAAAGGGAGAGCTACCGTCCAGAATGGGTGTGGGAAGACGGTTGATGGTATAAACCGCAGTACTAAACGCATCTACCCAAAAAGACAGAGGTAAATTGGCGTGGAAGAGGGCTGTGAGACCGGATTCAGTAATGTGACGGTGCTTCCGCTCAGCCCGCCCGTTTTGACTTGGGGTATAGGGACAGGAAAAGCGATGATGAATGCCTTTAGTGAGAAAGAAGTCACGGACATTGTGGTTAGTGAATTCAGTCCCACCATCAGATTGGAAGGTTTTTATTGAACGGGAGAATTGATTTTCAACAAAGGCAGTAAATATTTGTAGGTGTTTGAAAAAATCAGATTTTCGCGCTAAAGGATAGAACCAAGTAAAGCGTGAGAAATCGTCAATGAAGATGACATAATAACGAAAATTAGAAGTAGAGGTTACAGGTGCAGGACCCCAAAGATCACAGTGAATTAAATCAAGAAGATGCGAAGAACGCTTTTCATTTAGTTGAAACGGAAGTTTAGAACTCTTAGCAAGTTGACATGAACGACAGAGACTGCTAGATAAGGACCGACTAGAAAGGGAAATAAGACCTAATTTGCTTAGAAGAAGTAGAGACTCAGGCGGAGTGTGACCCAAGAGAGAGTGCCATACATCCATGGATGCTTGCATGTGTCTCGATCTTGCGGTAGCAAGAAGAGCAGTGCAATCTCCATCCAAAATGTAGAGGCCCGCTTTACGGTGTCCGGTGGCAAGAACATGGTTTGTGTTTCGGTTCTGAATAAGAAATGAAGAGTGTGAGAAAACAACACGAAGAGGTAGATCAGTGATTAGTTTACTGACGGATAAGAGATTTTTAGTAATAGAAGGAACGACAAGCACATCAGATAAATGAAGATGAGATGTGAGATTTAGGGTACCGGTGTATGTGATAGGAAGATGAGCACCGTTACCTACAACCACCTGCTGGTTACCAGAGTAGGGAACGACGTTATCAAGATTAGCAGGACTGGGAGTCATGTGGGCAGAAGCGCCAGTGTCGATATACCAATCCGAATGATCGGAAGAAGGAATCGAGCATCCTGCGGCAAAGGCCTCGGCTAGGTTGGAGGATGGCTGCGGAGCGTATCATTGAGGACAGTCCGAAGCATAGTGGCCGTTGAGGCGACAGATTTGGCAGTGGGGAGGGCGTTTCTGATTTTTTCGGCCACCACCCTTCTTTTGATTTTTAGGGTATTGAGGGAGAATCAGCCGGTGGTGGCCCAAGGATGCCGCGGCCAGAGGATTGGTTGTAGAAAGCGACAGAAGCAGGAGCGGGAGGGTCTAGGGAATCCTGAAATAAGGAGAAGCTCTCCGCTTTGGCGAGCAAATCACTGAATAACGGAATGGTGGGAAGGGCCATCTGTGTTGACAAAAGTAGGCCCGAGACCTCGGAGGAACCAGTGAGCTTTGTCGGTGTCGTCAACTGGTCGACCAATGGCAGAAAGCTGATCGCAGATTGCTTTGAAAGCACGACCGTAGTCTTTTACCGAGCGATCGCCCTTCTGCAATAGTTGAAGTTCGTCTTTTAGTTGGATTTCCCGGGTTTTGGATTTGTGACTGAAGGATGACTCGAGAGCGAGCCAAATGGAACGTGAAGAAGCACATCCTAGGGTTTCGGCCATGGCTTCTTCGGAGAGAGTAGATATAAGGAGGCTGAGGAGGCGTTGATCTTGGAGACGCCAGGAAGTATAGGCGGGATTTACGACGGAGATGCCAGCGGCGTTGGTGAGCGTCGTAGGCGGGGAGGGAGTAGAACCATCGACATATCCAAATAAGTTTTGGCATGTCAGCAGCGGAACAATTTGCCCTCGCCATAGAAGGTAGTTGGAAGATGTGAGTTTGATAGTAATCATATGCACCAAGGTTGAAAGAGGAAGAGGATCAATGGCCAAGTTTTGATCGGCCATGATGAGGGAAGAACGAAAAAATATGAGAGGGAGAGATTAGGGTTTGGCGAGAGAGAGAGAGAGATGTGTGCAGGATCGAGGTTAAGCTGATACCATGATAGACCAACAATATTTGCCTCAGAAAATAATGTATTACTGAGCATGTATATATAGAGTTTACAAGATATATGAGATCTATCTAGAGATATATACAATCTAGAGATATATACAATTATATGAATTAATCCAAGAAAATATAGATATATTATGTGATCTAGTATCTTCATGCATATCTACTCTAATAATTACCTTCCCCATCGTAGATGCTAATAATATATATGCATAATATTTAATTATGTATTTAACTTATATTATTCATTGCTGATAAACATGCATGCTAACGGTTTTGCATTTAATACTAAGAAAAGAAAGAAAGAAAATAAAAAAATGCACAAATAATAAATTTAATTAACCAAAAAAAGATAAAAAACTAAATTAATGTTTTAAAAACCGCTGTCAAAGGAAGGAATAGTGGACAATTTCAAATAACATGCTAATTAACTATTTAAATTAAAAATATATATATTAAATCAATGTTTATATATTTTGAGCGGAATAGTTATTAGATAACTTCTTTGTTTTAGTATATATATATATATATATTTGGGTTATATATATATATAGAGAGAGAGAGAGAAAGAGAGAGAGAGAGAGAGAGAGGAGGGATCATGTGAGAAAAAATCCTTCTGTGAGAAAAAAGAATAAATCCTATCCATTAGATCTAAATAAATCAATGGTTCATATGCAATCAAGCAACAATTAAAACATAATCAAGAAATTGCTTGATTGTGTTTTAGTTGTTGCTTGATTATTGTGTTGCTTGATTGTGTTTGATTTGTTGCTTGATTTTATATCAACCATTAATTTATTAAGATCTGATGGATATGATTCATTCTTTTTTCTTACATGGGACTTTTTCTTACCTGATCCGCTCCCTATATATATATATATAGGGTAGTGATCGGGTGAGAATAGGAGTTACTATGAGAAATAAGAATAGATCTCGCGCGTCCATCTCATCAAATCGACGAACATGATTCATTCTCAGCAAATTGAAAAACGTGGCATTTTTGCCCCAATATCGTGCAGTTTTAACCTTTAAAGGCTAAAACTGTAAAAAATACTCAAACACAAACAGCAATCTGCATTTCAAGCCCGATTTACTTCATTTTTACATAAATACGAATTAAAAAAAAATTAAACATCTTCTTCTTCAAAGCAGCAACACGAGCGTAGTCTCTATAAAACTCAATACCAACATCAACAGTTCTAAAAACTATGCTCTTAAAATGCTTCATCTCATTAACACACTTTGGAATAAATGAACCTTGTAAGATACAAAAATGCACAAAGTTAACACTAAAGATGCACAATATAATAGTAAAAATGAATGTCGATCTGAATAAAACAAAATGTTTTAAACTATATTCATGCACAATAAACAAAGTCGAGACCGAACAAGAATGCGAAATCCAGAAACAAAGAAAAAAAATATGATCGACAGAAGAAATATAAATCAAATTGAACGAAGAAGGAAGAAGAAATCAAATCGCGCGAAGAAAGAAATAAAAAATCTAATGAGATACTATTTCAGATTTTAAAAAAAGCTAAATTTAGAAAAAAAATAACCTTAATTTTGCAAAACTGCAGGATAATTGAGGAAAACTGCACACGGAGTGAAATAGATCATGAGCGTTGAAATCACAAAATCAAAGGCTGAGATTTATTTTCATTTCTCATACTAAAAACTATTCTCATATGATCACTACTCTCTCTCTCTCTCTATATATATATATATATAGAGAGAGAGAGAGAGAGAGTAGTATGAGAAATGAGAATAAATCTCAGTCTTTGATATTGTCATTTCACCGCTCAAGATGTATTTAATTCCGTGTGCAGTTTTCGTTGATTATCCTGCATTAAAGGACAATATAGTAATTATATACAATGAATGATAATTTTAAAGCCTGCATTTTAACTAAGATTTTGTTCATTTTAAGGGCAATATCCTGCATTAACATTACATTGCGAAATAAAATGCTCTATATCTCTACTTACGATATTTTATCTTCAATATTTTGCATTTTATCTTAGCAATCATGCATTTTATCTAAGGAAACATGCATTATATCTCATTACGAAAAAAAATTATCGCTATAATAAGGAAATATTGTATGTATCAAAATCTGGATATCCATATCTAATCTTATATGGAAATATTATTATAAATAATAAAGATTATTTGGTTTTCAAAATTGAAATATATATATATATATATATATATATATATATATATCAATAATTTATTTGAATATTCATACCATGTCTACTCAAAAGAATCATAATCTTATTTGTGCATCATCAAAATAATTCAAGTTCATATTAAAAGTTAACATGTAAATTTAGAATTTTTTCTGAGTCGTGACGATCATTCATACATTGAAATAAACAACGAAATAATTTGAATCTCACTATGTTACATAAACAAAATGTATGTTGATGTAATTTTTCTTAAAATAAGTTTATTATATCTATATTTTTTTTATCAAATATGCATTCTAATATTATTGCATTGCATAAAATAAAAAAATATATTCTCACTTTATTTTATCTTAAAATTTGTTAATTTTGTCTTTAAATTGTTCATTATATCTGTATATAATATGTATTTTCTGAAGGAATATAATGCATTTTATGCATCATATTGTGCATTTTATATACGATTTCAAGCAATTTAGGTATATTTTCATGCATTTATGAAAATCAATGTGTTGTTACAAGATTTATGTATAGATAATTAAATTATCTTTAATTATTTATAAATTTTATGAAAAACGAATTTAAATTGAATGAGTTATGATCATTTAAAATTTTTAGAATTTTAATTAGAGGATAGAGAAAAAAATTTACATTTTACAAAATTATCCTTAAAATCGAATAATGCACAATATACTACAGAAAATCAACACGGAAAATTTTTAAATCTTGAGTGTTGATATGCAAAGATAGAGGGCTGGGATTTATTCTCATTTTTCATACTAAAAATATTTCTCTATGATCATCACTCTATATATATATATATATAATTGCGTTCATTTCTAAACTATATGTCCTGAATGAACAATGACCATATATCCAGCCTTTCATTTATTCATATATATATATATATATAGGGGAGTGATCATATGAGAACCAACTTTACCATGTGAAAATAAGAACCAATCTCGGCCATCCAAAACATGAAATCAACAACTCAGATTTAATTTCGTCCGTGTTTCATTATTGTTTGTATTGGTCTGCATTATTGTAAAATGAGGGGTAATTTTGTACTTACATCAATTTAAATCTTCTTATAATCTAAATTATATCTCGCGATCTTTGTTTCCTTTGTGATTTGTGATTTTCCATCTTCATTCCTTCTGCGATTATATAATTGTGAAATCTCGTTCGTTATTGTCTGCGATTTGTGATTTATCATCATTTTCGTTCGTCATTGTCTGTGCTCATCGTCTGCGTTCGTTCGTTATCGTCGACGAATTATGGATGCTTTGAAAGGTAAGAATTTATATATTGCATCTGTTATGTAATAGAAGCAGTTGTTTTCTGATATGATGTTTGATCATTAGTTATCAGTTACGGTGATAGAATTGAAGTTTCATTGTATAGGTTATTGTTGATTTGTTTGCAGATATCGAATTATGTTTCGTAGATTGCTGTTTTTTGTTTGCTGTTTTCACTCTTATTTGTAGTACTTATTTTATATGTGATTGAATGATAATTAGTTTATGTTCAGTTATAATTAGTTTATGTAGGTTCTGGTTCGTTATGAGAATTCATTATATAGATCAAATACATTCATTATATTTTTTATGAATTGCATTATATGTTTGTAGTTCTTTTGTTAATTGAAAGAGTGATTATTTGTTTACGTACTTTCAAATTTGTTTTATATGTGCATTATATTATGTTAGAACATGCATTATATATTTGTAATAGTTTCATTATAGGTGAGTTTGTTATAATTAGTTTATGGAGGTTCTGTTACGGTATGTGAATTCATTATATAGTGCAAATACATTCATTATATAGTTATGTATCATGCAATATATGGTATAAGTTTCAAATTTAATTCACGATTGTTCTGTACAGATTCTTATGTTCCAAGGTGTGATAATTCTATGAAGCCTTATGCTGGAATGCTATTTAGCACACTTCGGGATGGTATTGAATTCTATGATAATTATGCTAGGTTTTCTGGTTTTGATACACGTCTCTCTACTTTAAAAAAGGGTGGTGATATGATTTTGTGGAGATATTTAGTGTGTAGTAGGGAGGGTGAGAAATTTCATGAAAAGGTTGAAAACCAGAATTATACGTTAGTTGAATCTAGGCAGAAAAGGAGAAAACGTTTATCGATGAGATGTGGATGCATGGCGAAGATGGTTTTGAAATATCATGATGGAGGTTCACACTTAGTTCATTTATTTGTTGAAAATCATAATCATCCGTTAGTTGAAGCTCGTTTTCAGCATTTTATGAAGTTGAATCGTCAAATTGACATTGTTCATCAGAAGTTTATTTTGGACTGTGCGAGAACAAATATAGGACCTACACAGTCATCTCGTTTGTTAAAAGAGTTTCTTGACGGGTGTGATGGTGTATGTTCTGCTGTAGATGTTAGGAATTACTCTCGAGATATGAGAGCATTTGTTGATAGTGTTGATGCTCAATGCTTCTCAATGAAATGGCAAGGAAGCAGCAGATGTGTTCAACATTTAGTTATCATTATCATTTGGATGAAGATGGCAAGTTGATGAGACTCTTTTGGTGTGATTCTATCTCAAAGAAAAATTATAAAGTTTTTGGGGATGTTATTGCATTTGACACCACATATTTGACAAATAAGTAAGTTTTTTTTGTTTCATCCTTTGTTCTTATATATATATATATATTCATTACTTTATTTACGTGGTTGCATTATATGAACCAAACATATTCATGTTATAGTTATTGGATCTCCATTATATGTTTCGTGTGCTATCTGATAATGTTTAAATTCCTGATGCATTATATGTTGTATTCTTTTCATTATAAAGCTTTTAATTATGCATTTTATAGATTTGTCATATGCATTATATGGTTGTACATTTTGCATTATATTGGTGCATTATATAATACAAATAGTTTCATTATATAGCTTTAGTATATGCATTATATGGTTATTGTGATATGAAGTCAAATATAATTGTTATAGGTATTGTTTAATATTTGCTCATTTTACGGGCGAGGATAATCATGGTGTTGGTCCCTGAGATCAGAGTCGTCGTGGTGTAAACACACAACACCCACGAAATGCAGCGGAATAAATAGACGTTCACTTGCACTTATGTTATTATCAAAGATAGTTTAGCTCAACCTTAACTTAAGATTTACTTGCAGATATATGCTAGCAACTTGGTTGCTAGGTTTCAAAACAGACTAAAGTAGCAAGCAATAAAACAGTAAAAACACAGTCAAGACACAATAGTTATAGTGGTTCGATCAATAGATCTACGTCCACTCCTTAGCCGAAACGCTAAGAATTCACTAAGAAAGTATACGAAAATACAAGGAATCGCCTTTCACGTGGAGTAGGCGGTGAACTTTTGAGCCAGCTACTTCACGACTATCCTCCGTTACTTCGTACTCCTTAGTCAGCTACAGCTCCAGCCAAGTCAAGGGCGGCACCTTCGTAAAACTTGTCTTTCGCTGATAGTGATGGGAGGTTTTAGAGTTCTCTCCTGAACTTATCAGTTTTTGGAAAAATGCCCGTCGGAGTCAGATCTTGTTAGAAATGACTGATGGATACTTCCTAGGATGGAGGTATCCCAATGATTGAACCTTAAAAGGATTCAATGAACCACTTGAGTGTCAGATCTTGAATGTAGAAACACTTGGTGGTTGAGAGCTTTAAAGATTCTTCTTGTCTCGTTAATGCTCTCGTGAGTACTTTTTCACTTTGTTTGTTTAAGGAATCTCTTGAATGTGAGTTCGTGAGTAAAGAGTGATTGAAGCAGTAGTCGTCTCTCACTTTTGGACTTGTCTTTTAGGGTGGTTCGACTTTATCTGTTCTTTCTGGCGTCGTACAGTGCTTTCCGAACTACTTCGGGAATGCTTTTGTCCTTTGTGTGTAAGTCTGTCAGAACTGTAGTGTAGCAGTCGTTGTTGGTTATCTTGCTTTGCTAAGCTTCTTCCGAACGGTCTGCTAACCTTTCCTAGCAATTTGCTAGATGGATGTTGGACTGCTGACTTCTCAGCAGTTGCTCACATTATCTCTGATTCCTTCGATTCCTGATTGCTAATGTCTTTAGCAATCTGCGATGTGTTGGCAAATGCTGACTCCTCAGCATTCTGCTACCGCTTGACTTCTAGCAAATGCTAACCTTCTTTGGCGGTCTTCTTTATCTGCTAGGAACACTTCTAGCAACTTAATCTATTACAATTCAATACTTAGCCTATACAGGACATTACAGGAGCTGCTTGACTATGCTAGAATTCAGCAATGATCGACCAAATGCTAAGGCTTTGATTCAACAAAACCTATTACAAATTTGATCCTAAAGGGAGAATTACAAAATAATTCCCAAAAATTTCCCCCTTTTTTGGTGCGATCAAAGCCTACTATCGATTGCTGAGACTCGGTAGAGAAAAATCTGAGGATTATAATATTTTTGCTAGACAAACTATCTCAGAATTTTACCCACTTAAAGTCTTTAGCAAAATGATTGGTTTTAAATAAAATTCCCCCTCAAACTATGTTGGGAAATCAATAAAATTCCCCCTCAAAATATGCTGGGAAATATTCTCGCTTAACAAAACACAGATAAATGCTGCAAGTATAATATGCTAGAAATCCTAGCATCTTTAAGAGCAACAGACATTTACCAACCAATCAGCAACCAATTAAAATATAGTATCCACATTCAAATTCGTTGAATACATAAAAAGTGTATGTCAACTAAGGGACACACGCAAAAAATCAGAAGTGGACAATGAGATTTTGTCGCAAATCTGATGATTTCATATATGATTTTGAGAAGTACAGGTTACAATGAAATCAATCAGAAATAAGAGAAAATACGAGCTAGAGAGAGATGATCTTAGCTTTGCGCATCAGGAGAAGGCTTTGACTGGTCAATTGAGTCCAGTTTATTCAGAGTCATTGCCATGAATTTTTCAAGACGATCTTGGCTAGCTTCCCTCTCCTTTGCTTCTCTCTCCAATCTTTTCTCCAGTTGTGCCATCTTGATATCCATCTCTTTTCTCAGCAGCTCTTCTTCTTCTTCTTCTTTCAATCTTGCTTGCTCAGCAATCCTTTGTTCTTCCCCCTCTTTGATCGCATCAAAGACTGTGGCGGAAAAGGATTTGAGGTTGGCAGCAGTCTCCTCCTTGTGCGTAGCAACATCTACTTTAAGGATCACCACGTCTGTCTGTACCGTAGAGACGGTTTCTTCTACATGGGTGACCTTTTCTTTGACATGATCAACCTTCTGTTGAACCTCGATGACTGTGGATTTGACTCCAGAAACCTCACCTCGAACCTCAACAACTTCCTTCCTTACTTCTTCATACGCCTTAGCTTGCTGAATGTCACGTTGTTGCAGGGCGGTATTGATCAAAGAAGTGACAAAGGATTGAATGTTGACTTGAATAGGCTCAACATTTAAGGGGGCATCAGGAAATAGCAAGCTCATTTCCTTCTACATGCTCAGGATTTTAGACATGTCCTGCATCAATTTCCATCGCAGTAGACTCTGGAACATAAACTTCAAGTGCTAGAACACTTGCTTCCCTTGCGTCCGAATTAGCTGCCTCCTCAGCAACCACTACTCTCTCATTCTCCAACGATTCTCCTTCCAATTCTGTGCTGAGGGCCACAGTCGAATCAGCAGCTTGGTGTGTGATAGCGGCCTGGTTAATGCTTTTTTTGTACTGAAATCATCTCAAGATGACGTTGCTTCTTGGCTTCTTCTTGCATGGCTCTCTTAGCAGCCATACGCTCCAGCAGTCTCACTCGCTTCCTCTCCGCATATTCAGCCTTTCTTTTCAGGTAGGCAACAGTAGCAATGTCTTGACGTTTGGATAGTTGTACATGGGCAGCAGAACGTTCATTGGGTACAAAGGCCGATGGAGGCAGCGACTTGGACGCACAGAACAGGCGATGAGTCCAAATGGTTTTCAACCTCTCCAGCACTTGTTTATCTGAAAATTGCTTCGTACAAGGCGGTTGATCCATCCAATCATTTTCCCATAGCCCTTCTTTGCACCAAAAATTCAAACCTTGCCGGGCAATTAAGAGCATTCTTTCCTCAAAGCACAGCTCGTGCATAATGTAGTCATAGGTCTTCCACCTCCTGAACTCCTTGCCTAGCAGCTTGCCTTCTTCTGTGCTCTCATCAATTTCAGCAGAGAAGACCTCGGCAATATCCCTCTCCACTTCATTATTCACAAATATCATGATCTCATATCCCCATTGACGAAGATCAGCATTTGCCTCATCCTCGAGAGAGACAGAAGCGCATCATTGTGCCACTTGCCTCGAACGAAAGAGTTTTGCAGACAATCCCACCAATGGAATTCTCAATGTCTCATTTGATGCAATAGGGAGCTTTCAGAGAAGTTTAACATTGAATACCTCATTGGATTCTTCCTTTGAATCAGTTTCTGAAAACCAGGTTGTGACGAAACCTTCATCATTGGGATCAGCCTAATCTTCGTCCATCGCCTCATCAGCAAAAATGGTTTCATCTTCTAGTCCCTCTTCAGCAGATGCGGATGTCTCCTGTGCAACAGATGGTCTTTCAGCAGATTCCGGAGTCACCTCCGCAGCAGACGATCCTTCAGCAGATTCCGGAACCATCTCCTCAGCAGACGGTCCTTCAGCAGATTCAGGCACCACCATCTCAGCGGATGGTCCTTCAGCAAATGTCGCCGTATCTTCAACTTGCTGCTCTGCTCCTGATGGACTAGCATCCTTATCTCTGGGCGGCATGGCATCCTTGACTTTGGGCGGCATGGCCTCATCTGAGCTACTGCTACTGCAAGGTCCTCCACTTGGTTCATGAATCTGAACTTTTTTCCCTTTGCTGTGCTCTGTTGCATTGAATGCTCCAGATTGTAAGAGTTCAACAAGTTCTGCATCAGACATAGCTTCTTCTTCAAGTATGATTGTTCCACTATAATCGACCTTGGGGATGGTGACTGTGATTCGTCCACTTTCCTTAGCTTTTCCTTTCTTAGCAGCCTCAACTGCTATCCTGCTTTCCTTTGCTACCCGTTCTATCGTCTCAGTAGCTTCCTTGGCTACTCGCTCACCAGCAACCTTCTTTTGAGCTTCCCGCTCTTCAACAGATTGCATGACTTGTTCATAATTGCAATCTCTCTCTTCAAATGTTATCCTGTCAAGCCCCTTCTTATATTGCTTTGTCTCTATCACCCTCTTCTCAATGGAACGCTTCCTCTTGGTTGCCCTTACACCTTTGAGACGCTCCTCAAGGCATCTAGAGGATAAAGGAGTATGATCTAACTTCTCTTCAGCAGCCTTCGCTTCTCCTACTTTCCTTTCAGCTTCCTTTACATCAGCAGACATAGCAAGACGTCTTCGCGTCTTCTTCTTCTCAGGAGATGTAATCTATGATCTCTGTCTCTTAGAAATTGGCTCAACAATTTGACCCAAGATGAGTGTTGATTGCTCGGTGTCCTTCTTGGCCATGATTTCTTCAATCTTCTCAGTAGGTAGATTGCCAAGTTTCACAATCTCCTCGAGATGCTGAAAGCACCGTTCTGTTTCAGCATTCTTGGTCAAGGTAGCAACTTCTTCAGCAGATAGAGGGGTGGCTTGCTGCAATACTCGGTATCCCAAAGAGCTTTCATCAATCTCCTCATCAGATGTTGGCTTATCCGTATCCACATCGGACTTGCCCGTCAACTTCCGAAGTTTCTTGAAATCAAGAGGTTTGGCTTCCTTCTTTGTCATAGGAATGAAGTCAGTAGATAGAAGCTTCACTCCTTGATCGACCTTCTTGTGATTGAAGAGGATCTCCAGAAATTTGCTGATCTTCAAACCAAAGTTGACATTTGGGGAGAATGTCCCATCTACGGACATGTGATCATTCTTGCGAGCATGCTCTGCCCATCGCTTGAAGAAGAACTTGACCCAATTGCCTTTCACATTGTCTGTCAGGGCCATCATAATGACATATTTCTTCGCCGATAACTCAGAATACGAGCCAGCATCACACTGGAACATCTTAATGACCAACTCTGCTAGGATTTTGAAATCCTCCTTCAAGGTGTTGATAGGGGTGGCTACCTTAAAAGGGATAATCTGCCCCTTCCTATCCTTTAGCTCACCCGGTTTCTTCCACAAGTTCCACCTTCTCTCCATCTCAGCAATATCATTGACCTTATACTGAGATATCCTCTCTCCACGGTTTCGAAGACCAAATATCTTCGCAAGTATTTCGGCATTCACCTCAATGATTGTGTCGTAAATAGAGGTTTTGAATGACTTCCTTGCGTCATCCATCACAGCCCTAGCATAAAATTCTGATACCATGTGCGGATGAAAGTGTTCAGGTCCAGCAGACAGGTATTTGATTACCTGTTCGGTATCAATGATCTCCATGATCCAGTCTGGGATGTGAGAGGTCGCGAGAGGCATATACATAATTTTGTCCTTCATGATCTGCGCTAACCGCCTCTGCTCCTTAGTATGACCGGACTGCTCCTTCTTTCGAGCCAACACAACGAGTTGACTGTAAGGGATGAAGTCATCAATGTCTTCCTTCTTCACAATTCCTGTGAATCCTAGCACATGTCGCTCATACGGGCGCACCAGTGATCGGTGGAAAAGTAAAAATGGGGGTAGAGCTTTTTTCGGGGGAACGATCACTAGATACTGGGTTCTGGGTAGATGAGGACTCGGGATTGGTAGCCATTTGACAATAATTTTGAGTTTAAGAGAGAATTTTTGAGTAGGGTTGGAGTGAGAAGAGAAGGCTTGAAGGTTTGAGAAATGAGGGATTTGATTTTGAATTCGGGAAAAATATGGAACAGTGATGACGGTTCAAGTTTATACCTTCTGATTTAAGATCCAACGGTTAGGGGAGCTTCCGTATTGGATTCAATCAACGGTTCAGATACAATGCAACTTTCCGTATGGTCTCCCATTCTCCAAAAAGTGCTCGAGTGCTTTTGACGTGGCTCTTCCTGATTCATCACAACTATCTGCGTGCATTAAATGCACTGCATCGGGTCCCATCAATTTGAACTCATAATCTTCCCGCCTTCGGAGATTGCTGAGAGATTGGACTCAGCAGACTGCCAGCGTGGAATCCAGCAAGCGCTTGAGTTCATCATCCACTTGCTAGCATTAGGTATACTAGCATCCCTTCCATATCTGTCAGCACTTCTCATAATGGCTGCTGAGAGCTTGGACTCAACATTTAAGATATGTAATGAATACCTTGAGCCTTCCGCCGTCTGACCACCTTCCATCATTCCTGTCGCCGATTAGACAGCCAATGCATATTTGTCGATCTCTTTCTCCACAACTCTTCGAATTTTGAGATATTTTCTGAACCGTCGTGATCTTTTGAAGGATTTTCTCGGCCATTCATTATCAGAGAGAACAGGAACAAGATTTGCCTATAATATCACCCAACGTGGTGACCCTTGATCTCACTCATCTGCCTTTCAACCCTCTTTCTTACTTGCAATCTTCCGAGCAAGACAACTCTTTTTTCTCCAAAAATATGGACTCTCCACCCGAACTTCATGTTCTGAGAAACCAAATTTTGAATAAGTCTGGCTTATACATAGAGTATGAGTCAGACTATATGGTGGCGGAGGCGGTGATGGCCGACCTTTGCCAAAATGGCCTTGAGCAATTCGTCTGCTCCACTCCCCACCATTTCCAGAGAACTCAACTCCAAAACTTCCTTCGAACATGCCAACCGGAGGAGGGCACTATCTATGGCATCTTCCGGAATCAGCTTGTCAAGTGGACGGCTGATTCGTTCGCTGTAGATTTCGGCCTTCGCCGGGGTCCTCTGTCGGTGTTGGGCTACCATGGGGGTGACACGGCCCCAGAGTGGTCGTCATAGGAGAAATGGAGGCGTTCTCCCTGGCACGAATTCAGTCTAACTGTATCGGCGTACGGCCTCCAAACGTCGTATAAAGTGATCTTCAACATCGTCAACAACATGATCGTCGACTACGATCGCGACGATTTGAACTTCACCAAGGAGGTGTGGAAGGCGATGATGGCCTTCGACGACAGGGCGGAGGTGGACTGGGCGACATTCATCTTTCAGGGCATGCGGGAGTGCGTCCTGAATTTTCCGGAGGAGTCACTTTCTTACGGAATGCAGCTAAGCTGGCTCCTCGAACAGAGGTTCCCAGACCTTACTGCTGGCCGCTCTAACCTCAGGGAAACCGACTTCTATCCCTTGAGGCCTCGTTCGCCTTATTAGTTGAAGTTATTGTAGCATTCCCTCCTTTTGTAAATCCATCTTTATATAAATATCGTTTAATTAAATGAAATCCTTTACTTTTATTGCAGTGTATTTCATTCTTGCATTTCTCATGAATCATCTTTGCAAACACTACAAACTTTCGAACTTCGGTAAACCGACTTAACATCTTTCACGCTAAGTAGTAAATATTTCTGAAAAGGTTAAGACTTTAAAAAATACCAAACTTCTGCTTCGGCTATCTGCTGAGTAGACTCCTTGCATCTGCTATATTCCTAGCAGAGTCTGCACCTCTGCTATTATCCCAGCAGAGTCACCACCTCTGCTATCTGCCTAGCAGAGTCACCACCTTTGCTATCTGCCTAGCAGTCTTTATCTTAGCAGAGTACGTCAGCAGCCAATAAACGTAAGTTATGATACTTTTTTCTCCGTCTCCAGAAATCCGAGAAATCCAGAAAGAATGAGAGTAAAGACTCATTCATCCACAGCATCGTCCAATTCCATGACACCTAACTTGATGCATAGTTTTTTGAATCTGGTCTCTGCTAATGGTTTTGTAAAGATGTCAGCAATCTGGTCTTCAGTGCATATATATCGAACATCGATATCCTTCTTCTCCTGATGATCTCGAATGAAGTGATGTCGGATATCAATGTGCTTTGTACTCGAATGATGAACTGGATTCTTTGTAATGCACATGGCGCTGTTGTTGTCGCAGTAGATCGGTACACATTCAGGAGAAATACCATAGTCCTGTAGTTGCTGTCGAATCCATAGAACTTGCGAACAACAGCTAGCAGCTGCTACGTACTCTGCTTTAGTGGTCGACGCAGCTACAGAGTGCTGCTTCTTGATGAACCAGCTGATAAGCTTATGTCCAAGAAATTGGCAACTTCTGCTGGTGCTCTTCCTATCGATCTTGCACCCTCCACAGTCTGAATCTGAGTAGCCACTCAGTGCTAGACTGTCGGACCTTGGATACCGAATCCCTAGACCCTCTGTGCATTTTAGGTATCTTACAATCCGCTTAGCAGTGTCCAAGTGCGTCTTCTTGGGATTTGCTTGATATCTTGCGCATAATCCAACAACATAAGAAATGTCTGGTCTGCTGGCCGTGAGGTATAGCAATGAGCCGATAATACCTCGATAGAGAGTGGGATTCACATCATCTCCTTCCTTCTCCAGAGCAGCTATGCATGTTGTGCTGATCGGAATTCTTAGGCTCTTGGTCTTCTCTGGACAATACTTTGCAATCAGATCGCGAGTGTACTTCCTTTGATGGATGAAGACCCCCTTGTTGGATTGCTGAACTTGAAGTCCAAGGAAGTATGACATCTTCCCCATCATACTTATCTGAAAGTTACTTGTCATGAGCTTGGAGAATTTATCACACAGATCTTGATTCTTTGACCCAAAACTGATGTCGTCTACATATATTTGAACAAGCAGAATACTTCCTTCATCTTCGATGCGAAAGAGAGTCTGATCAATCCTCCCTTTCTTAAATCCATTTGATAGTAGGAACTTGGACAAGGTTCCATACCACGCCCTTGGTGCTTGCTTCAAACAATATAAGGCTTTCCTCAATCTATACACTTGGTTTTCTTGCTCGAAGCCTGGTGGTTGCTCAACATAGACTTCCTCCTTGAGCTCACCATTCAGAAAGGCGCTCTTCACACCCATCTGCATGACAGTGAATTCGTGATGTACAGCATATGCGAGAAATAATAGGATTGCCTCCAGCCTTGCAACTGGAGCAAACGTCTCATCATAGTCTATACCCTCACATTGCCTGTACCCTTTTGCTACGAGACGTGCCTTGTTTCTGACTACCATGCCTGTCTCATCTTTCTTGTTCTTGAACACCCACTTAGTGCCTATAACACTTTGATGTTCTGGTCTATCTACTAGGTCCCGAACGTGATTACGCGTGAACTCAGCAAGTTCCTCTTGCATAGCGTTCACCCAATCTGGACACTGTAGAGCATCTTCAACCTTCGTAGGCTCTTCATGCGATATATAGCAGGCTAACATTGCATTGCCTTGCCTCATTAGAATAGGATTGTTGACGTCTCCAAGAACATCATCTAGGGGATGAGCACGCAACCATACAGGTCTAACAGGACCTTCAGCATTTCCTTCGCCTGCTGGAATGTTGTCTGCTACAGCATTCCCTTCAGCATCCACTTGGTGCTCAACATCTAGATTATCAGCAGCTTGATCCTCAGCAACGGGAATGTCAGCATCTGGAATCTGAGCAACTGGGAGTTCAGCATCCAAATGCTCAGCTACGGCTTGGTTTGCTACGGTCTCCACAGGTTCAGCACCGGTTACAGTAGCATCTGCATCGTCTTTAGCATCCCATGCTGGATCTAGAGTTCCTTCATCGTCTTCATCATCAAGTGATCCTGAAACTTCCAAATTATCATTAAGATAAATTGGTGTGGCCTCAGCATGATCATTAGCATCACTGGCCTGGTCAGCAGTCTGGTCACCTGCTGAGTGCGTCTGGTTTGGATTTGAATCATTCATAGACCTAGTCGGATCAATACTCATATTCTCGAAAGAATTCAGGATTGATTGACTATGGACATCATTGGTCTCATGATTGTTATCCGTATATGCTTTGATAGCCCTGCGCACTAGAATAGACTCATCAAAAATAACATTGCATGTTATCTCCACAAGTTGAGTCGTCTTATTTAACACTCTATAACCTTTGTGAGAAGGATGTCCATATCCTAGGAACACACCCTCATCAGACTTAGGTGAGAAAGTGTTAAGTTTTGACTTCCCATTATTGTGAATATAACATGTTGAACCAAAAGACCAAAGATGAACTATCGAAGGCTTACGACCATTGTACACTTTGTATGGAGTCTTGTTGAATCTGCCATTGACAGCGCTCCTATTTTGAGTGTAACAGGCAGTTATCACGGCTTCTCCCCAATACTTTCCACTCAATCCAGAGTCAGCAAGCATGGACCGTACTGCTTCTTTCAATGTTCTACTCCTTCGTTCGGCT
Organism: Plectranthus barbatus; assembly: GCA_026898455.1. Taxonomy (NCBI): domain Eukaryota; kingdom Viridiplantae; phylum Streptophyta; class Magnoliopsida; order Lamiales; family Lamiaceae; genus Plectranthus; species Plectranthus barbatus. The sequence goes on along the minus strand of JAPKLW010000121.1, from coordinate 40,659 downwards.
AGTCCATTCTGCTGAGGAGTCCTGGTAGTGGACTTCTCATGACCAATACCGGCTTCTGCGCAAAAGTCCATCAGCATTCCATTGCAGAATTTGGTTCCGTTGTCAGATCTGATCGTCTTCACCGTGACCTCTTTGCTATTTTGCTCTTTGAGAATCAGCTCCGGTAGAAGAATCTTTACTTCGTCCTTGGTCCTCAGCAGTCGAACCCATGTGTACCTAGAAAAGTCGTCAACAACCATCAGTGTATATACTTTCTTACTTTGTGGATAGAGTGACTGGCCCGAAAAGATCCATGTGTAGGAGCTCGAGGATCTTCTCTGATGTGGCCTTTTCTGGGTTTGACTTGAAAGATGCCCTGTTCTGCTTTCCTTGTTAGCTAGCCTTACAAACTCCTTCCTTTCGGAAGATTCCCTCGGGCAGTCCTTCAACGAGCTTGTGCTTGGCTAGGTGGTTGATAGTTTTGAAGTTAAGATGCATCAACCTCTTGTGCCAAAGCCAGTTCGTCTCATCTTTGCTCAATGCTACGAAGCAAGAATGTTGTTGACTGCTTAGCCAATCAACAATGTATAGGCCACCATTGTGGATGCCTCTGAGCGTCACTTCACCTGTAACATTGTCAACAATTTCACAGCCAGTACTTAAGAAATAAACATTGTACCTATTCTCCGTAAGCTGGCTAATGCTCAGGAGATTATGCTTCAGGTTGGAAACGAGAGCGACATTCACTATATGAAGTCCATTATGCTCAATGCACTCTCGTCTAATAACTCGACCTTTGCTATTGTCCCCGAACATGACGCTTGGACCATATACTCTTTGAAGATCAGAAAATAGCTCTTCTTGTCCTGTCATGTTCGCCGAACAACCGCTATCAAGGATCCACTCGTTTGACATTCTTGATATCTTGGCACTCAGAACCTGATCCTGCAAAAGAAATCAGGTTGTTTTAGGTCCCCCGCTTAGCATCGGGTCCTGCTTGATTAGCTTGAACCATCATTCCTTTCAGAACCCACATCTTAGTGATTTTCAAAGTTTTCTCCTTGATATCACTCTTAACACTTTTCTCGACCTTTGGATGTGCAAACTTAAAGTGTTGTGCATGAGGTGGAGTAGTGTGCTTCTTAGCCTTCACAGTCCTTTGAGATTGAAAATATTTGGACTCGGGCCTCACATAGGTATTCCTCCTATGTGGTGTATAAAGGTGATACTGGGGTCTTACTGCATTGGAATTACCCTGCTTGCCTTTAGTAAAGATAGGATTTGGCTTCCTAGCATTTGGAACATAATGCTTAGCCTTCATCCTAGATTCTGCTGAGTAGATCTATCTAGCAGACTTCTGATAAGTACTCTGCTGAGGTCTAGCATTCTGCTTGACACTCTGCTGAACAGTTTGCTTAGCATTCTGCTTAACATACTGCTGAGTAGTTTGCTGAACATTACATCTAACACTCTACTTGACATTTTTCTTATCATTTTGTCTAGCAGTGGATGACTCAACAATCATCTTTCTTTTGCCCTTATCAGCAAATAATTTTCCAGCAGAAATAAAGGTAATACTCTTTTTCTGCCTCAAAGTTTCAACATTGCTGCTATAACTATGCCCAACTCCAGATCGGTCAGTATGACGTCTATGTTGGCTCAAAAGGTTGTTTAAAACATCCCTTCTCGTCGTGTAAGCGCAAATACACTTCTCATTAGCTTTGTTCTTCAAGGTTAAATTCTCATTTTCAAGATTTTGGAAACTTTCAGAGAGCTTAGAGAATTCAGCCTTGAGTTTTAAAAACTCCTCACCATCAGACCTTAGTCTTTCAACTTCATCGGTCAAAGATGTAACTTTATACTTAAGTGAGGCATTATCTTTCACTATAGCATTCTTTAAAGAGTAAACTTTGGAAAGTTCTATAGAAAGCTTTGCAAGACAATCTTCCTCGGAATCCAAAAAGGAATCCTTCGATTTTTGTATGTATGCTGAACTAGGGTTGCTAGTAGAAGTTACCTCCTGATTGTTGACTGCAAGAGCCAATTCAGTCGGTTGCTCAACATCAGCAACAGCTTCAACATCTTCCACGATATCTGCCATCAGCACCATCAAGGCCTCCTCTTCCTCATCGGAAGGATAATATTCCGCTTCATTGTTCGGAATGTCAGGTACCTCAGTCCTGATTAGCAATGCCTAGGTAACAGCTCGAACGGCTCGCCTTTCAAATCTTTGTCGGAGGCGCTCCCTCTCTTCAGGACTCACCCTCGGACATTCATGCTTTAAGTGATCAGGAGATTGACATTCGAAGCATGTTCTTGGCTTCCTTTCTGTTGAGCGCTGAGTTGAAGCAAGCTTTGCTTCCTTTTCATCTTTAGCTTCCAGTATCAGCTTCTGGAACTTCCTCATTTGCTCCTCCAACTCATTAATCTTCTGATCTTCATTTTGAGAGCTAGAGTTTGACGGAGCTTCCTTGTTAGGTGTAACTGGAGCAGATCTCTCCTGGTTATGGCTTGTCTTCCTGTTCTTCCATTTGTTTCCATCTTTCTTGACGAAGTACGCAAAGTCTTCGGAGTTTCCAGCACTTGATGACGTTGGTTGCACCACAGCAGCCTCATTCTTCTTTGATTGCTGGATGATGAACTCATGGGCTTTGGATTGTGAGAACACCTCTGATGTTGTCATCTTGTCTAGATCCTTCTCACCGAGGCTCGTCATCTTGACAAACCAATCACTCCTTGGGAAAAGTTTGGATATAATCTTATTATTCATTTTCCCATTATCATAGGTCTTCCCAACATTTTTCAGCTCTTCTATGATTGTGTTGAATCTTTCCTCCATGCATTGGATAGTTTCGCCTGGAATCATTGAGAAGGACTCATACTTGTCAACAGCCACTTGTAGTTTGTTACGCTTCATCTGCTCAGTTTCCAGAGATGATGCACACACGTAGTCCCACATCTCTTTAGCTGACTCAAAGTCTAGGACTTTGTCACTCATTAGGGGGGGGGGGGTAGACAATCAATGATTAGCTTCATACCAGGTATTCCAGTTGGCCCCTTTTCTTATCTTCCAACGTCCATTCCTCATAGGGCTTTGGTACCATCTCTGGACGTGGTTGACCTTCAGCAGGTGGACCCACCGCAGTATTGACCTTCATAATTTGAATGGGTCCTTTCTTTAAGACATCACCCATCTCAGGATGGATACTCTGGAGCTGGATGGTTGCCTTCTTCTTCCATGATGCAAAGTTCTCCATGGTGTACTTCGGCAGAGTATGATTCATCATGTGAAACCTTTAACCTGGGCTAGAAAACAAAAACAAAGGGTAATAGCGCAAGGAAAATTAAGATCTAGGTCTTAAAGCGACTCAGAAGCAGTCGGTCTTTCAATTTCCTGCTCTGATACCACTTGTTTGTCCCTGAGATCAGAATCGTCGTGGTGTAAACACACAACACCCACGAAATGCAGCGAAATAAATAGACATTCACTTGCACTTATGTTATTATCAAAGATAGTTTAGCTCAACCTTAACTTAATATTTACTTGCAGATATACGCTAGCAACTTGGTTTCTAGGTTTCAAAACAGACTAAAGTAGCAAGCAATAAAATAGTAAAAACACAGTCAAGACACAATAGTTATAGTGGTTCGATCAATAGATCTACGTCCACTCCTTAGCCGAAACGCTAAGAATTCACTAAGAAAGTATATGAAAATACATGGAATCACCTTTCACGTGGAGTAGGCGGTGAACTTTCGAGCCAGCTACTTCACGACTATCCTCCATTACTTCATACTCAGCTCCAGCCAAGTCAAGGGCGACACCTTCGTAAAACTTTTCTTTCGCTGATAATGATGGGAGGTTTTAGAGTTCTCTCCTGAACTTATCTGTTTTTGACAAAATGCCCGTCGGAGTCAGATCTTGTTAGAAATGACTGATGGATACTTCCTAGGATGGAGGTATCCCAATGATTGAACCTTAAAAGGATTCAATGAACCACTTGAGTGTCAGATCTTGAATGTAGAAACACTTGGTGGTTGAGAGCTTTAAAGATTCTTCTTGTCTCGTTAATGCTCTCATGACTAGTTTTTCACTTTGTTTGTTTAAGAAATCTCTTGAATGTGAGTACGTGAGTAAAGAGTGATTGACGTAGTAGTCGTCTCTCACTTTTGGACTTGTCTTTTATACCTGGAGATTCAAACTTTGAATCTCCATACCCGTTAGACACAACGGTTCCTTTGTCCAAGAGTGGTTCGACTTTATCTGTTCTTTCTGCGTCGTACAGTGCTTTCCGAACTACTTCGGGAATGCTTTTGTCCTTTGTGTGTACGTCTGTCAGAACGGTAGTGTAGCAGTCATTGTTGGTTGTCTTGCTTTGCTAAGCTTCTTCCGAACGGTCTGCTATCCTTTCCTAGCAATTTGCTAGATGGATGTCGGACTGCTGACTTCTCAGCAGTTGCTCACATTATCTCTGATTCCTTCGATTCCTGATTGCTAATGCCTTTAGCTATCTGCGATGTGTTGGCGAACGCTGACTCCTCAGTATTCTTCTACCGCTTGACTTCTAGCAAATGCTAACCTTCTTTGGTGGTCTTCTTTATCTGCTAGGAACACTTCTAGCAACCTAATCTATTACAACTCAATACTTAGCCTATACAGGACATTACAGGAGCTGCTAGACTATGCTAGAATTCAGCAATGATCGACCAAATGCTAAGGCTTTGATTCAACAAAACCTATTACAAATTTGATCCTAAAGGGGGAATTACAAAATAATTCCCAACACATGGGAAACCTGTGACTTTTGCTGCTGGTTTGTTGTCTAAAGAAGATTCTGATTCTTTTTCATGGTTGTTTGAGAGATTTCTTGAATGTATGGGATCAGCTCCGAAAATGATTATAACAGATCAAGATTTAGGTATGAAAGTTGCAATTCAAAGAGTTTTTTTTTATACGAGGCATCACTGGTGTATGTGGCATATTATGTTGAAGATTGCAGACAAGGTTTCGAAAGAGTTGCATTCTAATGAGAATTTCAAGAGTGATTTGTTGTCATATGTGTGGTCTGAGTTGATTGAGCCATATTTTTTTGAGGAGGGCTGGTATCACATAATGGTGAATTATGGATTAGGTGATAATAAATGGTTTGATTCTATGTTTGAGTCTAGAGAGTATTGGGTTCAAGCTTTCTTTCATGATTTCCCAATGAGTGGCTTAATGAAGATGACTTCAATATCTGAGTGTGAGAATAGCTTCTACAAGAGGTACACAAGGAGTCATTCCAATTTACTTCAGTTTTTGATAAACTATAATCGTGCTATTGAGGCTCAGAGGGATGCTAATTCTTATTTGAATTATTTGGACTCTTCATGCATTCCTAAGATGGAAACAACTTTGTTGATTGAGAAGCATGTTTCAATGATTTATACATCAAAGATGTTGAAGGCTATTCAAGTTGAGTTGCTTGCTGCTTGTTTTAGTACTCAGATGCTAGGAGTGAATTTGATGGGTGAAGTTGAGATATATAGATTTGAGGATGAATTTGATGGCATATTTGTTGTGGATTACAACAAAAATGAAGAGTCTGCTATTTGTAGCTGTAAGATGTTTAGTAGGATGGGTATACTATGTCGTCATATATTCTTTGTTTTGAAGATAAAGGGATCAGAAACATTCCTGATAAGTATGTGATTTCTCGGTGGAAGAAATTTTCTCTATTGGATTGTTTACATGAAGTGCAACTTGATACTAGTGATGCTAATCTTGTTGAAAATAAGAAAATTGAGAAGAAGATCTTGTCTGCTGTTGTTAATTGTGTTGGTAAGATTGGTGCTGATAGTGAAAGACTGAAAGCCTTTTTATCTGGTATAAATGAGTTGGAACTGTCCATATTTAATGGTACTGAAATGCCTTCATCAGATGATTTGAAGAAAAAGTTGTTTGAGGATTATTATGGTGCTCCTGTCCCATAAACTATTGAAGTTTTGCCTCCAAATGTAGTTAAAACTAAAGGAAGTGGGAGTCGTATCATATCAAGAAAGGAGAAGGCAGCAAGAGATTTGGATAAGCGTTTGAGGATGTGTAGAAAATGTAAACAAATGGCATGTTGGTCCCGGTTTTTCAGAGTATAAAACGTTACGCAGCGGAAATAATATTAAGTGTTTTCTTGCACGCTTCTTACACACAGCTGACAACTGACAACTGGTCAGCTGGTGCTGGTTACTCAGTACACAGCTGACAACTGAGACCTGTCAGCTGGTGATTCAATACTTAGAATATTTTAGCCTTGTTTGCACAGTTATATATCAGTTTCAGGATATACTCCAGCACTTGAGTGCTGGGTTTAAAATATGAATGAAAGACAGAAAGCTGATAAATAACAAAGGATTTTTATAGTGGTTCGATCAATCGATCTACGTCCACTCTCCAGTCGAAGCACTGGAAATTCCACTAAGAGTAATCAGGTATAGGTCTCCTACGATCTATCTCTAGCTGGTGAATGCCTCGTCCACCAGTTCACTAGATCAACCGCTCCCGGTCCTGGATCCTTCTTCAACTCTCCTTGGCTAATGGAGTGCGAGCACGTCACTTCAACCTCCACAGCTAGCTAGGTGTTTTAGTTCTCCCAAGAACGTAACAGTCTCTACGGCAGAATGCCCGTAATAACTCAAGTGCTGGTAAGCACAGGAGCTGCTGTGAACTCTCTCGAAGGAGAAAGAACACCAAGTGAGATCTTTAACTTACAAGCTTAAGCTTGAAGTCTCGTGTTTGATAAATCAACACACGGAAAGCTTTATGAAAAGCCTCGAAAGTACTTTATGCGTCTTTGCAATAATTTCAGTTCTTTCGGTGGTTGAGCAGATAAGTCTAATCTTGGAATCTATGGCTCGTGGAATCTAATGTTTGAATGTTGGTGGTTGCGACGTATTTATAGCCGCAGGAACCGATTCAAACTTTCTAGCCGTTTGGACGCATCCGAAAAGGTGTCAGACCTCGGATGTCCTTCTGACGGCGGCAGGTATGTTTTTCCGGAAAGGACCCATACCTTTGACCGCTTTATCTGACACAGATCTCTTTGTGTCAGAACGGCTCTTTCTGTCAGTCCGAGGAATAAGACTGGCGTCTTGTGACTGATAGACTTTAAGTTATCCTTCCTTTATATTTTGTCAGTCGATTCTTCAGAGAATCTTCTTTTTGTCTCTACTACGCGGGGAGAGAGAATCTGAAATTCTGCTGGTAACATCTGACTGGTAGATCATACTGGTGATCTTGTGCTGGCAGTCTCTGCTGGTGACTTGCCCTAGCATCATCAAAGTCTACCAAATCTCTAGATGTTAACTCTTCTCGGAATCTCCCATGACTGGTGAAATCATCGCTGGTGAATAGTGTGAGTAGGAACACGTATTCTCCTGGTAAGGTTTGTCAGCCGCCTGCTGATGAAACCCTTCCCAACTGGTGAACAGTAGCCAGTCATAAGCGCTTCTCACCGCTGGTGAACAGTGTCAGCACGAGTCTTTGTCAGCCGCCCGCTGATGAAACTTTTCCCAACTGGTGAACAGTAGCCAGTGGTAAGCGTTTCTCATGCTGGTGAACAGTGTCAGCATGAGTCTTGATCAGCTGTGACTTACAACTCAAAAGACCTAAACAGGACTTTACATTTAAGACTAGAGCTATGTAGAGACAACTGACGCTGGTAGGACTTAGGATTTGATCCACCAAAACTATAATCTAAACCAGTAAGCTACTGGGGGAGGAATCCTTAGACAGATTTCCCAACAATTTCCCCCTTTTTGGTGCGATCAAAGCCTACCCAGCGAGCACTCAGCTGATGAGGAAAGTTACAAAGGATTTCAGGGTTTTACAAGTGAAACCTATCAGATCTAAACCCATGAAATTACTTCCTCAACATCAGCTCTAACTAAAAATCTTCCCCCTCAACTAAGGAAAGATATTGCTCGTTTAAAAATATGGAGATTAAGATCAGAGCAAATAAGCATGTAAATAAATTTAACATGCAAGATGAGTGCTGGTGCTGATTACACTGGATGTGTAAATTCAGCTGGTAAGTAAAAACTTTGACAATTGTTGGACAATAAGAGATTGTCATCAACTTGTCAGTTAACATTCCATTAGAGATTTTGCAATTACATGTACATTGAATGATAACTGACTAGTCTATGGTCTGGAAGAAGATCCTGGTGACTGAGTCCGAGCGCTGGTGATAGACCTCAGGATCTCAGCAAGATCGGCCATGTCTTGCTCTCTCTTCAGCCTCCATTCAGCAGCGATTCTCCTCTCTTCAGCTGCAAGGCGTCTCTCTTCCTCAGCAATTCTGGCTCTCTCCTCTTCAGCCAGTGCTCGCGCCCTTTCCCCCTCTTGGATCCGCGCCAAAAAGGTGGAAACACCTGTGGTGACAGATTCCAATTGTTGTGCTACTTCAGTTCGGAAGGTGTCGAGACGTTGATCCATCCTGGCGTCAATGTAGGCAAGAAGATGTGCAGGATGATGAATTTCAGAGAGTGGCTCCGCTGATACTTCCATGGAAGTGGAAGGCACATCAGGTGCGGTATCAGCCATCTCTGGTGCCGACTCAGCTGGTACCTCCACTTGGGTGGGCTCCTCCGCGGGCACCTCGGCTGATGCTGGCTCCTCCGCGAGCACCTCGGCTGGTACTGGCGGGCCTTGTTCAAAAACAGGTGGGGCTGTGAAAACCACCAGCTGCCAGTCCATATGATATGGGACAAGATCGCCCATGACCATTGGAACAGGGGGGACGGCAGTGCCACCAACCTCTCGAGGGATCCTCCTCCACTATGTGGTCTACCAGCAGAGAGCTGGCAGCCATGTCAAAGAAGATAGCAAAGTATGGAGGGATCCTGGGGAGAGTGACAAGTATCCTGATGCGGCGGAGAGCGTATATCAGCTGATACCCTCGGCTGGTGCTTTGGAACTGGAGGAAAGGTAACTTCGGTTTTGATCGTGGAAGGCCTGAGGATCCAGTCAGCTGTCTGTAGAGAGCAATCTTCTTCAATCGGCGCTTGATTCGCCTGATAGACAGCTGGTGGTGGCCTTGGGCTTCAGTACCCATAAACTTATTTGCCCATTCCTCCTCTGCTCGCCAGTACCCAAGCCCGAGCCTGGCATACAGCACTGCGTGCTCCTCAACATTTAGCTTGCGCTCGCACCAGTCGAAGATCCTCCATCTCCAGAATTCCAGGAACAGATCTTCATCAAGAACGTCAGCCAGGTCCCCAAACCTGGTGACTAAGTCTTCATCGACAGCTCGCTCCACTTCAGCTGTGATATTTTCAGCATATTCATATAGAGAGAGGTTGAAGTACTCCACTGGATGCAGGGGCAGGCACCAGTCGTAGATTCTTGAAGCGTATATTGACTGGTGGGGAAGACCGCTGGTGGGGATAATGTAGAATGCTGAAGGCTCCGGCACTCTTGAATTTTGAAACGCCAGGTTCCCGCGGTGCTCCCACCTGTGAATCCCCGTGACCCTCGCCTGAAAGGTATCTTCATCGATCAGGTCATGAAGGTGGATACTCAGCATGTAAGAACTCCTCTCTTGACGCACTCGAGGCGCTGATGCTGGTGTGGGTGCAGCTGGTCGTCCAGAAGATGATGATGCTTCTGAAGGGTGTGGACGACTGGCAGCTGGACGAGCCTCAGCCTCAAAATTGGGGAAAAGATCCCTTGGCTCCATCCGCTGCACCCTGGAGTGATGTACCACTGGTGGTGATTTGTCGTCGGGGATGATTATGACTGGCGCAGCTGGGGCAGCTGGCTCCTCACCAGTAGTCTTCATTGCAACTTCCTCGTCAGAGAAACTCGCCAGTTTTTCCGGGGTAGTCGCCCGCTCAACAACTCCTCCACTGGCACCCCCTTGCTCGGCCAGTGGGATTTGAACCACATCCTCTTCTGGTTGATAACTTTCAACCAGGGAAAACACGTCCTCCGATCCCATGTCCAACAGGCGCGTAAAGGATTCATCTGGTAGGATCTGGCCCGGAGCTAGTGCTGGTGGCACAGCACTTGAAGTCTGGGCAACAACCCATTTGCCCTTGGCAACTTGTTGCATTTGCTCCGCCAGCTGCGCCTGACGACGGGATTCGTGCTCAGCCTTTATCCTAGCAAAGGCTTCATCGCGGGCTGCCAGCTCAGCCTCCCTCTTTCGCTGGTCGGCCAAGGCCTTCAGCCTTGCCTGAGCTTGCTTCTTCCTCACAATGGAAGCTTGTTGATCCCTCTTGGCTTGCTCAACCAGCTTCTGAGCTTTTGTTTGGATTCTCTTCCTTTTCCTGGTCATTTTATCGATCGTCTCCTCCTCAGTCAGTCCAAGGACGGACTTCTTGACTGGTATAGATATTTTCTGTGATTCTGGAGCATAGATGACAGCTGGCTGGGGCTGCTGGGACTGGTGCAACTTGGGCTTCTTCCTTGGAGAAGACCTGGTGACTGGCACCTGAGCTGATGAACCAGTCACTGCTTGCTCCATCTCGAGAAATGAGGATTCCACCTCATACTTCCTCTTCATTTCTGCCTTCGCCTCAGCTGTCAGCGGAAGAGCTACAGCTGGCACGACCTCATCTATCGGTTCTGACTCCTCCTCAGAAACCTGGTCAGCAGGGTCCACAGCCTGCTTGCCTCTCAGCCGTTGAGGCTTCTTGTAGTCTGGGCCAGGAAGTTTGACCTTGGTGACTGGGATAAAGTCGGACCCGACCAGTTGCTCCCCTCGGTCGATTCGGTCTCCCATCTCCACCTCCAGAATGTGGCTGATTCGCAGGCCAAAAGACACTGCATGGAGGAACCTGCCGTCAGTCTTGACTGTGCAGTTCTTCTCCACATTCTCCAGTAGCCGGCCGAAAATGAACTCGGCCCAGTTTCCGTATATGCCATCCACCAGCGCGCACATAACGGAGAACTTCTTTAGGCTTAGTTCGGCATAGGAGCCGACCTCACACTGGAGCATGCGCATCACAATGTCGCATACCATCTGCCAGTATTCGTCCATCTCTGACTTCTTCATGCCAGTCTTGAAGACAGTCACCCCCTCCTTCTTCCATTCAGTCCACCTCCGCCTGAACTCCACCGTATCATCCTTGCAATACGTCGCCACCTCCTCACCAGTACTCCTCAGCCCAAAGAGGTTGGCTAGGTACTCTACATCGATGGTGATCAGGTGTCCGAACACCGATGTGGTGAAGGATTTCCTGTCGTCAGCAATCACCGCGCGAGCATATAACTCGGCGACCATATGTGGGTGGAAGTTCCTGGGGGTTGCCGTCAAGCATGGTCGGAGCTGCTCATGGTCAATCATTTCCATGAGCTCCTCGCCGTGATGCTTCTCGGCCAATTTGTCGTTCAAAATCTTCTCCTTCTGGACTTAGGCGGCTCTGATCTGGGAGTTAGAGAGGAGATGTTGGGTGGCCTTTTTGTTCAACTGAACAAGCTTGTTGAAGGGGTAGGTATAATCTATGTCTTCTTCTTTCACAATGCCAGTGAAGGTAGGCATGTGTGATTCGGCCAATGGTAAGTCTAGATCCAAAGACTCAGTGGAAGAAGATGATTTATCAGCAGCGGGGTTGGATGAAGATGCCATGTTTTCAGGGAATGAGTGTTTGGAGATTTTAAGGAAGATGAACGGAAAAATGTTCGAAAAAATTTGAAGGAATGATAAGAGTTTTTCCGATCATGCATAACAGCTATTTATACTGGTGCCATGCTGGGATGGATGGACGAGATGAATTCGTCAAAAGTGAGGATCGACGGTCATCAGCAGGCACGATTCCCTGTAGCGACGTGCGTGGTCGTGCTGACGTGGGATGGTGCGTGTAGCTGACGTGGCACACGCTGATTGGTCGCGAGATTGCATTTGACTGCGCAGTCACTGTGCGCATTAAATGTGGCATTAAATGACGCATTAAATTCGAAGATATGCACACGCAATACCAATTTTAAACCTTTCCCGCCATTTCTGCGACAGCTGGCACGACTCTTGGACTTCAAGACAACGTCAGTTGAGAGCTGGGACTCAACTGGTCATCAGTAGTATACCTGGTCATCAGTAGTATACGCCAGTCGCATACTTCCCCCTGCCGGTATGGCCTTCTTACCAGTCGACAACTGATACTCACAACTGGTTACCGTGTACTTAGACAAATTGAGAGCTAGGACTCAATTTTCACCAGTCGTTCATATATCACCAGTTGTCTGCTGACAACTTGAAAGATTGAAAGAATTGAGAGCTTGGACTCAATTCATTCCGCATAATCTTCTCTTCACTTCTTCATCATTGCATGGAATTGGGAGCTGGGACCCAATTTTACTTTGACTGATGGTGCATGACTGCTGGCAAATTCGAAATGAGAGCTGGGACTCATTTCCTTAGTCATTTATGGAATAAGTTCTGCCAGTAGATACCACCTGTGGTTTTGAGCCACCACTAAAGAAAACATGAAGACTAAGAGCTTGGACTTAGTCTTAATCAGCATCCTTCAGAAAATCAAGAACGGAATGAGAGCTGGGACTCATTCTTCCTCAACACTAGGGCTCGCATCAATCTCCATAAGACCGAGTTTGATGCACAACTCCTTGAATCTTGCTTCTGGCAAAGGTTTGGTGAAGATGTCAGCTAGTTGATCGTCAGTTCTGATGTATTCTACGCTGATATCCTTCTTCTCGACATGATCACGTATGAAGTGATGTCGGATATCTATGTGCTTGGTCCTAGAGTGATGAACCGGATTCTTCGTTATGCACATAGCGCTGCTGTTGTCGCAATAGATGGGTACACAACCAGTGTCCACCTCATAGTCTTCCAGTTGTTGCTTGATCCAGAGAATTTGAGCACAGCAACTGGCAGCGGCAACATATTCAGCCTCAGTAGTAGATGTAGCAACAGAGTGTTGCTTCTTGCTAAACCAGCTGATTAGCTTGTGTCCTAGAAACTGACACGTACCACTGGTACTTTTTCTATCTATACGGCATCCAGCAAAATCTGAATCTGAATACCCAATGAGTGTAAGCTCATCATTCCTGGGGTACCATAAGCCAAGTGATTCAGTTCCTTTGAGGTATTTCACTATTCTCCTAGCTGCTTCCATGTGTGACTTCTTTGGATTGGCTTGAAATCTGGCACACACTCCGACTGAGTATGAAATGTCGGGTCTGCTGGCTGTCAGATAGAGAAGTGATCCAATAATACCTCTGTAGCTGGAAGGATCAACCGATTCTCCTTCTTCATCAAGAAAGATCTGGCAACTGGTGCTCATCGGTATTCTGAGAGCCTTAGTCTTCTCTGGGCAATATTTCTGAATTAGGTCCTTGGCATACTTCCTCTGATTAATAAAAATTCCATCAGCTGACTGCTGGACTTGGAGTCCTAGGAAGTATGTTAATTTGCCCATCATACTCATCTGGAATGAGTTCTGCATCAGTTGAGAAAACTTCTCACAGAGAGACATATTCTTTGACCCGAATATAATGTCATCGACATATATCTGCACCATTAGCATATCATCAGCATCCTTGATAAGGAAGAGAGTCCTGTCGATCTTCCCTTTCCGAAATCCATTACTGAGTAGGAACTGTGATAGCGTCTCGTACCAAGCCCTGGGCGCCTGTTTCAATCCATACAGGGCCTTTCTCAGCTTGTACACCTTGGTGCCTACTTCAAAGCCTGGAGGTTGTTCGACATATACCTCCTCCTTTAGCTCGCCATTCAAGAAGGCGCTCTTCACGTCCATCTGGAATACCATGAAACCATGATACGCTGCATACGTAAGGAACAGCCGTATCGCCTCCATTCTTGCAACTGGTGCGAAGGTCTCGTCGAAGTCGATGCCTTCACACTGCTTGTAACCTTTGGCGACTTAACGAGCTTTGTTTCTGATTACAATGCCATTCTCATCTCGCTTGTTCTTGAAAACCCACTTGGTGCCAATCACTGACTGATGTGATGGTCTCTCTACCAAGTCCCAAACATTGTTGCGAGTGAATTCCGCAAGCTCTTCTTGCATGGCATTAATCCAATCGGCAAATTCTAGCGCAACTCCTATGGAAGTAGGTTCCACTTGAGAAATAAAACAAGTCAGGAGCGCACTGCCGTGTCGAGTCTGAACAGAACCTTCTGGATCACTGAGAATAGCATCGGATGGGTGATTTCTCAGCCATTTGGGAAGATGAGAATCTGCTGGCGTTGGTTCTTCTGTCCTGATGACTGGTGCTTCCTGAACTTCACCAGTCGGAGCTGCAATTGCAACTGGTGGTTGACCTTCATCAGTCGGAACAAACTCTTCGTCAGCTTCATTCTCTGACTGATCTCCTGATCCTTCTCCGATATCTACACTGTCAGCTGGTGCATCCAGTCTAGCTGATTCATCGTCTTCTCCTGGATTATTGCCAGTTCCACTCAGGGAGATTGAGTGTAAGGTCTCAGCAAGGTCAATTGCATCACCGACCCTCCCGGATTGCTGATGGGCAACCGAGGATACTGGTTGTGAAGATGATCCAGTCATAGGTCTAGTCAAACCAGTTGGTTGAGCATTGGAAGAATTCCTGCCCAACTGATCAACGACATCATTGACCTCAGGAACATCTTCAGCCAGTTGTCGTAATGTCCTGCGCACTAAAGTAGCTTCATCAAAAACAACATTGCATGTTATTTCCACAAGTTTGGTGGTCTTGTTAAATACTCTATAGCCCTTGTGAGAGGGATGTCCATATCCGACAA
>JAPKLW010000121.1:0-15942 GCA_026898455.1 Plectranthus barbatus | reverse complement strand
GCTGGTGAACAGTGTCAGCACGAGTCTTTGTCAGCCGCCTGCTGATGAAACTTTTCCCAACTGGTGAACAGTAGCCAGTGGTAAGCGTTTCTCATGCTGGTGAACAGTGTCAGCATGAGTCTTGATCAGCTGCGACTTACAACTCAAAAGACCTAAACAGGACTTTACATTTAAGACTAGAGCTATGTAGAGACAACTGACGCTGGTAGGACTTAGAATTTGATCCACCAAAACTATAATCTAAACCAGTAAGCTACTGGGGGAGGAATCCTTAGACAGATTTCCCAACATGGCAAATCACGATTCAAGGAATTGTGATAAGGTCAATAAATAGTTTTGAAACAGTAGTTTTATAATGCATGTCTAGATGTTATATAATGCAACACTTTGTCTTTACTAATGAAAGTTAAACGATTCCTTTTAATTTATCATAGTTCTTGTGTTTTTTATATAATGCATGTTGCTATTGTTTATAATGCATGTTTTATTATTTTATAATGCACATTATTTTGATTTATTTTTTATGTGTTATATTATAATTATTTTAAGTACATTCTTTTTATAATGCATGTTGGAATTATATATAATGCAAATTTATACATGATATAATGCATGATATGTTCTCGAATAAAAAAGTTTACCAGAAATAGTTAATATTGTTATTTAAATTAAGACATCGATGTTCATTAAACATCCAGTGGTAATCATGATAAACAAGATTAATTTAACAGTCGATTATTGATAGAAAACAGTGCATGAATTATAATATAACCATCAAATGCTAAATAATAGCAGCATAATATTAGTACCATAATATCAGACTATCCGTTGCATGCATTATCCCTAACATAAAAAAACAAACTTCAAAGACCAAGATTGTTTTCATCCAAATTCATCCAAAACCCTCCTACTTGTAAACACCTTTCATGAAAATCAAACTTAAAAAACAATCATTGTTTTAACCAACTTCCAAACACTTGTTCCCAAAGTCATGTTCTCATCAGAAATCTTTTGATAACCCTTCTGTTGTCCTCACATACTTCTCCACAAATTCTTCCACATCAATCTCTTCTTCTTCTGTTTGTTCATCGTAGAAGCTGATTGCTTTGTCAGTCACTTCCTTCTTGTTCTTGTTGAAGTTTGAGTTTATCAGAGCTCCACAGTACTTGGCTCTCATGAAACGGAGTTGTCGGCTGTCATTCTTCTTGATGGCTGGGTTCCAATCTTTTAAGTTCTCGCCCATGTATGTTTCCATGTGGCGCATGACATAGATACCACAGTCCACCTTATTCGTGTCATTTCTCCATTTCATTTTTAGTCTTTCCACGTGTGCTTCTTTTACTCCTTTTGATTTGTTTGTTAGTTTCTGATTGACCAAAAACTCAGCAAAGTAGTCAACCTGGCAATCAAAGATATTCATTATTAGTTAGAAAGTAATGCATTATAGTGATAGACAAATAGCATTATTAGGCAGTTTCATTAATCTAAACAATGTTCATTATATATCGTAGAAACATTCATTATTGTCTGTAAAGGTATGCATTTTACACGACAATATGCATTTAGACTACTACTATGAAGATGTGTGTACTTTTTAGCAATTTTGGCACTGATCCATATTTGACCTTCAGTTCTTCATCATCAACTACATCTGAGTTATCAATGATAACTATTTCCATCTTACGGAGGGTGATGCAAATGACGTAGAAGTGAAGTGATTGACAAATTGGGAAAAACACCTGGATATAAAGAAAAATTATGATTAAAACAATCTTTACTTAGTTTAGAATTAAGTTTATGATAGAAAATCATACCAAATCACAATTTCTGAGTTGGAAAGATTTCAAGCTATCCATTTCTATCTCCATCCTTTCAAAGAATGCCTTCTTTCTCTTTTCAACAGTCCATTTTTTGTTTGGTTCAACAACTGTGTAACACTATTTATATTTATAGTGTGATAGTACTTGAAATATTTATATTAGTATAAATTATTAAAAGTTGAAAGTTAAGAGTTCTTGCACAAGGATATGTGCTAAAGAAAAATCTCACTGGAGTATTTGATTTTCTGTATTTTTCATGTTTGTTTAAATGTGAACTCCAAGCATCAATCAATCCAACTTTGATATAGCTATCAGGCTCAAAAGTCAGGAAATCTGATATCATCACTTGTGTAGTGCAGTCATCATATATAATTGTTTCCCTGTTCAAAATATTATAGAAAATTAGTTGATAAATCAATATATATTTCAAGGAAATTATTAAAATTTAAAGTAGTTTGTTTTACTTACTGAGTTGGATGTGTTGATTTTAGGAGCCAGTAATAAATTTCCTTTTCAAATTGCTCCAGTGGATCATTGATTTTGAGTGCAAGGTCATACACTCCTGACATCAATCTCGTAGATTTCTTTCTTTCAGCTGTTGTCCTTGTTTGTATTCCTTGAGCTGGCTGCTTGTCCTCCTTGCTCTTCGTCCTCCCTTCTTTCAAACTATGAAACTGCATAAAAGGCAACAGATTATTTTTATGTATATAATGCATGTTTCTATTCTTTATAATGCATATTTGGATGCTTTATAATGCATGGGAGACTAGTATACTATAATGAGTTAGAATAAATACAATTTTTGCAATTGTTTCATCATCATCTTCCTCGGTAATGTTTGTTTCAATATCCTTAATCACATTAGTGATCATTTTTAGGGAGTTTGTTGCACCTCTTCTTCTCATTCTTGTGATGAACCAACTTCTTTTTGTTTTTTAGCTTCTTCTCCTTCTTGCATCTCTTCTCCTCCTTCTCCTCCTCTGTTTTCCTGTTCTTGTTCTCGATCTTGTGGTGTTAAAGGTAAATCCTCCTACATAGAAAATGATTTATTTATTAAATATGCAATTATAATGGTAGTAATTGTTAAATAGTTTGAATATTTACCAGATTTACATCGTAGTAATCTTTCGTCACTGGAATGTTGAGGCTGAAGTGTTCGGGACATGGTGTGTCAAATTGAGCTTTTTCGTCAATTGCTTGCATAATCTTCTCAAGGCATTTGAGTCATTCTGGATTGTTCCACTCATCTTCCAAGTGTTGTTCGCTTGATGGTTGTGAGGGTGATGTAACACTGATCAGATTTTTGGAAGTCTCCATAGCCATTTTGAAATTAGAATTTTCCTGAACATGGTCGGGAGCTTTCGTGATCAAAGTGATCAATTTTGACATTGCCTCTGCCATCACTCTTGCAGTGTCAATAATTTGATCGGTGTAGTCATCTGGTTCCACTTCTTCAATTGCTTTCTTTTTTGTTCCTTTCTCTTTCTGTTGCTTTTCTGTGTCCTCTCTGTCCTGCCTCATCTTCTCTGCAATATTGTCATCAATTCCAAGAAATACTGCTGCTGGATCCATCATTGCGTCGACATGTCCTTCTCTGAATTTCTTGTTTTAAACCTCTGCTCTCTGTCGGGCTTTTATCAATGCTGTTGACCATGCTTTGATGACAGAAAATGTCCTATCAACCAGTCGTGTGTAGTACACAACCCTATCAACGTATAAAAGCTGTCAAGGAAAGTTAGTAATGTCATTAGTATATTGAATGTAAAACTAATTTTAAGCCTGTTATATAATGCTAAAGTTTATAAACTATAATGCAAGTTTTACAATTATATAATGCATTATCAAAACTCGAATTTAATATGTAAGAAAAAGTGTGTTTACCATTGGAAGGAGGACAGGACCTGTGAAACAGACATTTGATTTTTTCTCCCAGATATTCCTCTGCCTTATCAGGGAGTAAACCATTAAGTTGCACCAGTTGAATTGTTTAACATCAGACATGACCTCAAAATTCTCAAGAATTTTGGTTTTTACATATCCGTTAGCAGTATTCTCATAGAAACAATGTTCAATTAGCACTAGGAAGTGCCTTTTGAACTAGTCTCCGCCATCTTTTTTATACATCATAGCCTCTGCAACGTCTACCAACCTGATCTTCCACATTTTCTCTTTAATTCTGCTTGCCCATTCTTTCAACACTGTGTTGTGTTGTCTTCTTGATCTTCTGATAACCTTTTTTGGACATTTCGGGAATCCAAAAATCATGAAGACGTCTTCGTCTGTCTAATGTATTGTATGCTTTTTGTTGACTTTTAAGCTGCAACTTTTCGGGTCAAAGTTGTCCATGCACCAATATGCAATTTTACCAGGAATTTCTTTAACTCTGACATTGTAGATGTGTGTGAAACCCATATCCTCTATAGCTTTAGTCTGTGCTTCATTCAGTTCTGATAGATGCCGTGTTAGAACATCAGGACTTGTTCTATATATTAAGTCCGGGAACTCGACATCTTTGTCTTCTTGTTTATCTTTTCCACTCCATTTTGAAAGTTGTTTCTCTTTAACAACAATCTCTTTCTCGTGAACTACTAATTGCTTTTCTGGTTCCTCAACTGTTTTAGTCTAATTAGGATCTGTAGGAGAAACAAGAATGTCATTATTGAACATAAAACTTTATTTTCTACATTTCATTATAGAGCAACCTAGTTGCATTATTGTTCTTTAATGTTTTCATTATAAAAGGTGACATGCAGTTTTATATATTTTTCCAATTTTTCTTTCATTATATTAGCAAAATCTATGCATTATAGTGCTTTAGACATTTCATTATAAAATCACAATATAGTACTTTGTCTTTTTTCATTTAAGTTCGAAAATATGTATTATTGTTTATGTATGCTTTCATTATAACATGCAGTTTCATGAAAAGAAGAGTAAAACAACAAGTATGTGAACAGAGTATTTTCATCATCAAACTTTCGATCATTCATTACAACATGCAGTTTCATAAAAAGAAGAGTAAAACAACAAGTATGTTTATAAATGTAAATCGAGAAGTTTCATAAAAACCTAAATCATTTAAAACTTTTTTTAAAAACCGTTTTTCGTTATTCTAGAGTTTTAACATGAAATCAAACTTTATAACTACTAATATGTTTGATTTTAAAGTGAAATCTGAAAATCAAACTCTAACTACAAAAATCTATCATTATAATGTTAAATCGAGAAATAGTTCGCAGATTTTTTTACCTTTTTTGTCTGGAAGTTTTTCTGCTTGTCTTTTCTTCGACAGTTCTGCTTTAACTTTTGTTGAATGCCTTGTTTTACCGTCGCCGATTAGTGTATTTCGTCGGTGAAGTTTGTGGATTTTGGTTTCGCAAAGAGGGAGAGGAAAAAAATTTTGGTGGTTGAGTGAGATTAAATTTTTTTTGAAATGATAAATGAAACGACATTTTTGAGTGCTGCAGGCATGAATGAATTATTACAGCTGTCATTGGTAATCGTGGAATCGTGGAATCGTGTTACTGTGCGATTTTTTTAATTTCAACATATAAAACTATATAATGATAGTATTTGAGTTATATAATGATAGTTCGTAGGTTATATGATGCAAGTTTTTGTGTTGTTTAATGAAACCTACTACTTTAAATTATTATATTTGTTAGTAATATTTTGATTATTTGTGTGAAATTCGATGAATAATATATAATGATAGTTTATTCACTCTATAATGAAAGTTTGTGAACTATATGATGCATTTACGTGGTATGTGTATTAAGAAAGTAATAATTTAAGGGCGAATTTTAATTATTATCGAAAAGACTAAATTGCCCTATAATGAAGGTTTTTGGGGAAAAAATGTCCGCCTTTTTTTTATTAGATCTGGATCGTTGATTGAGGAAGATCTACGGCCGAGATTGGTTCTTATTTCTTATGGTAACTGTGGTTCTCATTGGATCATGACCCTATATATATAGTTGCGTTCATTTCTGAACTATATGTCCTGAATGAACAATGACCATATATCCAACCTTTCATTTATTTGATCCAACGCCTTATATAATTACACGTGACATGTAATTTTTTATTTAATTTATTTTAAGGGTGTTTTAGGAAGAAAAAAGATGACAAATATTAATAGATTTATTATTCAAGGCAGTTTCCTAATTTCACGTCAATTAAATATCTTTTCCCATAATTATTATATTTCATGCTCAATTAAATATCTTTCTCCTATAATTATTATTCAACGTTATATTTACTTTGCAGATAACCTAATCTCTCCCATCGCACACCACACTTAATCTCTTGCTCGGTCGCCAAATTCAATTTCGACAACACAAGACTCAATGCTGGAAGTACAATAACTAAATCCATTAAAACTTTATAGATTTCTTAAAAAATTACAAATATTTTATGAAAAAAGTTAATTTTTTTTTCTTGGGGTGAGATTAATTTTGGATTATTAAAAAAATCATTTTTTTGGTACGATTAGGGTTTTTTTTCTTTCTAGAATTTTAAATTATGGTCTATTAATGTAATTGTCTCAATTTAGTATGTTGTTGATTCAGGACCAAATTAAAGATAGTTTAATTATCAATTCGGGATCTGAAAGATGATTTGTCAATCCAGGGATTCGAAATTGAGAATTTTGTGATCTCTAAGGTCATAAATTGAGAATTAATCTTTGAAACGATAATTAAACTGAAATGATAAAATCATTTTTTAAATTATTTTATTAAAAATCAAGGAAGAAATTAATTTGGTTTATTATGAGATGGGGGGGGGGGGGGGGGTTTGAATTGACAAAAAAGATGTCAAACACGATATTTTCTATAGAAAAATAATGAAAAAATGGAGTAGGGATTCAGCATTCTGTCACGCTAAAAAGAAGACATATAATTAGTTACATAGATATTATATAATAAATATATAAACATTGACAAATACGTTGATTAAAAAATATAAGCCACTTTTATTTCTTTTTAGGCAAGATAAAAAATAATTAAGCCCATTAATTAATAATTAATTTCCTCCAATAAAATAAAAGGTGGCAAGAAACATTGCTAAAATAATAATTTCCCAAAATAAATCGATCGTGAAATCCTGAATTAATTCGATAGCATAATATAAATATTGGAAGTTCGATAATTAAAATTAATATTTTACGAGGGGGTGTTTCAATACATTATTACAGAAGGAAGAGTAAGGTGGAGAAGCACTCACCTAAGCTTAAGGTGAAACAAATTTGGATTCTAAAGGGATGGACTCCAAAAACTAACCCTACAGGACACGCAGAAGCTCGGGTGCCTAGTGCCTTACATTCTTTGTGCTACAGGTACATGGTCACCATAGTCTGCTCAAGAAGAAGAAGAGAGCATGGATTCTGGATAGTGGGTACTCTGCCCACATGGCCGGAGAAAGGGCTTACTCTCTCAATTGGAAATGGCGAGAGGACCCCCCATTGTCTTTGGAGACGATTCCAAGGGGAGAGTCACAGGCAAGAGATGCGTGGAATACAATGAAATCACCATCAAGAATGTATCTCTGATCACCAACCTCAACTATAACTTGCTGAGAATAAGTCAACTTATTCAGAGCGAATATGAGGTGACCTTTGCCGAAGATGAATGCTTGATAAAAGATAAATATCCCAAGGAAGTCATCCTCAAAAGAATCAGGAAAGGAAGTTTATACATCATGGATTGGAGAGTGGCCAAGCTGACGCTTGCCTCATCAAAACAAGCTTGTCCCAAGAAGGAACCAATTGGTTGTGGCACTAGAGGTTAAGCCACCTCAACTTCCAATCGATCAAACACCTGGCCAAGCACAAATTGGTGGAAGGACTTCCACAAATTGGATTTAAGAAAGAAGGTGTCTGTCGAGCATGCAAGATGGGGAAGCAAACCAAAGCATCATTTAAGAATCGCCCCATCACAACAAACACATATAGGATCTTGGAGTTGCTGTACATGGACCTGCTTAGACCAGACAAGCCACCCACCATCGGAGGAAAGAGGTTCAGGCTGGTAGTAGTTGATGACTACTCAAGATACACATGGGTGAGGCTCATGAAGACCAAGGACGAGGTCAAGCTCCAACTGTTAGAACTTATTTTGCAGGTGCAAAATAACAAGGGAGAGACCGTCAAGAGGATAAGGTCCGACAATGTAACTGAGTTTTACAATGGATCGTTGATAGATTTTTGCGCCGATGCTGGCATTGCACACGAGAAGTAAGTACCAAGGACTCCTCAACAAAATAGCCTTGCTGAGAGACAAAACTGCACACTCAAAGAAGCACTAAGGACCGTGCTCGGTGAAGCAAGCTTGAGCGAATGATACTGGGGAGAAGCTTTGACGACGGCCTGCTATACTCAGAATCAAAGTGCCATCAACCGTCATCATCACAAAACTCCCTATGATGTCTACAATGGTCTTATGCCTTCTATAGCTCATCTTCATGCATTCGGTTCTCCATGTTACAACCATAAAAACGGAAAGTCGTAATTGAATACCTTTAGTCCCAAGGCAGATGAAGGTGTGTTCCTTGGTTAAGGACACCCTTCATATAAGGGATATAGGTTACTCAACAAGACTACGAGACTTGTGGAAGTAACATGTTGCGTTGATTTTGATGAGTCTATTTTAGTGGGCACGACTTTGAAGGAACTGGAACTTGATGCTCGTGAGATTAAGGATTCCAATGAGAAACCGAGTTCTGAAAAAGAAGATATTAATGAAGTTTCTCAGGCTAGATCTATGAACGAAACATCAAGTAATCCAGATGATTCGACTGTAGTGCAGCAATCCAAAGAGGTCGGTGATGCAATTGTTCTTCATGAGGCCATAGATTCACTAACCCTTAATGCAGGTACTAATCAAGGGGGAACCTCGGGCCGAGCAGAAACTGAGTCAGGCGCCCAAGCTGAAACTGACTCTGGTGATGCTGACTTTCTTTGAGATGAACGTGCTCAACCTGAAGAGATGAATCCAGAAGATCAAAGGCTGGAGATCGTAGAAACAATCACTAGAGACGAGGGATCATATCCAAAAGTGGAGAATCAAGCTTCAAGAGACGATCTAGCCACGGTGGAATCCACTCTTACCTCAGTTCCAGTTTCTAGAACTGACTTTTCCTGGAGTTTTCATTCAATCGGTCGAGGTTACTCAGCTCCAAAAGCCCAAATGGTTAAGACACCATAGAGAGGATGTTGTGCTGGATAACATTGCTAATCCAGTCCGCACACGTCAAGGAAGTGCTTTGCTGACTTGCTTAATATCTCAACAGCCAGAACCCACGAAGATTGGACATTCTTTGAAATCCACAGATTGGATCAATGCCATGCAAGAGGAGTTGGCTGAATTCAAGCGTAATGATATATGGTACTTGGTGGACAGACCAAATCACCAATCAGTTACTGGAACGAAGTGGGTTTTCAAGCACAAAAGAGATGAAACAGGGAATATCGTGAAGAACAAAGCTAGGATCGTAGCAAAAGGGTATGCTCAATGTAAAGGAATTCATTTTGATGAGACCGTTGCTCCAGTAGCCAGACTCGAAGCCATCAGAATGTTCTTAGCTTATGTCGCGCATTACAACTTCATAGTTTTTCAGATGGATGTGAAGAGTGCTTTTCTAAATGGGAAACTTAAGGAAGAAGTATATGTGGGATAGCCCCCAGGCTTCGAAGAGGGAAACCAAGTTTATAAGTTGAGGAAAAGCTCTCTATGGGTTGAAGCAAGCACCCAGAGCTTGGTTATGACTTATGAGACACTATCTCAGTTTCGAAAATACACGCGAGCTGAACTGAGGAAATACTGTGTGACAATTCTTCGTGGCGAAGAATTGCTACGTCAATGCATAGCTTGGGAGGCTAAACAATAGAGTGGGCGGCTATTTGATTAATGTGGCGGTAGAATTTATCTGAAAATGAATCAAGAATTGTAAGGAAATTAATTTAAGCAATTTCTCTCCATTTCTCTCACTCCACCATCGCGTACACCACCACCTCCAACCCGTTCACCTTTCTCACCTTCGTCTGACCACCACCGTGCTCTGATCGCCATGAAACTAAGTTCTGTGTGTATCCATCGCTGCAAGGATCACATGGAGCTTGGAATTGCTCTAATCCATTGAGTAACGAGAAAGTTATCGCCATCTGAAGTTGACCCGCCGGTAAGTCAGTAAATTGCAGTATCAGCATGAAACTCGTATCCAACGACGATGAAACTTCCATTTGACTTCATATTCGTGTTCCTTGTATTTTTAGGAGTATTTTGCATGCTTGGATTGCCGACCCATCGCCAAAAATACCGGAACCGCCGCCCCAACCTCCATATTTTCCGGTGAGCTTTATTCCCAGCTTTTGGTCGAATAATTCAATTTTAGTTTAGTTTAAGAATGTATTTGGACATTTGGGATGGTTGTAAGCATGTTGGGATGTATGTTGCGGGTCGGGATCGTCGAGAAAATTGTTGGAGAGCTCGCGCAAACTGCCTGTAGTGATTGATGTTTACATGTGTCGACACCAGCGTCGGTCGACACGGCCTACCGTCGGTCGACGCTGCTCCGGCAGACACTGCTTGTCCTCATGCATATATATACATATATATGATGCGTATGTAATTGTTTAAAAAGGAAAACTTGTCTCTTTCTCTCTCTTGCTATACATATATATATGTGTGTATTATTGTCTCTCTCTTTCATATTTGTATATATTTGTATATATGCGTGTATAGTTATTGTTTGAGAAAAAAATGAAAATTTGTCTCCTCTCTCTTGTTGTGTATATATATATATATATATAAATATATTACTATTATTATATTGTTAGTGTTTTTATATTATTATTATTATTATTTTCTTTATTATATGGTTATTATTATTATTATATTATTATCATTGTTATTTTTATTATTGTATTTAAAAAAGAATAAAAAGAAAGGAAACTATTTATTTATTTAATTATTTAGTTTTTTATTAATTAAATTATGATTTCAGATATTATGATTCGATTGATTCGATTTATGCAAAGTTTGAACGCATGTTTAGCCGTTTAATTTATAAAGTGCTTTATTTGAGTTAGTTGGTTAACTGTGGATTGGTTACCTTACATGATTGTGTTTGATGGAGTCACATGCATGTCTCGAGGAGAGAGAAACACGTTGGACAGCTGGGTAATGTCAGTTTGGTTTGTCAGTCAAAGGTCTTGATCTCCGTCGAGTAATGTCAGCTAGGGCTGATTGAATTATGCTTAGACGATCCATCCTAATAAGCGTATGCTTTACTATGTTATTATATGAAGGGAGAAACGAGAAACACAGGGAAATTGTGATAGCTCAACAACAACTAACGTGTGCATCTAAATCTGTAAGTAATAAAAGGTGTGGACTATTTCAGTAAAAGTTAAAAATGCTTTTCGAGCTTCATGCTCGGTTTTCTAAAATGAGTGTGAAAAATGTTTTGTTTTAGTTTGAGTGCTATGCTTAAAATTGTTTTGTGCTATCATATTTATACCTCTGTCAATTGATATCGTCAGAGAGGAAAATTAATGAGAAAGAACCAGGATTGTGCTGTGCTAATCTCATTGATTGAAAAGGTAGGGTGCCTTATTTATTTGCCATAAGGTAGGTAGCCTTATGACCACTTTTGGGTAGTTCAGCTGACGTGCTAAAATCTTGGAAGGATAAGGTATTGAAATCGATCATATCTCAAAGCTGTGTGATTCTGAGGCATTGTGCACAGGTTGATGGTAGTGGGTAGAGTGGTTTGTCCATTCCCAGTTGTGCATCGTAACTTGAAAGTGGGCTAGCTTCCAGTTACAAAAAGGTAATCATATATGATAACATGGTAGATAGTTGCGCAGCAAATAAAAATGTTTTGAATAACACGGTTCCTTTCAACAAAACCCCGTATTTATTTGTGTGTGTGGCATAGAATTCATATCTAAAATGTATGTTTTTGGGCATATCTCCACAGGGTACATTACTGCTCAACTCCTCGCATTATTTCTAAAATGTGCAGGTTAGCAGCAGGGATGGAAAAGCGGTGGTGTAAAGATGAGCATAATTTTTTAACCTTAAAGACAGATCTTGAGATATGCATCTTCACATGCATATCTCCATCACGTTTCACACCGCTGCACTGAAATTTTGTTACTGTTTCTTCCCATGGTTTTTGTAAAGTTTGAGAACTTGCTTAAACTGTTTTCTGTTGTTTATTTTACGAATCTTTAAAAGCATCTTGTGATAGCAAATGGAAAAGGTTAAATATTTTCGAAATGTTATTTCCATTTATGAGTTAGTCTTCTGATGTTTGATAAAATGTTTTGAAAACCGCTCCACCACAACTGTAACACGCCCCAAAGTTCGGGAAGGTCAACTGGGGGCTTTACGGAAGTGGTATTAGAGCGAGGTTCCGTGTCTTTCTTTGACTCTGATTACCAAGACTTACCTTGTTTTGGAAGTCTACTGTGAAGTGATTGTTGTCATGCTTTATACCCCGGTCATTCCCACGCAACCTGAGAGGTATGTTTTGAAAAGTTTTGAATTACCTGCTTACAAGTTGTTTGGTGACTAGATTCACTTCAAACGTTTAAGATTTATAGAAATGATCGAAATTGATTGCACAATTTTATTGTGGTTATAAATGGTTTTGAGCAAATGATGCTTGTTTTGAATGAAAATTGATTGAAAATGTTTTCAGGCAAAACATGTTGTGGTTGCAAGCCTAGTATCGGGGGTAGGGGATATACTGTCATTGCATGTTTTGTTAAATGATTTGTCTAGTATGGGCGAAGGGGAAGTATTAGTTGTCATTTTGATCATTTTGACAAAAAGAAATTGGGCTGAGGCCATATTTTGTTTAACCTGACGAGGTTACAAAAGTTGTTGAATTCTATTTGGTTTTGGCACCGATAAGGTGACCTTGTGAAAGTATGATTTCAAAATGTTGATTTTGAAAGTTTTTGTGCAAGCAGTGTAAATTTTGTGTTTATTGCTTAAAGATGTGTTAGTTGGGAGTTGAGCTGGCTGAACCTATTGTGTGATGGTGTGCTAACCTTGGAGGTTAGATTAGGATGGATCAGGTAAATGACTGACTAAACTTTCGGCTTTGAAAAAACAATTTCGTTGTTAACTTACGATGACTTCTGGTTTGATTGATTTGATTTTGGATTGATATTGTCGTGGGTGGCATGAGACGAGACCCACTGTCTTGGGTAAATCTGGAAGCATTTGAGTTATGTGTAGCCTGGTTTGAGTGTGAGCGGTGGGCGGATTGCTACTCACGGGCATGAGAATGATTTGTGCATGAAATGCACTAATTTCGATTTTGTTATCAGCATACGATTAATTAATGTTATATCAATTTTGTGTTACCTTGATTAAGCGTCTTAGGGCTTAAAGGTACGTTATTGTTTTGTGTAGAACCAAGTGCGAAGTACTTGGAAATGATTTTGATTCTGTGAAACTGTAATGGGAAGCATTACTTGACGGAAAACTAGAACTGTTATGATGAATCATGTTCAGTTCATGCGATCAAAGACTAACTGAATTAATCATTTGTTTATTTAGTGGAATCACTACTAGTCAAGCATAGTAGATGATCAAACTCGTGGTTATAATCTCTATCGCACCTGAACGGGCGAAAACTTGAAATGGAGCTAGTAATGTGATGATATATCTCAATCTTGTGAATTGAGTAGAAATGAGCAAATCTACGAATATTGTTGAACTGGGTACATCCCAGAGAATAAGTTTTCGATTGAACTTATAATCTAGTTCGGAAAAACCTGAAATATCTCGGGATAGTGTTAGTTACGGACTTACACTATAATTTATAAGAAATAAATTTGAATCGAGAAAAATATAATCGTTTAATTATAATGTAAGGAAAGAGAAATTGAAGAGAGAGAATGTTTGACTTTTGAGATAGACCTACGTAAATTTAGGGATAATTTCATAATATGCACAAATTTACTAGCGCACCCTTTTATTATATCTTTTACCTTAATTAACAAATAATCGTAGCCATTAGATTAGAATTATAAAGAGTGGAGATTTATTCTTATTTAACATGGAAAGGGTCTTTAACATATGATCAATACTATATTATATGTATATATAAGAAGTCCATCTCATACTAAATTTTAGTTTATACTAAATAGGAATGAATCTTCACAATTCATCTCAAAAAATCAATGGTTGAGATTTAATTAAGCACGAACGAAAATTATGCTTAATTTTTTAATCTTTAATGATGTAATCTCAACCATTGTTGCAGTCAATCCAATGACTGAGATTCATTCCTATTTAACACAAACTTTAATTTTAGCACTTGATCATAACTCTCTCTCTCTCCTCTCTCTCTCTCCTCTCTCTCTCTCTCTCTATATATATATATAAATGAGAATAAATCTCAGCCTTTGATCTTGTCATTTCAACGCTCATGATCTATTTAATTCTATGTGCAGTTTTGGTCCATTATCTTGCATTGTTGCAGAATTAAGGTTATTTTTGT
The DNA here is from genome assembly GCA_026898455.1 of Plectranthus barbatus. Taxonomy (NCBI): domain Eukaryota; kingdom Viridiplantae; phylum Streptophyta; class Magnoliopsida; order Lamiales; family Lamiaceae; genus Plectranthus; species Plectranthus barbatus. Next base: position 1,600 of record JAPKLW010000121.1, on the reverse strand, counting down.
AATTTTAGCTGTTTTAAAAATTGAAATAGTATCTTATCAGATTTTTTATTCATTTTTTCACGCGATCTGATTTTTCTTTCATCTTCGTGCAATATTATTTCTTTTTCTTACTTTGATTAGATTTTTTTCCTTGTTTCTAGTTTTCACATTCATCTTTGCAGTCGTCATAATGTCCATCCTCTCACGATTGCTGGTGAATTCACTCGTACGCTTCAAGAGGGTCTGCAAGCAATGGAAAAGTCTGGTCACCAATCAGGAGTTCATCAAGATCCACTACAATCGCGTTTCTGAAGCCCCCAAAACCAGGTTTGTGAATTCCTGAATCCCAGATTGCAGTAAATTAGGCCTCATTCCCCACAAGAAGATGGCCGACATGGATGATCAAAGCAAGTACGACTTTGTCTTGGAGATTTGCAAGGGCTTAATTTTCTTGGCTCGGCCTCTAACCACCGACATAATTACTCTATGGAATCCTACGACAAGATTGTGGAAAGTTTACGATATTTGATTGTTCGTGCGTAAAGATAGTTTAAAAAGATTTTATCTATTATTCATTTTTCTGTCTTTTTTATTCATTAAAGTTCTATAATATGTGCATTTCTTATCATGGTTCATGAAATTTTTGTGTAGTGACATGTTCATATTTAGGTTTATCTTATGCATTATTAGTGATAAACATATGCATTTTACCAAAGGCAGTAAAAGTCAAATTGCTTCGAGGAAGGAGAAAGCTCTTAGAATGTTGGATAAACCAATGAGAATGTGTGCAAAATATAAAAACTTGACCTATCGTGATTCAAGGAATTGTTTCAAAGTCAATAAGAATGAAACCAAAAATACATGATAGCATTCTTATAGATGCACGTAGTATGGTCAAAAACGAACTTACGACAGTTAATGCGGTGTAATGTTAATTTTTTTAATTCGTATTTATGTAAAAATGAAGTAAATTGGGTTTAAAATGCAGGTTGCTGTTTGTTTTTGAGTATTTTTACAGTTTTAGCCTTTACTGCAGGATATTGGGGCAAAAATGTTATCTTTTTTAATTTGCTGAAATTGAATCCTGTTCGTTGATTTGATGAAATGGACGGGCGAGATTTATTTTCATTTCTCATACTAAGGTTCATTCTCACATGATTAGTACTATATATATATATATATATATATATATATATAGAGGTTAGATCATATGAGAATAGATGTTAATGTAAGAAATGAGAATAAATCTCAGCCTTTGATTTCACAAGATCTGTGGTCATGCTTTAATAATTTTCGTCTTCATTTTATCCTCCGCGAACTTCATTGTTGGGAAATTATTCAGAAAATCTCCCTTAGGAGTCGTTTGTAAAGGTTTTGTTGAATCAAACCTTAGCATTTGGTCGATCATTTGCTGAATTCTAGATAGTCTAGCATATCATGTAATGTCCTGTATAAGTCTTCTATTGAGTTGTAATAGTTTAGTCTGCTAGAAGATCTAGCAGCAGACATCGGAAGTCGACGTTTGCTAGAAGCCATGCGGTAGCATAATGCTAAGGCTTTAGCATTTGCTAACGGTCAGCAAACCCAGGAAAATGCTAGCAGAACGGATGTCAAAGAATCC
>JAPKLW010000120.1:888236-926961 GCA_026898455.1 Plectranthus barbatus | reverse complement strand
AAGGTTTTGTCAGTTTATTCCAAGTGGTTACAGATCCTGGCGGCAGATTAGTGAGCCAGGTTTTAGCACTATCCCTTAAGGAGAAAGGGAATAACTGCATTCTCAAGGCCTCAGGTGTAACTCCTTGTAGCTTGAAATTATCACAGATTTCCTAGAAAGACTTCAGATGCAAATGCAGATCCTCTGTAGCCTGTCCCCCAAACTGCCCCAAACTCTGCAGCATTTGAAACATCATTAGTTTCAATTCAAAATGATGTGCTTGAACTTCCGGTCTCACAACCCCTAGATCAAACTCCAAGAACCTTGGTGTTGTATAAGTTCTGATTATCATATCTCTATCATCAGCATGATTATTTAACTCCCTTTCCTGTTCATTTCCACTAGGAACTGCTTCAGCCATCTTTCTAGCCTTTTGCTTTCTTCGGTTCTTTCTGAAAGTTCTTTCAATGTCTGGGTCAAATAAGAATATTTCTCTGTTTGTCTCCTCACACATGCACTATCAGCATTCCCTACAATTATAGAAATTTTTAGTTTCCCATAACTTCAGTCAACTAACGGTACATGTAAATTCAAACAATAAAATAGCATTCAAACTCAATATCAATCACTCCCCAGCAATGGCGCCAAAAACTTGTTGTGTTGTGCTAGTAGCTATGATAAATATAGCAAGTGCACGTATGTCTTCACAAGTAATATAGATCTAAGTCCAGATATCGTACCCAAGGGAGTGAAAGTGAGCCGTGCACATCATATTGTTTGTAAATCAAGATGGTTTTGTGACTTTTCTAATCTAAAATATTGAGAAAGCATATAAAATAAAACCAAACAGTACTAAAACAAGTAACGATGTTTCTTCCCACAAAATAATCATAAATTGTTCAGATATGGTATGAATATAAAGATGGAATATACTCGGGTTATCAACTATTGGTTATCTACTTTCCAATATGCTGCAACATTGTTCCGTCATCAACTCTAGTTCTTGCAACCACTTCTTCCTTTGTCTAGATTGTTTTCACAGTACTAGATCTATTTTTTCTTGCTAGCCTTCATATGTCTATGATAGGTTTTACTTTTCAACACGCTATTTCAGAACAGGGGTTCTTGCAAGTCTTAGATTCTATGCATCACTACACTAGAAATCAAGATTAATCACAACTTCCTCAACCTAGATCTCCTATCGGTCTCACGAGGTGATATCTCTACCTGCCACTATCGTGTTTAGATAGACAAACAAATCAAAATTAAGATCAAACACCAGATTCAACAACGAAACAACTTCATCATATATTCGAGTGGAAAAACCAGTTAACAACCCGAGCTTAAAAGGTTTAGCTCATGCTTACAAAACATGGATAAAAATGATATTCGAGTTCATATCTCTAGCCATTCGCTATGCAAAGATATTAAATAAAACTGGAAATAAAGGTAAAACTGTTCAAGCTTTTCTCGACATCAACTTCACTCCTCACGAACTCTAGGTTCTTTATTGCTCAAACTCCCAGAATTGATTCTCCTCTCTTATCCCCCAAATCCATCTGCCTACTGTCCTTCTCTCTTTTCCAAAATATCTCCTCCTTTTCCGTTCGGCTTCATCCCAACTCTACACGTGGATCCTCAATCGGCCTTCCAACTCTGGCGATCTTCCTGGTTGACACCTGTCTTGCTTTTGGGATAGGATCTGAAAAGTGCAGAGATCCTGGCTGCTGTGGTCCCATGTGTTCCTCAATAAAATTATGCCCATGTTGTTCCCATGTTGTGACATTTTATCTGTTCTCCATGCGCTTGTTATGCTCCAGCATGATGAGACCTGTGGTATTATCTGGACAATTCCTTCGCAAAAACTCAATAGAAAGCACAAAACATACAATGAGACCTAAACTTAATAATCTTCTTGAATCTACCTATATTTTCCTAATTATCCAATAGAACAAGACCATTCTACGACCTATTTGACTAAGTTCGAAATAAAATAATAACTCTTTAGGAGAGTTATCAGACTCCTTCGCGGAGTTTTATCCACTACTCGTGATCAATGCACTTGGTTAAGTGCTAGCGTATAATTTCTACCAGTTTCGTGCCTCTTCTATTCTCGGAGGGTTACCGAGTACCTTTGAGTTATGTTCTTCCCATTTCCTTTCATACTCTGATCTAGCTTTGGGCTCACTTCGTCGATCTTGCCTGAAGTAACAAATTTGGACTTTTCACAAATCGGCTCATTTTTTGTGCATGGATCCGTGCCAATTCTTTAGTTTTGTAGAAAACCCTTGCACTAGTAAGTGTTAGAATTTTTTCAACATTTATCCATGGTTACTCAAATGATGGCATTCTCCCTTTATGACTTGGGAGGTTCATGACGAAGTTTCTAGATCTGTATTCAAATTGTCGCTCGGTACATCTCGGCGACCACAATCTATCGCATGATGTCGATGTGGCATTTTCTCTTGCCAACAGGATAATCCATTTCTTTGTATTCCTTCCTACTACAAGGATTGTTTCATGTATGGGTACATCTTGGTACCCCCGAAATAAGTATCATATTATGTGTAATGAACTATTGTACGATTCCTCTCTTCAGTAATCATTCTCAGGTGTATGATATCTTCCTTCAGAAGAACAACATTAGCGGCATTCTTCCCATAAGGTTCTTCTTTTGGTCTTGATGGACTCTCATTCGGATCATGCCTAATAGTTCATCCTTCTTTTATGAGTCTATAGCTCTCTTTAATGGAACACGACGGTGAAGATGGTTCGTCTTCATGATCGATGTTGGATAACAAACGCACACATACTTGGTTTAATAAGATTAAATAAAGATGATCAAGGATTACATTAACATATCAAAAGATCTGGAGATTGATTCCACTGGAGATGTACTAGCTCGTGTCCCGCGAACCATGATCAGATGTCGGGTGGACAACAATCCTCGGAATCGTTAGATGCCTAGTAAAATTCGGATCTACAGTGTTTGAGAGAACTAAACACTAGCCATCGTTCAACACATGAACTTATGGAATCATTAGGTTTTTTCTCTCAACACAAATCATATTTATAGGCGTCTTCTAGGGTTTCTAATTGGACCAGACCAGGGATCTCAAGAAGGTATAGGATTGGGCCTCCCATAAGTCCAAACACATATATTCAGCCCAGAATATAATTTGAACTTATAACATTAATTCATTCCACTAGAGAATTAATGTTGCAACTACTATCCTATCCCGATGTGATTCAAGGCTTCTATTTGACTTAATTAATTCTCCGTGTTTAAGATAACACACATCCATTAATTAATTAAAAGCTCTGACAATATTAATTAATTAATATCTTAATTCCTTAAGTAGTACCCGCTCAACATTATTATCGTATTGGAATAAATTCCACCTGCAGGGTAGAATACGATAAAACTTATGAGCTCCTTAAGGGGATGTCATGAACCTGGATGTTCAGGACACGGTGCCCTAATATGACTAAATAAATCCATAAAAATAATGTTGTTACCCAAGATACGAAGCATATTGAATTATCTTTTTTATTCTTACTCCATGGTAAGTCAAAGTAACAAACAATCATTTGCCTATATCTAAATATAACATCTAGGATTAAGAATTAATAAAGTCGCCGAGACCTTGGTTCTTCATAGAGTCAAAACAGAAGAACACGTCTCACCGGGATCCAAGCGACACCACGCACTAGTATAAACTAATAACCAATACTAGTTATCTCAAGTTTATACTACAATCTAAAACAATAGTTTATCCAGAACTATCTCAGTTGTGAAAGCGTTTTATATCTTATAAGGAACCCAACAATTCGATCTTTAGTGGGACGACGCACCCACCACATTGTGTACAATATAAGATAAGGGGATATACATGCAATCATGAGATTGCAACAATGTGTTAACATTTGTTTCAGTTAATTACAGAAGATTAAGTACATGACAAAGCTCACTTAAAAGTTTGCTTTACAGTACAGTATACTCCAACAATCTCCCACTTATACTAAAGCTAAACTTTTTAGTATACACCATTTCATTACAAATCTCCCACTTAGATTTAAAGTGTAGCTGCAATGTATCGTTAAGCAAAACCCTCTACGTGTTTTCCAAAGATCTAAGATCCCAAAGTCTTCGTGAAAGGATCAACCACGTTATACAACGACACAAATATTCCACAGCCACATAACCTCGCTTTACGATCTCTCATAAAATATGGTACTGTGTATCTATGTGTTTACTTGCCACATGGGTTCTAGGTTCTTTCAAGTTTGCTACTGCACCAGTGTTGTCACAACAAATTGTGATACACTTAGGCATACTCGTAATCACCCCCAAGTCCAACAAGAAGCTTCTAAGCCAGACAGCTTCTTTGGCAGCCTCTGAGACAACCACATAATATGGCTCCGCCTCCTAAGGTAAACACATAACCCGAGGTTAACTTTCTCATATCTCGATCAGTTAATCTGAATATCCCATAGGGGTCAGACTTTCTGATAGGTAAACACACATATAATCTCGAGTTGTTTTCAGATACTTGAGAACATATTTTACCGCATTCCTGTGCCCCAGACCCGGGTTAGATTGATATCTTGCCACCATGGCAACTACAGTAGAAATCATGTCTAGTATAGAGTGTAGCATACATAATGCTTCCTACTGCCGAAACATAAGGAACCTTAGCTATCTCCTCTATCTAGTCTGGCGTTTTAGGACACATGTCCTTTAGACTGACGAACTCGATGTCATAATGGTAGAAATCCTTTCTTGGAGTTTTGTATGCTAAACAGGGCAATAACAGTGTTGATGTAGGAAGCTTGGTATAGATGCAACATTCTCTTATTTTGATAATGAATGAACTTAATACCAAGAATGTACATATCATTTCCCAAATCTTTCATTTGTAACTGTTTAGATAGCCTCACCTATATGTCCGACAATACCCTCAAGTTGTTGCCAATGAGAAGATATCATCTACGTACAGTACCAAGAATGCCACCATGTTTCCATCACTCATTTTGTACATACAACTTTCATCTTGACATTTTTCAAATCTAAGGATTGGATTACCTCGTCAAAATGAATATTCCAAGATCTTGAAGTTTGTATAAGTCCATAAAGAGACTTCTTTAGCTTCCAAACTAGATGCTCTTAGCATTCCCTTACATAACCATCAGGTTACTGCATATAGATGTCTTCATCCAGATTTCCATTAAGGAAAAACTGTCCTAACATCCATTTGCCAAACTTCATAGTCCATGTAATTCGCTTTGGATAACAGAATACGGATCGACTTTAGCACGGCTACAGGTGAGAAATTATCATCATAACTGATTCTCTCTATTTGAGTGAATCCCTTCGCCACCAACCATGCTTTAAAGGCGATGACCTTTCGATCAGATCCTCTCTCATACCTATAGACCCACTAACACCCAATGGCTATATTTCCTTTAGGAAGGTCTGAAGGTCGTACCCATCCATAACATCTATAGATTCAATCTCAAAATCCAAAGACTTATGCCAAGACATCGCATCTACATCTTCAACTGCCTCTTTGTAAGTTCAGTTCGCTTCATGTACAACAATGTGGACCAAGTCCGAAGACTCTCCCACATTCATGAAAAATTAGATTGAACAACTCTCCCACTACAATAAGGCAGTACCTGTGTAGGTACACCAGAGTCAACACGTTGAGCAGTCTCTTATGGTACAACACTTAGTACACTTGGTGTACCATTGTCTCCTCTCAATTCATCAAGAATGATCTTACTCTTGGGTTTATGCTCACTTATATAGTCTTCTTCCAAGAATTGGGCTTTGGTATTAGCCTCCACCCTCTGATTCTTTAGGACTATAAAAGTAATCGCCTTTCATACCCTTAGGATATCCTATTAACAACCATACTTCCATTCTAGGTGCCAACTTATTGACTTCCTCATCCAACACATATGTTGGGCAACCCCAAACCAAAATATGGTTTTAAACAAGGCTTTCGGTGAGTACACAATTCTATTAGAATCTTTAGAGTCGATTTAGAAGGTATTAAGTTCAAAAGATATGCCGCTGTTTCCAAGACATAACCCTAAAACAGAGTAGACAAAGTAGCATAACTCATCATCGACCTCACCATCTCCAAAAGAATTATGTTTCTTCTCTCTTCTACGCCAACTTGTTGCGGAAAATCAGACGTAGACAGTTGAGATGTAATCTCATTATCTAATTAGTATTGCCTAAACATAGCACTGAGGTATTATAAACTACAATCAAATCGTAGTGACTTGATATTTTTACCTTTTCGATTCACCACTCCAGTCTTAAATTCTTTGAACTTGTCAAATCATTCAGACATGTGGAGTATCAAGCAAATGTATCCAAACCTTGAGTAATCATTCGTGAAAGTCACGAAATACTCAAGACCACCTCTTGCTTGAATAGATATAGGCCCACACAAATCATATTGAATCATTTTTAACATATAATTGACTTTAAACCCTTAGCCTTAAAAAAGACCTCAATGTCATGTTACCCTCCAATCAGGATTCGCATACTGAGGATGGTTCAACTTGGAGAGACTCCAATGATCCACTATTTATCAGTCTTTGGATCCTAGTCAGATTAGCATGACCCGGTCTTAGATGACAAACATATGTTTGATTCAAAATAGAAGAAACAATTCTTTTAAACAATAAATATTCATGAGTTCAAGTTGCAGAACGATGTACACAAGTAATAGTATATAAGGAGCTTTCCAACATGCCAGAATAGATAGTTATTTCTCATAACAACATCATTTTTATTAAAAATAACTTAATATCCATCCTGATACACTTTTGAAACTGAAATTAAATTCTTTCGAAAACTAAGCACATTTAAAACGTCCTTCAATGTTACAACACAATCCGAGAAAGATTAAGTGCATATCTCCCATTGCAACAACCACCACTCTAACATCATTTACCAAGCTAACAGTAATCTCGCCTTCATTAGTTTTCTTGTCTGCATAAAATCATGTATACTAAAACAAACATGATCAGTGGCACCAGTATCTACTATCCAAGGGATAGTAGAACAAGCCACAAGACATGTTTCAACAACTAAAATAGAAGATGTACTCAAGATACCCTTCATTAAGAGGGGAGAATTATATCTGTGATGCCTAGACCGATTGCATTTGTAGCACATTCCCTTTAGTTTCATGATACCACCAAAAGGTGTCATACTACCGGAAAGTATTACTTATTTGCTCCCATTGTTCTTTTTCTATTGTGGCTTCTTCTTCTTACCGTTATTACAAAAAGAAGATGATGCTTCAAAATGAACCAAAGCTAGTGATTTCTTACCTATGAGATCCTCTATTGTAATCAAACCAGTAAGAAACTCAGCAACAGAGAACTATTTCTTATCCATGATTACTTTCAAGTGGAAGTAAGGATTCAAGAGATATTGAGTAGGCGCCTTGAGTACAAATATTTACTCTTCAGCAACCAGTACTATATCCAGATTTATTTCCAGTCCTAACAAATTGGACAAATAAGCTTGTTATGATAGTGAACGATCATAAGCAGATAAAACGACATGATGATAACTGAAATAAAAAAATGCAAACAAGTAAGCATTTAAATCACATTAATTGAAGCATAAAACATGGAAACCTTCAAAACCAATGTTTATGCAACCTCCAATAGCCCAACAAATATATGTGCAAGCCACTATGGGTGGACCTTTACACACATATCCATTGACCAGCCAAATATTTATAATTCCAATATCACGTCAACCTCTACTTTATGACAAATGGAATTAATAGTCGGACCATATACACCCCCCATGTGAACTAAAACAGGGACTTCGTGGGAGTTATATAGAAATTCACATATAAGTGATGCCACAATTTAACCAAGAAGAAAATGTTGGGAAATCTGTCTAAGGTTTCCTCCCTCAGTAGCTTATTTGTATAGATTGTAGTTTTGGTGGATCAAATCCTAAGTCCTACCAGCGTCAGTTGTCTCTAGATAGCTCTAGATCTGGTCTTAAATGTAAAGTCCTGTTTAGGTCTTTGAGTTGTAAGTCGCAGCTGATCAAGACTCGTGCTGACACTGTTCACCAGCATGAGAAGCGCTTATGACTGGCTACTGTTCACCAGTCGGGAAGGGTTTCATCAGCAAGCGACTGACAAAGACTCGTGCTGACACTGTTCACCAGCATGAGAAGCGCTTATGACTGGCTACTGTTCACCAGTTGGGAAGGGTTTCATCAGCAGGCGGCTGACAAATCTTACCAGCAGAATACGTGTTCTTGCTTACACCATTCACCAGCGGTGATTTCACCAGTCATGGGAGATTCCAAGAAGAATTAACATCCAGACATTTGGTAGACTTAGATTATGCCAGGGCAAGTCACCAGCAGAGACTGCCAGCACAAGATCACCAGAATGATCTACCAGTCAGATGTTACCGGCAGAATTCCAGATTCTCTCTCCCAGCGCCTTAGAGACAAAAAGAAGATTCGCTGAGGAATCGACTGACAAAGTATGACTTTAAGGAAGGGGAAACCTTAAAGTCTATTTATCACAAGACACCAGTCTTATTCCTTGGACTGACTAATAAAGCCGTTCTGACACAAAGAGATCTGTGTCAGATAAAGCGGTCCAAGGTATGGATCCTTTCCGGAAAAGCATACCTACCGCCGTCAGAAGGACATCCCAGGTCTGACACCTTTCCGGATGAGTCCAAACGGCTAGAAAGTTTGAATCAGATCCCGCGTCTATAAATACGTCGGAAGCGTCAACATTCAAACCCCCCGAAAGACTGAAATTCTTACGCACGAACTAGCAAAAACGCTGTCAAAATATTTACAGAACTTTCGAGGTTTTCCATAAGCTTTCCGTGTGTTGATTTATCAAACACGAGACTTCAAGTTTCACACTTGTAAGTTAAAGATCTCATTAGGTGTTCTTTCTCTTCCGAGAGAGTTCACAGCAGCTCCTGTGCATCCCAGCACTTGAGTTATTACGGGCGTACCTTGCCATAGTGGGATTTATGTTCTTGGGAGAACTAAAACACCCAGTTAGATGAGGAGGTTGAAGTGACGTGCTCGCACTCCGCCAGCTGAGAAGAGTTGAAGAGGGAACCAGGACCGGGAGCGGTTGATCTAGTGAACTGGTGGACAAGGCATTCACCAGCTAGAGATAGATCGTAGGACACCTGTTACCGATTACTCTTAGTGGAATTTCCAGTGCTTCGACTGGAGAGTGGACGTAGATCGATTGATCGAACTACTATAAAAATCCTTTTGTTATTTATCAGCTTTCTGCACTTCAGTCATATTTTAAAACCCAGCACTCAAGTGTTGGAGTATATTCTGAAACTGATAGATAACTGTGCAAACAAGGCTAAATATTCCAAGTTTTGATACACCAGCTGACAGGTCCCAGTCAGCTGTGTAACCAGCGTGCAAGAAAACACTTTATCATTATTTCCGCTGCTAACGTTCATACTCTGAAAACCGGGACCATCAAGTGGTATCAGAGCGGTCGGTCTTTCTAGACTGATCGCATATCTGAGTCGCTTAGGACCGAGATCCACGTTTCCTTGCACTCTACTCTTTCTGTCTGTTGATTAGCTCAGGTACACAAGATGAATATTCCTAAGCTACTCAACTACAATCCTGACAAGCACGCAATGTGACGAAAGAGGTCACTCATTCAACTAAAAAGTTTCCATCCGGAAATGATAGACGTGCTGGAGAAAGGGCCGATCCAGATCACCAAGACACAACACCAGCTAGGAGATCGCCCAGCTGCTGAGATCCCAAAGCCTCCAGAAGAATGGAACACTGAGGACAGGAAGCGGAATCAGCTGGACTCCGTTGCTCACGAAATGATCCTGTCATCTCTTCCAGATCCGCTGATGGAGGAAGTCCTCCAATTTGACAACGCCAAGGAAGTCTGGGATTACCTTGACAGTCTCTGTCAGGAGACAAATCAGATGAAGCGCAACAAATTGCAGGTTGCGGTGGACAAGTACGAGTCCTTCCAGCTGCTGACTGGGGAAACCATCAAGGAGATGGAGGCTAGATTCAACGCCATCGTCAGCGAGCTGAAGTCATTGGACAGGAAATACTCAAATGCAGATCTTAATGCAAAGATCCTGTCCAAGATGCCCAAGGAGGACTGGTTCGTGAAGACTACAGCTCTTAAGGAGAAGGATCTGTCCAAAATGACTCCCAAGGAGTTATTTGCTCAACTGCAGGCACATGAGTGGGACATCCAGATGGTAAACAAGAATGAAGCCATCCGGAATGTTGGATCTCCCAGCATCAAAACACAAGACGAAGCCTACTTCGTCAAGAGGGACTTCAAATGGAAGCCCAAGAAGCCTTTTCACACTGACAGATCTGCTGGGCCGCACAACCAGCAGAAAGAGATCCCATCCACATCGGGATCTAACTCCAAAGGCAGCGAGAGCTCTATCGCAGATCTTGAGCAACAAATGAAGAGACTGGCTGTTCTTCTGGAGAAAGCCAAGTCGAAACAGGGAGTATCTCTTAGCTCAACTGATGGAAAATTCATCAAGAGAACTCCCCGCGTTTGTTATCAATGCCAATCCCCTGATCATCTTAAATTTGAATGTCCACAGGTGGATAAAGATGAGCGGGAAAGGCTGAAGAAGCTCTTTGAAGAGCGTGCATCAAAGGCCGTTGCAAAGGCCATGCTGACCAGGACAGAGGTTCCTGATATACCTGACCATGACGACGGAGAATACGCGTCAGATGAAGAGTCAGAAGAGGAAGCTCTACTGGCACTTATGGCGGCTTTCGGAGAAGAATCAAATGAAGAATGTGCTGACAGTGAGGCAGAACGAGCACTTGCCGCTGATGAGGTACAATCTGTTCCTCCAATGCATATCATGTCTGCACGCATTCTAGACGATTCTGAGTCGCATTTCTCCGACTCAGAGGTTGTCACCATAGATATTCTTCAGCAAGAATTTTTAAAATTTTACGAAATAAAGAATATCTTGGCTGGCGAAAACACCTCGCTAAAAGATCAGATTTCTATTTTGACCAATGAGATTGAAAAATCTAGGTCACTCGGTGTAGAGTTAGCCACTCTGAAAGTGACTCACTCAGAATTGCTTAAGAGTTTTGAAGTTTTAAAAACTGAGAGAGATACTTTTCAAAAGGTCGTCCTTGAGCAAGACAGTAAAATAAATCATTTAAATAAAGGCTCCAAGAATTTGGAAGAGGCTCTAAGTCATTGGAGAAAGCCTACCGATAAATCCGGGTTGGGATTGAAAACAGATTTGAGCAAAAACCAACCCGAACAACTCACTGCTGGTAAGGGTAAGGGCAAAGTGGTAAATGCATCAGCACAAGCTGGTAATACCAATCAGTCCCGTATGGCTGATCGGCATAGGAATCATAAGACCAGATTCATAGGTGAGTCATCACGACAAAAACCTCAACTGGCAAAATCCTCTGCTGACAGGACGCCAGCACACCCTAGGACGCAGACTAAGCCGAATAATTCTAAGGCAATGAAGTCCGCATCAGCTACCAGTGGAATCCGACAGCCAGCACCAGCTGTCAAGAGAATCCACACACAACCTCGTCAGTATGCCAATCACCAGCATACTTACAGGGGATCCCAATCTCAGAGAAACTCTGAGAGAAGGACAATGCCTGATAGGAGGAATACCTATCAGAGGCCTGAGCCCAATCACAAGTTTTCTCAAAGGGCTGTGAAGGCTAGCCATGGTGGTCCACACTCTCAGAGACCACGAAGGCAACACAATCAACCGGAAAAATATTTCCGAAACTCTCAGCGGAAGAATACTTCCAAAGGAGTTACACACACAACCACACCTTCCCAAACCAAACTCACGCATTACTTCAAAAGGAAGGGAAAGGCTACAAATGATATCAGCAAGGGTAAAACCGAGCTGAAAATCACTAAAGTCTGGATTCCAAAAGGAATAATTCAGCGATCTAACCCTGCAGGACCCGCAGATGATCGGGGACCTAAATAAATTCTATCTCTTTCTTGCAGGTACAGGATCATGGAACACAGCTTCAGAGATCGAGCGAGTGGATCCTAGATAGTGGATGCTCGGCTCACATGACTGGTGAAGAGGTTTTGTTTACAGATCTCACCAAGGTCAAAGGACCTCCAGTTATATTTGGTGATAACTCAAAGGGCAGAGTTATTGGCAAGGGCTGCATCGAGAAGAACGATGTCAGAATCATTAATGTATCCCTCGTTACCAATCTCAAGCACAACCTCCTGAGTATCAGTCAGCTGAGCGAAAGTGGATACACAATTTCCTTTGAGGAATCAGAGTGCCAGATCAAGGACAAGAAGACTGGCGAGATCAAGCTGAGAGGTATTCGGAAAGGAGGGCTATATATCATCGACTGGCAAAGCGGGAGGACAGATTCATGCTTCGTGGCCACCAGTTCTATGGAAACAAACTGGCTGTGGCACAAAAGGTTGAGTCACCTGAATTTCAGAACTATCAACTACCTGGCCAAGCATGATCTTGTGGATGGACTTCCCAATGGAGCGTTCAAGAAGGAAGGGATTTGCAAAGCATGCCAGCAGGGCAAACAAACAAAGAAGTCCTTCAAGAACCAGGCGCCAGTCTGCCCCAGTACCAGCCGGGTACTCGAGTTGCTACATATGGATCTCTTTGGACCAATAGCACCTCAAACCATTGGAGGAAGACGTTATTCGCTGGTGGTAGTCGATGACTACTCGCTCTATACCTGGGTAAAGCTTCTCAGAACCAAGGATGAAGTGAAGATCATTCTTCCAGATTTGATCATCAAAGCACAGAATCAGAGAGAAACTATGGTAAAGCGGATACGGTCAGACAATGGGACAGAATTCTGCAACAGTCTGCTGATGGATTTCTGCGCGGAAGCCGGCATCAAGCATGAAAGATCTACACCAAGGCAACCGCAGCAAAATGGACTGGCAGAACGTAGGAACAGGACGCCGAAAGAAGCGGTCCGATCCATGCTGGCAGAATCCGGATTAGGACAGAGTTTCTGGGGAGAAGCATTGGTGACGGCCTGCTACACTCAGAATAGAAGCGGGATCAACGATAGACTCCAGAAAACTCCCTACGTAGTTTATTTTGGTCGTAAGCCTTCTATAGCTCATCTCCGTGCTTTCGGTTCACCATGTTATATCCATAATAATGGTAAGTCAAAGTTAAATACTTTTTTGCCTAAGGCTGATGAGGGTGTCTTCGTCGGATATGGACATCCCTCTCACAAGGGCTATAGAATATTTAACAAGACCACCAAACTTGTTGAAATAACATGCAATGTTGTTTTTGATGAAGCTACTTTAGTGCGCAGGACATTACGACAACTGGCTGAAGATGTTCCTGAGGTCAATGATGTCATTGATCAGCTGGGCAGGAATCCTTCCAATGCTCAACCAGCTGGTTTGACTAGACCGATGACTGGATCATCTTCACAACCAGTTTCCTCGGTTGCCCATCAGCAATCCGGGAGGGTCGGTGATGCAATTGACCTTGCTGAGACCTCACACTCAATCTCCCTGAGTGGAACTAGCAATAATCCAGGGGGAATTCTGACTGGGATCTTTGAGTCAGAAGACAACGATGAACCAGCTGGCATGGATGCACCAGCTGACGGTGACAACATCACAGAAGGCTCAGAAAATCAGTCAGATAGTGGAGCTGATGAAGAGATTATTCCGCCTGGTGAAGGTCAACCACCAGTTACAAAACCAGCTCCGACTGGTGAAGATCGGGAAGCACCAGTCATCAGGACAGAAGAACCAATCTCGCAGCCAACACCAGCAGACTCTCATCTTCCCAAATGGCTGAGAGATCACCCATCCGATGCTATTCTCGGTGATCCGGAAGGTTCTGTCCAGACTCGACACGGCAGTGCGCTTCTGACTTGTTTTATTTCTCAAATGGAACCTACTTCCATAGGAGTTGCGCTAGAATCTGCCGATTGGATCAATGCCATGCAAGAAGAGCTTGCGGAATTCACTCGCAACAATGTTTGGGACTTGGTAGAGAGACCATCACATCAGTCAGTGATTGGCACCAAGCGGGTTTTCAAGAACAAGCGAGATGAGGATGGCATTGTAATCAGAAACAAAGCTCGATTAGTCGCCAAAGGTTACAAGCAGTGTGAAGGCATCGACTTCGACGAGACCTTCACACCAGTTGCTAGAATGGAGGCGATACGGCTGTTCCTTGCATATGCAGCGTATCATGGATTCACGGTATTCCAGATGGACGTGAAGAGAGCCTTCTTGAATGGCGAGTTAAAGGAGGAGGTATATGTCGAACAACCTCCAGGCTTTGAAGTAGGCACCAAAGTGTACAAGCTGAGAAAGGCCCTGTATGGATTGAAACAGGCGCCCAGGGCTTGGTACGAAACGCTGTCACAGTTCCTGATCCGTAATGGATTTCGGAAAGGAAAGATCGATACGACTCTCTTCCTCATCAAGGATGCTGATGATATGCTAATGGTGCAGATATATGTCGATGACATTATATTCGGGTCAAAGAATATGTCTCTCTGCGAGAAGTTTTCTCAATTGATGCAGAACTCATTTCAGATGAGTATGATGGGCAAATTAACATACTTCCTAGGACTCCAGGTCCAGCAGTCAGCTGATGGGATTTTCATTAATCAGCGGAAGTATACCAGGGACTTAATTCAGAAATATTGCCCAGAGCAGCCTAAGACCCTCAGAATACCGATGAGCCCCAGTTGTCAGATCTCTCTTGATGAACAAGGGGAATCGGTTGATCCTACCAGCTACAGAGGTATTATTGGATCACTTCTCTATCTGACAGCCAGCAGACCCGACATTTCATTCTCAGTCGGAGTGTGTGCCAGATTTCAAGCCAATCCAAAAAGGTCACACATGGAAGCTGCTAAGAGAATAGTGAAATACCTCAAGGGGACTGAATCTCTTGGTATATGGTACCCCAGGCATGATGAGCTTACACTCATTGGGTATTCCGATTCAGATTTTGCTGGATGCCGTATAGATAGAAAAAGTACCAGTGGTACGTGTCAGTTTCTAGGACACAAGCTAATCAGCTGGTTTAGCAAGAAGCAACACTCTGTTGCTACATCTACCACTGAAGCTGAATATGTTGCCGCTGCCAGTTGCTGTGCTCAAATTCTTTGGATCAAGCAACAACTGGAAGACTATGAAGTGGACACTGGTTGTGTATCCATCAATTGCGACAACAACAGCGCTATGTGCATAACGAAGAATCCGGTTCATCACTCTAGGACCAAGCACATAGATATCCGACATCACTTCATACGTGATCATGTTGAGAAGAAGGATATCAGCGTAGAGTACATCAGAACCGAAGATCAACTGGCTGATATTTTCACCAAACCTTTGCCAGAAGCAAGATTCAAGGAGTTGTGCATCAAACTCGGTCTTTTGGAGATTGATGCGAGCCCTAGTGTTGAGGAAGAATGAGTCCCAGCTCTCATTCCGTTCTTGATTTTTCTGAAGAATGCTGATTACGACTAAGTCCAAGTTCTTAGTCTTGATGTTTTCTTTAAGTGGTGTATCAAGACCACAAGTGGTACCTTCTGGCAGAACTTATCCCATAAATGACTAAGGAAATGAGTCCCAGCTCTCATTTCGAATTTGCCAGCAGCCATATACCATCAGTCGAAGTAAAATTGGGTCCCAGCTCCCAATTCCAAGCGATGACTGATGACTTCTACTGAAATCCACTGACATCTCATAACAACACTCACGTTTTTAATGGTGAGGAAGTGAATTTCTTAAAGAGAAGATTATGCGGAATAAATTGAGTCCAAGCTCTCAATTTTCTCGATCTTTCAAGTTGTCAGCAGACAACTGGTGAAACTTCAACGACTGGTGAAAATTGAGTTCCAGCTCTCAATTTGTCTAAGTACACGGGAACCAGTTGTCGACTGGTAAGAAGGCCATACTGACAGGGGGAAGTATGCGACTGGCGACTGGTATATACTACTGATGACCAGTGGAGTCCCAGCTCTCAACTGACGATCTCTTGAAGTCCAAGGGTCGTGCCAGCTGTCGCAGAAATGGCGGGATTGTTCAAATTGGTCTTGCGTGTGCATATTTTCGAATTTAATACAGCATTTAATGCCACATTTAATGCGCACAGTAACAACGCAGCCAAACACAGGCACGCGACCAATCAGAGTGTGCCATGTCAGCTACACGCAATATCTCACGTCACCACGACCACGCACGTCGCTACAGGGAATCGGGCCTGCTGATGACCATTGATTCTTACTTTCTACGAGTTCATCTCGTCCGTCTATTCCTGCATGGCTAGAGTATTTATATCCGACTTTCTTCATCGGAAAAATCTTTATGATTCCTCAGACTTTCAGAACATTTATTTTGA
Source organism: Plectranthus barbatus (assembly GCA_026898455.1). Classification (NCBI taxonomy): domain Eukaryota; kingdom Viridiplantae; phylum Streptophyta; class Magnoliopsida; order Lamiales; family Lamiaceae; genus Plectranthus; species Plectranthus barbatus. The sequence continues at coordinate 910,539 of JAPKLW010000120.1, read as the reverse complement.
TCATCTTTCCATAACATTCCCTGCACTCATGGCATCTTCTTCCAACCCTGCTACTGATATTCCTTCTTCATCTTCCTCTGAGTCCTTAGACTTACCTTTAGCCGAATCTCACATGCCTACCTTCACAGGCATTGTGAAACAAGAAGACATCGATTACTCCTATTCCTTTAATAAACTTGTCCAGTTAAACAAAAAGGCCACCCAACATCTCCTTTCCAACTCACAAATCCGGGCTGCCCAAGTCCAGAAGGAGAAAATTCTAAATGATAAGTTAGCCGAGAAACACTTTGGCGAAGAGCTGATGGAGATGATTGACAGGGAGCAGCTCCGACCATATCTGACAGCGGCTCCCAGAGTTTTCCACCCGCACATGGTTGCCGAGTTCTATGCTCGCGCAGTCATCGCTGATGACAGGAAATCCTTCACCACGTCGGTGTTCGGGAAACTGATCACCGTGGACGCAGAGTACCTGGCCAACCTTTTTGGGCTGAGGAGTTCTGGTGAGGAGGTGGCGACGTATCACAAGGATGATACGGTGGAGTTCAGGCGGAGGTGGGCTGAATGGAAGAAGAAGGAGGTGACTATCTTCAAGACTGGCATGAAGAAGTCGGAGATGCGCGACTATTGGCAGATGGTCTGCGATATTGTCGTGCACATGCTCCAGTGCGAGGTCGGCTTCTATGCCGAACTGAGCTTAAAGAAGTTCTCCGTCATGTGCGCACTGGTGGATGGCGTTCATGGCAACTGGGCCTAATTCATATTCGGGCGCCTACTGGAGAACGTGGAGAGAAACAGTTCAGTGAAGGCGGAAGGGACGTTCCTTCACGCCGTGTCGTTTGGGATGCGGGTCAGCCACATCCTCGAAGTGGAGATGGGGGATATGATCGACCAAGGGGAGCAGCTGGTTGGATCCGACTTCATCCCGGTCACAAGGGTCAAGCTTGCTGACCCGGATTACAAAAAGCCCCGACGACTGAAGGGCAAGAAGGCCGTCGATCCAGCTGAATCTGTGTCTGAGGAGGAGCCAGAACAGATATGGGAGGCAGCGCCAGCAGTTACTCTCCCACTGACAGCTGAGGCCAAGACCGAACTGAAGAGGAAATTTGAGGTTGAATCTTTATTCACCTCAATGGAGCAGGCAGAGGCTGAGGAAACCAGTCAATTTCCATCTGCTGAGCCATCAGCACAGATGCCAGTCACCAGGTCTTCTCCAAGGAAGAAAGCCAAGGCTCACCAGCCCCAGCTGCCCCAGCCAGCTACTATCTATGCTCCAGCATCAAAGAAGATATCTATACCAGTCAAGAAGTCCATCCTTGGACTGACTGAGGAGGAGACGATAGATAAAATGACCAGGAAAAGGAAAAGGGTCAAAACAAAAGCTCAAAAGCTGGTTGAGCAAGCTAAGAGGGACCACAATGCTTCTATTGTGAGGAAGAAGCAAGCAAAGGCAAGGCTGCAAGCCTTAGCCGACCAGCGAAGAAGGGAGGCAGAACTGGCAACCCGCGATGAAGCCTTTGCTAGGATAAAGGCTGAGCATGATTCTCGACGTCAGGCGCAACTGGTGGAGCAAGTGCATCAGGTGGCCAAGGGCAAATGGGCAGATGCCCAAACTTCAAGTGGCATGCCACCAGCACCAGCTCCAGGCCAGATCCTTTCTGACGAAACTTTCTCGCGCCTGATGGTCATGGGAGCTGAGGAGGACGTACTATCCCTGGTAGATATGTACCGGCCGGAGGAGGATGTGACTGAACCGTCAGCTGACATTGGAAGAGCTGACGGGGGATCTTCTCAAGTCCCTCCACCCGTGCAAGGGGGTGGTGGAGGTAAGTCTGAAGACCCACTGGCCGTGCAAGGGGCCGCCAGTGGAGGAATTGTTGAATGGGCGACCACCCCGGAAAAACTGGCGAGTTTCCTTGATCTAAGCTCTGACTTAGAGGTTGAGCCGGAGCCCGAGGAACATGATGGCATTATTATCACTGACTCATCTGAATCCATGGATAATGGACAACCTCAGACAGCAGAAGGGGCTCCTGAGTTATATCTCGGTGCTGAACCGATGCCCCAGACTGTCGAGGAACCAGTACAGGTGCCAGCTGTGGAGGAGGCAGCTGACATGGAGACTACTGCTGGTGACGTCGCTGATGATAAACCTTCGCCAGTCATCATCCTTCCCGACGACGAAACAGCACCAGTAGTACAGAACTCCAGGGTACAATGGATGGAGCCCAGGGATCTATTCCCTAATTTTGAAGCCGAGGCTCGTCTTCCTGCCAGTCGTCCACAAGTCTCAGAAGCATCTACATCTTCTGGACGACCAGCAGCATCTACACCAGCATCAGCACTACGTGTGAGATCAGAGAGGCGGTCTTACATGTTTGGTATCCATTTTCACTCACTCATCGATGAGGATACCTATCGTGCTAGGGTGACAGGGATTCACAGGTGGGAGCACCGTGGGGATCTGGCGTTCCATAATTCACGAGTGCCTGAACCATCAGCATTCTTTATCATCCCCACCAGCGGTCTCCCTCACCAGTCGATCTATGCCTCGAGGATCCTTCACTGGTGCCTGCCCTTACAACCGGTGGAGTATTTCAATTTCTCCATCTATGAGTATGCTGAGAACATCACAGCCGAGGTGGAGAGGGCTGTTGATGAAGAGTTGGTCACCAGGTATGGGGACCTGGGTGATATTCTTGATGAAGAACTCTTTCTGGAGTTCCGGCGCTGGAGGATCTTTGACTGGTGCCAACGCCAGTTAAATGTGGAGAAGAAGGCGGTCCTGTATGCCAGGCTTGGGCTTGGATACTGGCGATCAGAGGAGGAATGGGCCAACAAATTCATGGACACTGAAGCTTACGGCCACCATCAGTTGTCAATTAGGCGAATCAAGCGCCGACTGAGGAAGATTGCTCTTTACCGACAACTGACTGGGACTTCAGGCCTTCCTCGGTCCAAAATGGTCAAGTTACCATTTCTCCAGTTCCAAAGCACCAGCCACGGATACCAGCTGATCTATGCTCTCAGACGCATAAAGGTACTCGTCTCTCTCCCCCGGATCCCCCCCTATTTTGCTGTTCTTTTTTATTTGGCTGCCAGCGCTCTGCTGGTAGACCACATTGTGGAGGAGGATCCCTCCAGAGGTTGGTGGCTGACCACTGCCGTCCCCACTGTTCCAATGGTCGTGGGCGATCTTGCCCCATATCATATGGACTGGCAGCTGGTGGTTTTCACAGCCCCACCTGTTTTTGTACAAGGTCCGCCAGCACCAGCCGAGGTGCTCGCGGAGGAGCCAGCATCAGCTGAGGTGCCCGCGGAGGAGTTCGCTCCAGTGGAGGTACCAGCTGATTCTGAACCCGCAATGGCTACGACCGCACCTGATGTGCCTTCCACTTCCATGGAAGTATCAGCGGAGCCACTCTCTGAAATTCATCCTCCTGCGCATCTTCTTGCCTACATTGACGCCAGGATGGATCAACGTCTCGCCACCTTCCGAACTGAAGTAGCGCAACAATTGGAATCTGTCACCACAGGTGTTTCCACCTTTTTGGCGGGATCCAAGAGGGGGAAAGGGCGCGAGCACTGGCTGAAGAGGAGAGAGCCAGAATCGCTGAGGAGGAGAGGCGCCTTGCAGCTGAAGAGAGGAGAATTGCTGCTGAAGAGAGGCTGAAGAGAGAACAAGAAATGGCCGCACTTACTGAGATCCTGAGGTCTATCACCAGTGCTCGGACTCAGTCACCAGGATCATCTTCCATGCCATAGACTAGTCAGTTATCATTCAATGTACATGTAATTGCTAAATCTTTAATGGAATATTAACTGACAAGTTGATGACAATCTCTTATTGTCCAACATTTGTCAAAGCTTTTATTTACCAGCTGAATTTACACATCCAGTGTAATCAGCACCAGCACTCGTCTTGCATATTTTAAATATGTTTTTGCTCTGATCTTAATTTACATATTTTTAAACGAGCATTATCTCTCCTAGTTTGAGGGGGAAGATTTTTTTTAGTTAGAGCTGTTGTTGAGGAAGAAATTTCGTGGGTTTAGATCTGATAAGTTTCACTTGTAAGACCCTGAAATTATCTGTAACTTTCCTCATCAGCTGAGTGCTCGCTGGTTAGGCTTTGATCGCACCAAAAAGGGGGAAATTGTTGGGAAATCTGTCTAAGGTTTCCTCCCTCAGTAGCTTATTTGTATAGATTGTAGTTTTGGTGGATCAAATCCTAAGTCCTACCAGCGTCAGTTGTCTCTAGATAGCTCTAGATCTGGTCTTAAATGTAAAGTCCTATTTAGGTCTTTGAGTTGTAAGTCGCAGCTGATCAAGACTCGTGCTGACACTGTTCACCAGCATGAGAAGCGCTTATGACTGGCTACTGTTCACCAGTCGGGAAGGGTTTCATCAGCAAGCGACTGACAAAGACTCGTGCTGACACTGTTCACCAGCATGAGAAGCGCTTATGACTGGCTACTGTTCACCAGTTGGGAAGGGTTTCATCAGCAGGCGGCTGACAAATCTTACCAGCAGAATACGTGTTCTTGCTTACACCATTCACCAGCGGTGATTTCACCAGTCATGGGAGATTCCAAGAAGAATTAACATCCAGACATTTGGTAGACTTAGATTATGCCAGGGCAAGTCACCAGCAGAGACTGCCAGCACAAGATCACCAGAATGATCTACCAGTCAGATGTTACCAGCAGAATTCCAGATTCTCTCTCCCAGCGCCGTAGAGACAAAAAGAAGATTCGCTGAGGAATCGACTGACAAAGTATGACTTTAAGGAAGGGGAAACCTTAAAGTCTATTTATCACAAGACACCAGTCTTATTCCTCGGACTGACTAATAAAGCCGTTCTGACACAAAGAGATCTGTGTCAGATAAAGCGGTCCAAGGTATGGATCCTTTCCGGAAAAGCATACCTACCGCCGTCAGAAGGACATCCCAGGTCTGACACCTTTCCCAAACGGCTAGAAAGTTTGAATCAGATCCCGCGTCTATAAATACGTCGGAAGCGTCAACATTCAAACCCCCCGAAAGACTGAAATTCTTACGCACGAACTAGCAAAAACGCTGTCAAAATATTTACAGAACTTTCGAGGCTTTCCATAAGCTTTCCGTGTGTTGATTTATCAAACACGAGACTTCAAGTTTCACACTTGTAAGTTAAAGATCTCATTAGGTGTTCTTTCTCTTCCGAGAGAGTTCACAGCAGCTCCTGTGCATCCCAGCACTTGAGTTATTACGGGCGTACCTTGCCGTAGTGGGATTTATGTTCTTGGGAGAACTAAAACACCCAGTTAGCTGAGGAGGTTGAAGTGACGTGCTCGCACTCCGCCAGCTGAGAAGAGTTGAAGAGGGAACCAGGACCGGGAGCGGTTGATGTAGTGAACTGGTGGACAAGGCATTCACCAGCTAGAGATAGATAGTAGGACACCTGTAACCGATTACTCTTAGTGGAATTTCCAGTGCTTCGACTGGAGAGTGGACGTAGATCGATTGATCGAACCACTATAAAAATCCTTTTGTTATTTATCAGCTTTCTGCACTTCAGTCATATTTTAAAACCCAGCACTCAAGTGTTGGAGTATATTCTGAAACTGATAGATAATTGTGCAAACAAGGCTAAATATTCCAAGTTTTGATACACCAGCTGACAGGTCCCAGTCAGCTGTGTAACCAGCGTGCAAGAAAATACTTTATCATTATTTCCGCTGCTAACGTTCATACTCTGAAAACCGGGACCAACAGAAAATAATTTACAATTGATGACCTTACCGTTAGGACTTTACATCACTTGCAAATAATTTCTTAAGGTTACCTTGAATTAAATCCTTACCAATGAACTGTGAATGACACATCCTTTAGGGGGAAACTCCCAGGGTCCCGCGAGTGCTCCGCACTTCATTTAAAAATAAAATTTATTTTTTATTAGAAGTCTTATCCAGTGAACCAGTATATGTTGTATCCTCTAGGGGGAGACTCCTAGGGTCCCGTGAACAACATCCACAATCACTTATAAGACCAATTGTGGAGGCCTAACTAAATTAATTAAAGTTTATTTTAACTCACTTAGTCATTTTAAGTTGAAGGTTTTTGACAGCATGCAATAAAGAATTAAATAAATCCTAGCATGCTCCTAACAAGTAAAACATACAACATGCTTAGAAAATAAAGACACATCACGCAAGAACATATAAAATGTCCTCGTGGCCCCAAGATGTGTACCTACATATCTAAATATTCTATTACATGAATATTGGATATACAACTCTTCAAGTGGGCCTTCGAATTGGATCCAGACCTCGAACAATTCAAATTTGGGCTTTTGAATTTATTGCAAATGGTCTTTTTCGAGCAACCGTTGCTACCAAACAACACATAGTCAACGGCCGAAACTGAATTGGCTTTAAAGACCAAAGTTTGGACTTCTATCTCCAACCAACGGCACCAAAGATTCACGCTTTAATTGCCGCCAATTGGCCAGAGAAAATGGCTAGTTAAGCAGCCTGGATGAAAAACCAGTGCACAATGCACTTTTCTCGCCTCTGTTTCCATTGATTCCAATGATCATCATGTTGGTAACCTACTAGGCTTTAAAACCCTAGGTTTGGACATCAATTCCACATCATCAGTACAAGAAATCCATAAGGGGAACAAATCCAAATGAACGCGAAAAAATGTCCACTTGCATGTTTTCAACCCAAAAAATTAGGGTTTTCTTGCGACTGGGCTGACTTCCTCGGCTCATTACGCCCCTAAATCCGCAATCCTCATCGCCAATATGCCTCTGAACTTTCGAAAACTAAGCAAAGCACACCCTTTCATGTTGACCTCTCTAGCAATTAACACCGGGACCGCTGGGAATCTTGCACAAAACAGGCTGCACGAAACATTTCGCGCAAAAAATCTTGAACCACCCAGAGATTTCACGCGACCACCCAGTTTCTTGCCCTTCCTGCCATCAAATCCACTGCCTTCCCGTCCAACCCCCGACGTCCCGGTGGTCTCCTTCCATCAGGCTTCGACTGCTAACCACAGTCGTTGCCAATCACAGCCACACCGAGCATCAGGGACACCGTGAAGACAGGCTATTGCACAACCCCAAATCACGCGCGCTTCGCGCACCTGTTTTACAGTCGTTGCTGCACCGCCTGTCGTCATCGTCCATGGCTGTCGGTGGTGCGGCGGTGATGTCCACCGACCTAGATCCAGCCCACACTGGCCGAAAACCTCAACCGGTCAGCCTACAGGCCGTGGTTGAGCGACAAACAGCCCCTGTGCGACTGTGATTTGGTAGTTTTCCGTTGATCTTTGTTCTTCATGTTCTTCGTTTCTTGGTCTTGTTTTTCGTAGCAAATTACATCATAATTTACAGAAAAATATAGGAAATAAAATTAAATCATTTCCTACACTAACCACAGATTTTCTCGTGGTGAAAAATGATTACAAACTGCAAATAAACAATCGCGCCCAAACCAAAAATAGATTGGGAACCACGAGGAACAAAAAAAATATAAAATCATTGAAGGCATGCTTAAATGATTTAAATAACATAAACCCATGCATTTTAGATAGAGCCAACAACCACGAACGTGGCTCTGATACAAATTGATGGAACACGCCAGTGAAGGCGGTTCATCCCCACGATCGATGTTGGATACCAAACACACACATACATGATTTAATAAGACTAAATCAAGAAGATCAAGGACTACCTTAATAGTTCAACAGATTGATTCCACTGGAGATCTTCTAGCCTGTGTTCCGAGAACCACGATCGGATGCCGGGTGGAAAACAATCCTCCGAATAGTTAGATGCTAAGTAAAATCCGGATCTACAGTGTTTGAGAGAACTAAAACCTAGCCATCGTTCAGCACATGAACTTATGAAATTATTAGGTTTTTTCTCGAAACACAAATCCTATTTATAGGCATCTTCTAGGGTTTCCAATTGGGCCAGACCAAGAATCTCTAGAAGGTATAGGAATGCGCCTCCCATAAGTCCAAACACATATATTGAGCCCAGAAAATAATTTGAACTTATAATATTAATTCATTCCAGTAGAGAATTAATGTTGCAACTGCCATCCTATCCCGATGTGAATCAGGGCTTCTATTTGTCTTAATTAATTCCTCATGTATAAGACAACGCACATCCTTTCATTAGTTAAAAGCTCTGACAACATTAATTAATTAATATCTTAATTCCTTAAGTAGTACCCGCTCAACATTATTATCGTATCAGAATAAATTCCACCTGCAGGGTTTAATATAATAAAAGTTATGAGCTCCTTAAGGGGATGTCATCAACCTTGATGTCCAAAACACGGTGCTGTAATGTGACTAAATAAACACATACATAAAGGTTGTTACCCGAGATACGGAGCATATTAAATCATCATTTTGATTCTCACCCTTGGTAATGATGGACATATATACTAAAAGCATTATGATTGGTATATTATGTACAAGGTTAATTGGTTAATATACTGGGAATCATAAATGTTGTATGTTCATCTCCTGTCTGAATTAACAAACATGTGTCGCAAATGCAATTATCCTCTTATCTCGTTGATAGGGAGATCATACGGTGTGTAGTAGATCACGGAAGATCGTATAGATCATTTGACCTAGCGAGATATAAATGGTTATCACATCTGAGACAGTTCCAGGATAAACTGTCGGTGTAGGCTGCAGCATACGCAGTAATAAGCATCTTATCTTGGATGGCTTGGTATGCTGGTGTGGGGCACACATTGATAAGGACCTAAGTCGAGATCGATTCTTTTATCTGACATTAAAAGAATCTAGATCTCTATGGCTTGATGAGATCCTAAGCCTATATGAAGGTACAGAAATATATGCAGATTGTGTATTACTTTGAGTTGTAGTGAAAGGCTCTAGTAGAGCTTGTATATCTGTATCTTGGGTAATAGCAGTTTGTGTATGACTGTCTAGTACTGGAACTAGGTAACCACATCCAGTATAGGATGGTGACATTCCCTGAGCAGCTCAAAAGGTTCGTTATGCTAAAGTCCTGCAGGCTGATTAAGTTCAAACATAATTGAAAAGGTTTGAGTGGATTGACTCAGGAATATAAGATGTTAATTAATTAAATAGCTTGTGAGAGCTTAAATTAATTAACGAATGTCTGTAACCTTAAATGTGGGGATATACCGAGCCCATGCAACCCGTACCTCAAAACGTGGTAGCAAATAGGTAGGACAATATTGATTCTCTGGTGGAATGAATCAATATTAATTAATTAATTATATTCTGGGTTGAATATGGGAATTAATTAATTGATAGGCCTTATTTTCTATTTGCATTCTGGTCCCTGGTCTGGCCTATGAAACTCAAGCCCAATAGAAATCAAATATTTTCCTATAAATAGGCCTCAGTTCCTCAGATCTCAATACACCACAAGATCATAAGTTTTACATAGCAAACCAGGTTTTGGGAGCTGTGGTGATCGACTAGATCTGAGAAACGAGGAGGAAATTTTGCTTCTCAACCGGGCAAGGAATCTGAAGGGAATCTTCACCAGATATTCAGATTGAGTTGGGATACAGATCAGAAGATCAGATCAGGAGGATTATCTTCCTCTTCTCTCTCCTTGTTGTTTTCGAAAATTGCTTGATAATTTTCATAGATTTATTTCCTCAATCTGTTAGGAATTAAATCTTTGTGCGTGGGAAAAGATCAAGAGGAATCTTCGCGCACTCGTTCTTCAGGGTTTCGCAATCAAGGTATTCCGCCGAAACCCCCTTATGCATATTCAATAGGAGCATTCTAGGATTAATCATAGGCATAGCAATTTATTTTTGATATTCCAATTAACGATCCTTGGCAAACAGACTTCGTGATTCAGTTCTCGAATCCCTTCAGGTAAGTCAAAGTAACAAACAATCATTTGCATATATCTAAATATCACACTAGGATTAAGAATTAATAAAGTCGCCAAGAACTTGGTTCTTCATAGAGTCAGAATAGAAGAACACTTCTCACCATGATCCACGCGACACCGCGCTCTAGTATATACTAATAACCAATAGTAGTTATCTCAAGTTTATACTACAACCTAAAATGATAGTTTATCCAGAACTATCTCAGTCATGAATACGTTTTATATCTTATAAGGAACCCAAAAATGCAATCTTCAGTGGGATGACACACTCACTACATTGTCTACAATATATGATAAGTGGATATACATGCAATCATGAGATTGCAACAATGTGATAACATTTATTTCAATTAATTACAGGAGATTAAGTACACAACAAAGCTCTCTTAAAAGGTTGCTTTACAGTATACTCCAACACTCTTTGCCTTGTTTGGGAATTTCTGTTATGGTGGTTAATCTTCCACCTCCTATTGTTATAGTCTTGTGGAAACTCTGAGTTTATCTTCTCTTATATTCCTTTATAGGTTCTTCTATTCCATCATTTGTGCTATATGGAAATTGCCTTTACCACTTGGCATGTTCGTGACATTGTGCGCTTTATTATAGTAATTTGATTGTTAAACCGAATTCGTAGGCTAGCTCAAAATACCCTTTTTCTGTTCATTATTTGGTTCTTCAGCTTAATGAGGCATTTCTGGTTTCTGCGGTATATTGGATCCATACTTTTGACCTCGCACAAATGGCATTTCAGCCTTATCGTTGTGTGCACTATAATGACACATCCTAAATCACGTACTTGGTAATTAAATGCATACGGCCTCAGCTATTGGGCGGCTTATGCTACTGTTTCCTTAATTTGCATTAATACACATTTTACTCCCTTCTTGGGTGTCTTTGGGACTTCTGATGTCCCTTTTATTTTGAAGTTCAATAGGTATAGTCACAGTGGTTAGGAGTCCTTTTGACTTCCGAAAATTTCTCTCACTTATTTCCAACTGCATCACTTTCCAATCTTTTCCAGATGATGATGTCATTGGCCATATCATTCTTTGATGGTCCTTCAGAAGGATATCGATAGTAGTCAACTGAGTCCGAGGAGTTTTGAATCTCATTAGGATTCCTTGGGACTTTCTCCACTTTTGGAATGCTTGGATCTTGTCAGGATCAACATTTATTCTTTCGATAAGGCAACGTATGCTAAGGAAATACTTCCTTGAACTCAAGTGTATTTCAATTAAACTTGGCATTTATCTCAGTATTTACTCATTTCCTCTGGAATGATCTGAGGGCATTCGAGTTGATCCTCCTCTTATTTGGAGCAGATTAAGATATGGATGTGGAACTCTGTTTCTTTCGATTTTGGTCCTGAATTCTTCACTAAGTGATAATTTAGCTTTAGATTGCTTTCGTGGAATACTCCCACTCTTTTGAGTTGCCCGATTAAATCGTCTATCCGTGGTAATAAATACTTGCTTCTCGACATTGATTCACTCTATTCCTTAGGATCGGCGTTCATGAGTGAAAAATCCCCTTCGAATCGACTAAGATAAGTTTAATTTTCTTTCTTCATAAGTTCTTTGTCTAACGAAAGTAAATACAGTGAGTGCTCATCTCTTCTTGTCGAAACCATGTGGGTGTAAGAGCTTTACGGCGCAGTTTATGTTTGATTTTGTTCTTTCTCGCGTTTTATTTGTGACTTGACATTGAGTCATCCAGTTTGTTCCTAGAATGATATTGGTGATTGTCAATTTCATAATGTCTATTCATTCGAGTATCACAATATATCAGTGTCACGTTTAACTTTCAATTCTAAGTAGCCGATGGTTTAAATATGTTGTTCTTCTCGAGGGTGGCATGGCATTCCTCACGTTGTCTTTATTTTTCTCCTTTGATCATGAGTGGTTTTTCACATTGTGTATAGATGAACGATACTTGATCTTCATAATGGTAGGTGCACGACATGATTTTCGAGATTTCCTTCCTCTTTGACTCCTAGATCTGACGAAGTATTCTTCCTTGGCGGTTGACTTGGAGGTAGTGGTTGACAAGTAGGGTTTCTAGAGTGGTTCTAGTGAGTGTGTTCCTATTCGGTAGGGTGGTCTATACTATCCTAATTCTATTGGGTTCCCTTGGCGATGCTGAGGTTACACACGTAGTTGTCTGGCGATTTTCCTGTTGTTCTGGCATGCAATGACGAGGGGTTGTGTTCTTCTGGCAACAACGATGAGTGTTATCCTCTGCAAGTGTTCTTGCCTCAGGTGGTCTCTTGTATAATGATGGTGATTTGTTGTAAGACGTCGTATCCTTCAAAATTGTCAATTCTTGAACGAGATTGTTCGATTGCTTTGTCGCCAATTTCCATTTGATCGATGGTTTGTCTTGCTGTCGTGGCGTCAATTCTCATTCTATCCTTCATTCGTTGTTCATGTCGTGGCTGCTGACTGTTGGTTGCTCAGGTACTCATATTCTCAAGCGATGTTGCTTTAATAGTAGATGCTCCTTTATAATTCGATCATGTATACCTTGCTCACCTAGAAAAGTTTGAGCGGTCGAGTTTCTCATATTGATGCAATTAGAACTCCTTCGGTTCTTGGCATCTGGGTCAATCGGTCATTTGAGATTTGCATGGATACAACTCATATATAAGCATACTAATCAAGTTAAATAATTCTCATTACTTATCCTTGCATTAAAGTTCATAATATTTCATCATTTTATTTTCGACAATGTCTAACGATCGCTTCTCATCAATGTAAAATAATTTGATTTATCATGATGCACATGCACTCATTCCTACAATAATATCATGTTTTAAATCTAATCAATTTTACATTTGAACCTACTTTTAGCAGTACAAATTCCCATGAAATTCAATAAACTTATCTCCTCGTATAAATTTGTGTAATATAACTCTTGGTCACACACTCATATCGTCTCGTGAAGGTGCACATCATCTTCTAATATTTATAATATTCGTATTCACCTCAACACAGTATCATATTCATAGTGTCTAATATTCATTGTAGGTGGTTCATATTTGTTGATGCATCGTATATCATTATTATAGTATGTCGAACATATTTATGTACGACAAATTGTGCAAGTCGAGAAGATTCTGTAATAGTCAACTGGGATTCATTGCATCAAGATTAAGTCGTTATAATCTTACTAATTTCCAACCTTGGCAATGATATACACGTTGGTCAATTTACAATAGTGGGTTGAAACTGAAGTTATAAAACCTCGACAATACTTTGATCTTCTTTGCCGTTTAACTTATGCATTGATCGATCGGACCATGTCAAACGGGGTATAATGCGTTAAGTAAGTAGAGGGTTAACATATTTCTAATCCTTGTATCCGCATGTCATGTCGATTGCTATGCCGTGCATTGGTCAAAATATTTTCGTTTTGATCGAAGTGGGTTTGCATTGGTCGATGTAGGCACTTTATGACTTCCTTCCTTGAGTCTTTATTCTATATCCTTCGAATATAGAGCATCAGTTGAATTGGCTATGTTAATCGATATTTTGATACATTGATCGAAGTACATGCATTGATCGACATTTCTTGCATCGATCAAATAAAGATCACGCTGATTTGCTTCGGAGGTCTCACGGTGCATTGAATGAACTACACGACGGGGTGAAATATGGTCGTGTTAGTCAAATTATGATTTGTGTTGATCGTCATCTCTTTGCATCGACTGGAACAGAAAGGATGTTATTCAGCTTTGAAATCTTCCCAAGTCAAAACAACGATTTGCTCCTCCGTTAAAGTGTTTAGGTGGCTCTCCCACCAGTAATCAACCTCTCCATGAAATTGATATGTCATGCATACATGGTGCGAGACCATACCGTATGACCCTTAAAGCCTTTGTTATCTATAATTTAAATCAATCCTAGAATACTTATGTGAAAAGAATTTTGCAAGCTACACTCGTAGACGTTTAGGTAAAACCCTCCCTCAATTCACTTGATTTAAATTGTTTATCTAGAAATCCTAACAACTGCAGCCCATGCACCTCCAGGAATTAGCAAGCTACACTCCTAGACGTTTACTAAGACGAGAGACACACTTACAGCCTATTTCCATTTTGTGGAGGTCTGTTTATTTTAATAAAAAGATATGCATAGTACTTTTGACTCAAAAAGTTTTTAAATGCGCTCATAAATAATTTCATGTCATTATATTTTCCCAAAATTTTGCATTTAATTAAACATGTCAAAAAACTCAAAATATAATCCCACAAGAAATTAATCACATAAGCATGCCATTGAAAATTGTAAATAAAAAACAGTAAAACATGCTTTCCTATTATCGACACATGCTTATTGCGCAAATAATAAATCACACATCATACCAGGGTAATTAAGACAAACAAAATTCCTCATGGCCCCAAAATAGGAAAATAAAAAAACCTATCTATAACAGAATTTGAAATTTGAATACAGATCTTCAAATCTTCACAAATCTTCAAGGGCTTTGATTTTCTCGACCACAAAATCTTTTAGATCAAGGGTTTTGTGATTTGAAAATTGGTCACACAAACAACTGCAAACCCCAGGGTTTACAACTGATTGTACCAGCGATCAAATCACGAACCACCATCATAGCAGCAGCAGCCGCCGGTCGACAGCCGCCGCCGCCGCCACCATCGCATGCCGCTTGCCCATGTGGCTGCACCGCTGCGTTGCTTGCGACCGCACGTTGCAGGTCGCTGTTGCGCTACTCTGTGGATGCCTGCCGTCGTTGCCTCGCCTGTTTCTGCATCGTTCTTAACTCCGTACAAATTACTTATTTGAAAAAAATAGACCTAATCTATTACAATTTTTCCTATCAAATCTAATCAATAATTTTCTCGTAATTTTACAAAATAATTTAATCCAAACACAGATAAACCATTGCAGATTATATTAACGGGTTGCCACGAGGAACAAAATCCAAAAACCATCCACAACAATAAAAATTCATTCATGCATAAATCGAATAATTGTTTATCTATCAGAGCCATGAAACCGAAACCAAGGCTCTGATGCCAATTGTAGGGATTTATTATGCGAGGCGAATTGAATCGCTAAATCCAATTAAGCCCGAATCGTTCATGGTTATTGTAAACAATTAAACATCGATAAACCCTAAGCATGCTCCTATGAATTTAATGCAGTGGATTTTTGATATACGTTAACTCCGTAGGGTCTGATCTGATCTTTTGCATTTGAAATCCAATCCCTTGATTCCACCACGCAAATTAATTAAATCTGCCAAATAAGAAATTAGAACTAAAATTAATTTCAAGATTTAATTAAATGAAATAGAGAAGAGAAGAAAAGGTTGTTCTCCAGATTAGATCTTCAAATTTGTATCCTAATGCTGTTCAATCCTGCTGCAGGTGAGGATTCCACAGGACTGTGATTGTGTAGGGCAAAGTCGAAATTCTTCTTCTCCAAAACACACTGAGCGCCGCCCACCTCTCTCTCTCAACTAGGGTTTCTCTATGTTTCAAATGAAATGTGATTTGTGAGAGAGAGGCAAGTATTTATAGATCTAGGGTTGAAACCCTAATGGGCTACTGGGCTCCTTTTAGCATATTTAATTGGGCTAGACCTGGGACCTAATGTATATAATAAAGTGGGTCTATGAATTAATTAATTACCATGTCCACAACCCAGGACACAATTAATTAATTAATATTAATTCTTTTTCACAACAGAATTAATACTTACCTATTCCTTTATTACCACGCTATGAGAGCGGGTTGCATTTACTTGAGAATCCCCATATTTAAGGTTACTGAACATTCAATAATTTATTGGAGCTTCTGACAAGCTTCCAAAATTAATTAATTTCTTTTTTTCTTGAATAATACCACTCAAACCTTATCACTCGTGCTTGAAATCAGTCTGTAGAACTTTAACACGATGAATGTTATTGAGCTCCTCAGGGAATGTCCCCATCCTATTACGCGAATATGGTAACCTAACTCCAGTTTCAGACTGTAATACACGAACTGCTGTTACCCAAGATATGGGTATACGAGCACGTTACTCAGGCTCTCCACCATGGCAAGTCAAAACAACAGTCAAACCGTGTATACCCCTGAACCTTCGTTAGGGTTTGGACTCAATCAAGATCTAGATCTTGTATTCATTGATGTCAGACAGAAGAATACATCTCATTGTGGTCCAATAAATACACAACCGCACCTACCAGCATATCAAGTGATTAAGACAGATCAATTCTTTTCGACTATGTTGTAGCCTATACCGATAGACTTATCCTCAATGCTTTCTCGGCTGTGATAATATTTATATCACACTAGGTCAGGTGATCATACTATCTTCTGTGATCTACAACACGCGGTATGATCGTCTATATCGGTGAGATAAGACGATACCATCGGTACTTGCATGTAAGTTTGTTTAACTGATAGGCAATAACGCTGAATGTATACTCATTGTAATAAATTCTTTCTGTATACAAAACCCAACACATGTTGGGCAAGCATTTTACTGCTTTCTGGATGGATACTCAGGCTATCACCAGATCATCATAGCACCAGAAGATCATCAGAAAACAACCTTTAGAAGCCCCTATGGGACTTTCGCATTCTGACGAATGTATTTTAGGCTATGTAATGCCCCATCAACTTTTCAACGTTGCATGGTGGTGATGTTTTCTGAGATGATTGAACAAACTATGAAAGTCTTCCTCGACAACTTTTTTAGTATTTGGGAGCAGTTTTGAGGTATGCCTTAGTAATCTGAAGAATGTGCTGAGGCGATGCGAAGGGAGCAATCCAATGTTGAATTGGAAAAAGTGCCATTTCATGGTTTAAGAGGGCATAGTGCTAGGACATCGAGTATCTACCATGGAGATTGAAGAAGATGCATTGAAGATTGCAATGATTGAGAAGTTACCACCACCCACCTCAATAAAGGGTGTGCGAAGCTTTCTGGGCCATGCTGGATTATAGTGTCAATTTATTAAAGACTTTTCAAAGATTTCCACTGAAGGAAATGCTTCTGACAGCCCCAATTATTAGCACTCGTGACTGGAGTTAACCATTTGAAGTTATGTGTGATGATAATAGTAATGATGTGGGTGCTGTGAAGTTTTGGATGCTACACAAGTTAATTACACCACGATAGAGAAAAAAATGCTTGTTTTGGTATTTGCTTTTGACAAAGTCCAACCATATCTAGTTGGTGGGAAAGTTATTTTTTACACAGACTATTCAGATATCAAGTACTTTGTTGAAAACAAAGATGCTAAGCCAAGACTGATTTGCTAGGTCTTATTGTTACAAGATTTTGACCTTGAAATTCAAGACATGAAGGGGACATAGAATTAAGTGGCTGACCACTTAAAAAGATTAGAAGGTCGTGAGAGCAACATGGATAAGTTTCCGATCAAAGAGTATTTTCCCGATGAGATGTTGATGGCAGTTGTTGAGGCCGACATCCCATGGTTTGCTTATATAGCTTACTATTTAGATGGAGGAGTTCTACCACAAAATTTGAAGGGGCAACAATTGAAGAAATTCTACTGGTGAGATGAACTCTTTTTATACGAGCACTGCTCTGATGGAATGTTGAGACAATATGTGTCTGGTGCTAAAGCTTTAGCAATTCTGAGTGAATGTCATGCTGCTGCCTATGGAGGACATTTAAGGAGAATGAAGACTGCTACTAAAGTACTTCAGTGCAGGTATTTTGGTAGTCAAGATTTTTTACGTTTGGGATAAACTCTTTTTATACGAGCACTGCTCTGATGGAATGTGGAGACAATATGTGTCTGGTGCTGAAGCTTTAGCAATTCTGAGTGAATGTCATGCTGCTGCCTATGGAGGACATTTAAGGAGAATGCAGAGTGCTACTAAAGTACTTCAGTGAAGGTATTTTGGTAGTCAAGATTTTTTACGTTTGGGGTATGGACTCATGCGTCCATTTCCCCCATACTTTGGAAACAATTACATCATGGTTGTTGTGGATAATGTGTCAAAGTGGATTGAGGCCACAACCTGTCCTACAAATGTTGCTAAGATCATCATCAAGTTTTTGCACAAGAATATTTTTACATGATTTGGGATGCCAAGGGTGGTGATTAGCAATGAAGGGTTACATTTCATAAAAATAAGTCTTGTTGTTCTGTTTACAAAGTAACACATTCGTCACATAGTTACACAACATACCACCCGCAGATCAACAGGGTTTGCTAAACTATCCAACATATAGATTAAAAATGCTTTGAAGAAAGTTGTACACACAAATAGGAATGAGTGTTCATTATAGTTGGATAACACATTGTAGGCAAACAGGACAACATATAAGATATTCATTGGCATTTCCCCGTAGAGACTTGTGTTGGACAAGGCTTGTCACCTGCCATCAGAACTTGAATACAAGTCATTTTGGGCCTTGAGGAAACTGAATTTCAATCTTGGTGCAACTAGGGAAAGAAGAATGCTACAGTTGAATGAGTTAGATGAGCTCAAATTATTTGTCTATGAAAATAAAAATCTCTACAAGGAGAAAACCAAGGCATGGCATGCCAATCACATTGTTGTGAGGAGGTTTGAAGACGGTCAACATTTATTGTTGTTCAAATCCAGACTTAGACTATTTCTTGGAAAACCTAAGTCTAGGTGGTTGGGCTCTTTCAAAGTTGTCAAGTTTTATCCTTTTGGTGCTGTAGACTTGTTGGATGGGAAATCTGGGGAAGTTTTCAAGTTGAACGGACAAAGAATCAAGCACTATATTGGTGGAACATTTGAGCATGAGACAACATCCACAATGATGAAGGATCAAGAAGTTGTTGAGGTACCTTAGGTACCTAACTCTTTTGGGTAACTTGAGTTTTTAATGCTTTTATAAATGTTTTATTCCTTATTTATTTACTGACTAGTTAGGTTTTTAATTATGCTATTTCATTTAACCCTGTCTAGTTTTAACTATGCATTTTAGAGTAGTTGCAGTTATGCTAAAGATAGATGATTTGGGGTTAAGTTTGGGGGAGTGCAGAATTTGTGTCGAGTGCTGGATCGTGCATGCTAAGTCAGATAAATTTTTGAAAATCTTGACTGGAAGTTGGAATTTTAATTGCCACATCAGCAAGGGAATTTGAATTTGAAATTGCTCTGCGCTAACGTAATTTGAAAAGTCACATCCTTTGGTGACTTGTTCAGAGAACTTACATCTGGTAAAAAGGACACGTGTGACATTCTGGTAGAGCGATAAATTTTAAATTTTAAACTAGAACCGGTTGCAACCAGCGGTGTCCATTCATAGAAGATGAATCGTCGCCTCTCTCTATTTAACCTAGCATATCATCCTATTTTTGCTCTTTACTGTGCATTTTAGAACTTTAGCCCTTTTCTCTTTATCCTCTTTTAAATTTTTTGAATATTCGGTATATATTTCATAAGTCATTCAAGAAATTCAAAGTACGCACTCTGCCTTTTCTTAGATTTATGTGAATTTCAACTTTTTAGAAAATGAGCCTTTTTTTGTCTGTGTTTTCTAGGTTTGTGAAATATGTTAGGAGTTAGATTTGGGGATTTTGTTGAATTTGGGTTCTTAATTTGTTTGTGACGCGTTACTTTAACATGCATGCTACTCAGTTTCTTAAATGGGAATACCATGCTTAGGGGTTGTCTATTTTGCTCTGTGAATTAGTTATGTCTTATTAAGTCGTGTTAGGGTTGAAATTTCCATGGGTTGATTTTCTTGAGTGATATTCTTGAGTTTGTTTGAATGATTGGTCGTCAAAATTAGGCTTGGGTAACTCTTGATTGGGTATTTTGAAATCGCTGATTTCTCTTTAGCTTGTTTGTTGAATGAATTTTTGTATGATGTTGCAGCATGAAATTTAGCAACCATTATAGAGAAAAGGTGATGTTGTGGAGGCTTCGGTGAACCCAAAACAATCGAAGTCCAAAAATCCTAAGCTTAATGTACCACCTTCCACTTGTGCTACCCGTTCTAGAGGACCTCTTGTTGATGTCATGGAAACCTATTCTACTACATCATCTGAACAATCCACCCAACAAACATCTATTGCCGTTGATCAACCCAAGAAAGCTGATGATACATCTCAGCCCCTATAGCCAACCAAGTCTACATCTTCCAATACGAAAAAGCCTAATCTTCCCAAGCCTCAAACTCCAAGTAAAAAGATGGAAAACTCTAAGCTTGTTGTTGTAGAGAATGTTTCAAGTCCAGTGAAGTAGGATGCTGTGGAGAAATTTGCAGATGTTGAACCTACACAGGCGGCCACCGCAACCTCTGCTCAAGAGTCTGAGCATGTTGCTGAGTCAGAATTGGAAGGAGAGAATGTTGAGGAACGATCTAGTGCATCATCAGATGAGGCTGAGAGAAACCAAGAATAAGAGCAGGAGAGGGAAACACAAGAAAATATTAAGAAGGAAAATGAATAAATATCTAAGGACCGCCATGAAGAGATGGAAGTTGCCAAAAAAGGTCAAGAGTAGGAATCCACCCAACAAATTAATGCTGGAGGGGCTGAGGATCTTGAGATGCTTGCTACATGCATTGTATCATCTAAGTCTGTTGATTCCAATGATCCCAGCGCATCTATTGTTGAAGAGAAGGACAGTAAATAAGCAGTCTCGATTGATTTGGAGAAGGAGCACAAAAGAAATCTGGTGAGTGGATAAAGAATTAAAGTTGTGGAAAAAAAAGAAGTTATTGGAATTCCGTACAAGAAGTTGGCTTCCACATCAGACATCAAGTTGTTCTTAAGTCCGGAGGTGTGGCTGAGCAAGGATGTCTACATCGATAAAGGTTTTCCAGATGCTAAGAATGTACCTGGAGAGATCAAACAAATAATTGTTGAGCAAGGCTGGATGGATTTTGAAAAGCCACAAACCAAGACCTAATATGTCACTGGCACAAGAATTTTACATCTCGTGTGTGCCCTGTAATGAAGAGGAAGAGTTTTTTACTGAAGTAAGGAGAAAGACTGTAGTGATTAATGCTGAGGTGATTCATACAGTGTACAAAATGACTCCGCCAGAAGAGGATTATTTTTGGCAGAAGTATTTGGAACCATCTGACGAAGATCTGGAAAGAACTTTTAAGCTGACAATAGTTCAAGGAGCCGAGAGGTATTTTGAAGTTGCAGTGCACAGATTGAGAGGAAAGATGCTAACATCTGTCGCACATCTTTTGATGCACTTTGTGAAGCGGCGTCTGTCACCAACTTTGCATGACACCACCCTATCCAACGATCGAGTGGTGCTAGTAGTAGCCATGATGACTTATGAGAAGATCAACATTGCTCCAATCATTATGAGGTTGATGAATCAAAGCATCTATTCAGCATCTAATCGACTAATCTTCCCAAGTCATGTCACTAGTGCTTGTCTAATGGCAAGTGTTCATGAGCGCAACACAGAAGAAATCTCTTCTGCGAGAATAAGAATCGAGGTAGCATAACTGTTGAGTTGCCATGCTAAACAAATCCGTGCTCTGCTGCCTAACATGCCAAAGTCTACAACAAGGAAACTTCAACTACAAGAAATGTCAAGGGTAAGGGTCTGACCCGCCAGTTTACATAATCTCTATTGAGACCGCTATGTCGGCCGAGATGGATGCCATACTGCAGAAGCTGCTGAGAGAGGTGAAGGATTTGATGAAGAAGAACGTTGAGTTGTAGGAGGCTGTAGCGGTTATCTGCTTATGATATTAGTATAGCCTTAGTATATTTTATGTGTCCTATTGCATGCAAATTCTTAGTAGTAATATTTGGGTGTCTTGTGAAACCCATATATTATTATATTGTTTGTCTTTGTATTATTGTGTGTCTTTGTTTTATGTTGTATTCTTGTATAATCGTGTTTAACATTTTTGACTTAATCTTATTTTTGGTTTAAATCTCCTTGTGTGATGATGTCTTCTTCTTAAAAATGTAAATATGCTACTGCCCGTAGGAATGTTGAAAAGTCTGTTTTATGTTGTTGTTTGTTTTTCCTTAACACCTAGCTTCTTAGTTCTTGACTTCTTTAATTTTTGTTTTGAAAAATTTCAACATGTTGATTGCTGACTTTATGCTGATGCTTTTGTTTAAGTTATGCTGGTGAGTATTCACCCTTAGCATGTTGTTGATTACTTGAGCTAAAATCTAACTTTGTACTGCATGGAGAAATAATTTTGGTCATCCTTTTTTTTAGCCTTCAGAGTTTTATTTCATAAAATCTTTCAACCTTTGACCCCTACTTTGAGCCTTAAGCCTGTTTCTTTTATATTACCACATGTTTAGCTTATATCATCCATATGTTGTTACCTGATCTCTAGCACCGAGGAATTTTCTTAAGCCAACTTTTCTTTTTTGTGAACATTGAGGACAATATTCAATTTTTTTTTTTTG
>JAPKLW010000120.1:843906-888136 GCA_026898455.1 Plectranthus barbatus | reverse complement strand
ACCATTTTGGTGCTATTTCTTCTTTTAATTTTTTTTTTGGCCTTTTCACCTTCATTGTTGTTATTATTAGTGTGTGCGAAGGTATTGTATAATGCTGAAGGGAATTTGAAATGAATACATTGTCTTAGCATGGCATGTAGGTTGGCTCAGCATGGGGAATAAAAAGGTTGAATTGTTTCTTGGCCTTTCTTTAATTATTTTTATTGTTGTTGTCTTTTGGATTGTTTTAGGTGATATTGGTAATGGTCACTTTTATCCAAACTTTCCTAACCTGAACCCTAGTGCAACATTAAAAACTAAATAAGTTCTTTTGATCGTTCTGCGGTATGTTATCTATTAGTGGATAGTTAGTATGAGTGTGTTATGGTAAAAAGAAGTGATTATGATGATCGAAATGCATGCTTGAATTTACTAGGTTAAAGTTCTTAGTCGTGCTGCTGGTATGCTGATGTTGTGACGTTGTTTTGAGTATGTGATCAGTCAAACATGATTAAAGTGAGTTGTTAAACTTGTAGGAAAAACTTTACCATGGTGTTCTGTAGATTCTTAAGTATTATTGTCGGCAATATTTCTTTCAAGTGTTGAACTAATTGGAGATTCGTGACCAGAGATTTAATAGGTCATGTTTTCTTTGTTTATCTTTTACTTTCCTTTGCATTACTTGAGGACGAGCAATGAGCTAAGTTTGGGGGGTGATAACTCGTGAAAACGAGTTATATTCCTATCACATCTCTAGTGATTTGAGAGGTAAATGCTTATTTTTATAGTCGTGTTATATTGTTTTAGTGTCTTGTTGTGAGCTTCTTAATAATGTGAGAGAAGTAGTTGTGTAAATGCTTGTTTTGTATTTTGTGTTGTAAAGTCTGTTGTAGGTATAACTTATAGGTGATGTCCTTGCTTAGTACAATGGTCTTAGTTTATCTCCGATAATTAATTCCATTTGTCTAAGGATAACTGACATGGATTGGAATTGAAAGACTGGAATTAAAAGATGCAGTCTGGTTAAGTAAGTTTATTATAAGCGTCCAAATGTGTGGCTTGCGATAAAATTACTTGGGCAATTGGAGGAAATTGTTGTATTGTTTTATCATATGGTTACAATACTTAGTTGTTTTAATGTTTTATGATTATGTTCTTATTTTAGATTTTTATTATTTTCAAATATGCCTATATCAAATGTTATCAATATCTTGGCACAAAATTCGTTAACTGGTAGTAATATCCAAGAATGGAAATGCAACTTTGAAAATGTTCTTCTTGCGAAGGAGCATAACTTTATCCTTACTAAACCACGTCTGGTAGTTCCTCATGACAAGTCAACAGATGAGAAACTGAACTACAATAACATGTGGATCAAGTCAAATAATGTAGTTAAATGCTACATGGTGACTACTATGGCTAAAGAGCTTCAGCAGCAGCAACATTCTTATGATAATGCTGCTGACATTATGGACAACCTTACTATGACTTATGAGACAACGGATCGAGCTGTTAGATTCAATCTCAGAAGGCAAATTGTGAGTAAGAAAATGACTGACGGTAGCTCGGAGAGAGAATGCGTGGTCAATATGACTCATCACATGGATGAGCTCACATTACACGGTGTTGGTATTGATGGGGAAGCCCAGATCAATATTATATTAAACTCTCTGCCTAAATCCTTTGAAAACTTTAGGCTAAATGTTGTCATGAACAAGAAAGAGTTCACTCTTAAATCTTAATGACTTGCTTAATGATTTAATGGCAACAAAATTAGTCATGCTCCCAAAGAAGGTTGTTTTTGCTACTTCTAGAAGTCAACCTACTGAGTAAAAGGGTAAGAAGTGCAAGAGAGTATCTTTAGAAGAAATCTAAGAAGACAAATATTGAGAGCAAGTCTAAAAGGATACATGGAATAGTGTCGAAGAGGAACAAGTGTTTCCGATGTGGCAAGACTGGTCACTGGAAGAAGGATTGTCAAGTGAAGAATACTAGACAAGGTACATCATGCACATGTATAATGGAAACATGTTTAGCATCGGTTTCTACTCATTCATGGGTAGTGGATACTGAAGCTATTGACCATGTTATTATACTTTGCAGGGTTCATGTTGACTAGGCATCTGAGACATGACAAAGTTACCATCTCAATGGGCAATGCAGTGAAAGTCTCAACAGCTATTGAAGATTTTACTTTATGTTTTGTTCACAATGTTCTCATTTTGAGAGATGTTTGTTAGTGCCGATTTTTCGGCCAAATTTGATTTCAATTTCCATATTTATGTATGGATATTCAGATATTTTTTATAGTAGAGTTTCTATAATTGGTAATAACAATATTATTTGTCATGGAAAATTGAATGATTTCTCTATATCATGAATTATCTTCATAAATCTTCCATGAATGCTGCATCTAATTCATCAAATAGTAATCATAAAAAGAGAAGATTTTCTTCTTTTGAAGAGGATCTTACATATCTTTGGCACTTAAGACTCGGTCACATCACTCTAAAAATGATTAAATGGCTAGCAGATGATGGAATCTTGGACTAAGTCTGAGTACTTAGTAATTTAATCTGTAAATCCTTTATAGAGGGAAAGATGACAACCACACATTTTAAGTCAAGTGAACCGATGTCTACGCAAGCTCATGGAGGGTATAAGTATTTCGTCAAATTCATTAATGATTACTTAAGGCTTTGATATTTCTACTTGCTTCGCTACAAGATTGAATGCTTTGAGAAATTCAAATAGTTCAAGACAAAAGTAGAAAAGAAGTTGAGCATGACGTGGTGAATACCTCAGCAATTAATTCTTGCAGCATTTGTTAGACCAATGGATTATTTCCCAATGGACCGCAACAAACACCCCTCAGCAGAATAGTGTGGCACAAAAAATAAATAGAACTTAGGTCCATGATAAGTTATCCAACCTTGCCAATTTTGTTTTGGGGCTATGCGTTGGAAATGGTGGCATACCTACTTAACCTAGTCCCTTATAAATCAGTTTTGAATACCCCCTTGGAACTCTGGTGATGGAGAAAGCCTAGTATGACTATTGTTGGTCCTTGATCAGAGTACGAAATGATATGCAGCGGAAGCATAAGGACATTTATTTGCACTCTTAAAGCGGGCAGTTCAGTTTAAAACTGGAGACTCAGTTTTAATCAAAAGTTCAAAAAGGCAGTTTGTGTTAGCCAACAGTTATAGGTAGCCAGTTTACAGTTATATTCAGTCAACGGTTATACGCTTCAACACTTTTAGAGAAGTGTTGAAGGTTTCAAAACACAATTGAAAACTGTATGATGCGTAAAGTAAATAAAACTAAAAATGAGGCAGGATATTTATAATGGTTTGGAGCCTTAAGTCCTACATCTATTCTTCGAAAGTTAATCCGGAAAGTCACTAAGTAATGAAGATACAATCCTCACGATCTATAGCTAAATGTTGTGAAAACCACCGTCCACTGCAGAATGGATCACTCACCCAGGTAGTTGATCTTCACTCCTTCTTTAGTTCCTCGAAGCCAGGTGGCACCTTGAAGTCTTCTCAGAACTGACAGTAATCGGAAATGGATTGAGGACAAACCTCCCTTCTCCTTCTCCGATGGGTGGATGGTTGAGTTCTTCCCGAACGTATGCAGGTTTGCAAAAGCTTGTAAGAACCTTCTTCTCCTTAGAGAATCAGGCTGTTGTGTTCTTACTTGAAAAGTAAGAACACCAAGAAAGTAGACTAAGGTGAAAGACTTAATCCTCGTGTACACAAGGTCACGCGGTGAATCTCTGAAGATTCCTTAAGAAATAATGCCTCGTGTTCAATAAATGAAACACGAATTTAATGCTTTCTTGCTTGAGAGCTTTTAATGCTTGAGCTTTAAATTCAGGAGAGTGACGACAAGGTTTGAAAGCGTTGAAGATTAGGTTGTTGTCTCTCTGCTTCTTCTACTATTTATAGTTGAATCTAAAGAAAATAGCCGGTGGAGACATTTCAAGGGATGTCCAATAAATGTCCATCCTTCTCTGTAAAGTGGACCTGCTCCTCTACCTTCTCTGAATCAATGCCTTGCTTTTTGTAGGGTAAGTTTGTACTTATTGTGTCAGACTCGAACAATGTTGTACTTCAGTCATAACTGAGTGTATCTTTGTTCCTTATCATTGATTCTTCAATGCTCTTTTATGATTGTTCGGCATCTTGCCATTCACGTGTTTCTTTAACGTGAAATTGTCCTAGTCTGAAACTGCGAGCGCCTCTGGACAGTTTCTTTATGAAAACTGTGTCCACAATTTTCTTTGCTATATGATCCTTAACAGTTTAAAAATTGTCTGCACAGTTTTCTCGTCCACTATTCTTAACAGTTTTCTCGTCTGGACGGCTTCCACTTCAAAAATTGTTTCATACTTTTTGACAGTTTTCTTCTCCTAGACTATTACAACTCGATCATCCTATACAAGGATTACATGAGGTAATATTTCTAAGGCTTAAACTTTGGTACACGGTTTTCACACATCAAATAATCAAATTAAAGGTGGGATTTCTACATCAATACCTAACAATTTCCCCCTTTTGGATGTTGTCAAAACCATACCTTCTAAGTCAAAAAGACGATGCAGTTGCTCTGAGTTTACAAGGTTTGAAATTCTAACAATACTCAGAACTGTGCTTCTTATAAACTCGACCTACTCTAATCGATCTACCCCCTAAATGGGACAGATATTTCTCGATTAATATTAATCAGATTAGAGCGACAAAAGAATGTTGATTGATAAGTTGATATTTTTACCAACTTATCTATTGTTTCTTTGTCTATTTTGGTGATCTTTGAATCGTTTTTAGTGTCTTTTGAGCATACATTGGCTTTTGTGCTTTTTATGGTGTGTTTGATGAATCATGCAGGTTTTTGGATGAAAATCAGAAGATTTTGGAAACTTTTTCGCCGCTGCTTCAGAGAAGATCGACGAAAGAACTCGAAGAGATCGACGCAGGAGTACTGAAGCAGAACCACCATCGATCGACGCCAACCGGCCGTCGATCGACGCTGCTTTGTCTTTCCCATCGATCGACGAAGGATTGGCCGTCGATCGACGGAGTGTCGCGGGGCAGACCACATATTTTCTGTTTCCTGAAGATAAACACATATCTAACTCCTAGGTATGGTAGAATTCATCCACAACATCTATAAAAAGGCTGAAGAATTCGAAAATCAGAGAGGAGATCGAAGAGCAAGAGAGCAAAAGAGAGAGAGATCAAGAGAGAAGAGAATAAAATTGAGAGAAACATCACAAGGAAGAAGAAGAAGAAGAAGATCATTGGGTTTGAGATTGAATCTTTGGGAATATTCAACTTTCCTTTTCATCTTTTATTTTCTTGTTCATTGTCTATAATGATTAAGATTAGAATTATGTGTAACTAATTGTCTTCTCAGATTCTAGGTTTTCAAACTATCAATGTATGCATGTTTTGATTAATTGAAGTTATTTTTCCTTTCCCTCACAGTTTGTGAAATCTGGTTTTATTCTTAATCTTGAGTATGTTGGCCACTAACTTAGGATTACTAGTTGGAAATTAGAGACGTAACTGTAATAGTTTTCAATCGAAAGAGATTTTCACAATATAATCTGATTTCTTGTCGTAACTGAAGGGAATAGATTGTAGGAATAAATCTGTAGAACTTTAGGAGTTAGTTAATTAATCTTGAGACCGACAGGAGATGGATAATTAATTAATGTACTTTATGAATTGTCCAACAAAGAAGTTCATAATAGCTTTATGATGTTTCACTGTGTAGAGGAATTAAAATTGGAAAATAATCAATTTGTTTATGCATGTCATACTTGATGGGGAGAAAAGCCTAGAATCTGTACTTCTTATCCTTTAGGTTTTTCAAAGTAAGTTTATTTTCAAAATTGTTTTCTTGAGGTAATTAAATTTTAAAACCCTTTATTTTTAATTTTACGTATCCAGTACTTTAAGAACTCTTAAGTTATTACTTAGGATTTTTCGTTGTTCCCTTCCTCGTGGGATCGATAATTTAATTTGCCTCTATATTATTAGCTTTGCTAAGTCGCAGGTTAAAAATATACGCGATCAAATTTTGGCGCCGTTGCTGGGGAAAGGACAGAATTGTCCTACTATTAACTTTGTGATTAGAGTACTGATTTAGGCTGTAACATCTTGTAAACAATTGTTTTTTTTCTTTCTTCTTTCAGTACGAAGGGTCGTCGATCGACGCCCACATCAGCGTCGATCAATGCCTTCATTGTTTTATAGTTTTCAGTTTTATTTTGTTTTGTTCGTTTTGGTTAATCTGCAGAGATATCTCACAAACTACTTTACTGTACAGGTAGTGCATGAGTACAAGAGCTCGAGCGAAGGATCCGCTTTATTACTATTCGGACATCGAAGCCACGTGCAGAAAAATCCGAAAGAATAAGCGCGCCCAAGAAGGCTCAAGTAATCAGGCAATGGCAGATGAAGTACCGCAACCTAATGACATACCACAACAGCCGATTGTACAGCCACCACCACCACCAGGACTAACCTTGGAAGAGCAGACTGCTCAGGTCCAAGAAATCCAAGCCATGAGGGAACAGATGCAACAATTGATCCTAGACCGAGACGGGGGAAGAAACAACAGAAACCCTCGGTTCGGTCATAGGAATCCACTATTTGAGGATCAACCTGAGGATGAAGATGACGAGGACCAGGATCCTCCTAATGACTCAGATGATGAAGAGGAAGACGAAGAAGCCATGCTGAAGAGGTATCGACCTCAGTTCAAAGAAACCGACTTCAGAATTGGAATTAATGCAAATAATTTCGAGTTGAAGACTGGACTAGTTCATATGGTTCAACAGAATCAGTTCGGCGGAAGGGCTACTGAGGATCCATATGCCCACCTAGACAAATTTCTGATGCTCTGCAATACCGTCAAGATTGTAGGGGTCAGCAAAAGTGCCATCCGAATGCGTCTGTTCGCATTCGCAGTGCGTGATAAGGCACAATCTTGGTTTACTGCACTGGACAAGGGGAAGATCAGTACGTGGACCGAACTACGGAATGAGTTCCTCGAGAACTTCTTCCCTCCAAACATCATCAGACAAAGAAGGAAGGAAATCATTCGGTTTGCTCAAAGACCGGATGAGAGTTTCTATGAAGCGTGGGAACGCTACAAAGAACTACTCAGAGCCTGTCCCGGACATGGTCTACCCCCAGGTGAACAAGCCGAGTCATTTTATGAAGGCTTGAATGAAAGGACTGTTGAGTTGTTAGACACCACACTGGGGGATACCATCATGACAAAGAGCGGAAAGAAGGCCATTCAGTTATTCCAAAAATTGGTGAACAACAATCAACGCTGGTCCTCAAGCAGACATAGACCCGTCAAAGCCGTGGAAAAAGTAGTAGAAAAGAAAGCTGCAGAAGAGCCTGACTTGGTTGCTGAAGTCAAGAAGCTTCAAGAGGAGTTCGCTTCCTTGAAGCAAGAAAAGACAGTAGTTGTAGTGGAGCCTGTACAGCCTCCCCCTGAAGGAGAACAAGCTGATGTGAATTTTGTTCGGAGGGGCGATTACCAGAACAATAACTACCGTGGGGGGTACCAGCAGCAAAACCAGCACTACAACTACAATCACGCTAGGAACCACCCTGGGTTCTCCTACGCAAATCCTCAAGCTGCTGAACAACAACCTCCTGGATTTGCCGTACAAGACGGGTTAGTGGTCGACAAGAAGAAGCCAAATCTCGAGGAGATTTTGGCCAAATTCATGAAAGGATCCACTAGCAAGGTGAGTAAACTGGAGCATGAGATCTCTGGTGTGAATACCAAGATAGAACAGATGCAAAAGCACGTCCAGATAATAGAGAGTCAAGTCAGCCAGATCGCTGATGCTCTCGGAGCACAACATAAACCGGGGCAACTTCCAAGCAATACACAGGTTAACCCCAAGAATCAAAGTCAGAGAAATCAAGTGAACGCTATTACTCTGAGAGGGGGGAAATCCTATGAAGGGCCACAGAAAGCAAGGGCTGAATTGAAGGAGAACGAAGACGTCGAACAGGCCGACGAGACTGCCGATGATGAGTCACCATCAATCGACGGTGAGCAATTGTCGATCGATGCCACCAAAGAAGGGCCGTCGATCGACGAGCACAACTAGCATCCATCGACGCCTGCTCCAGCTCTGCCTCCGAAAAAGCTGCCCTTATCGTATCCGCAACGGTTCGCCAAAACCAAGATGAACGAAATGTATGCACGCTTCCTGGAAAACATGAAAAAAGTACATATCAACATTCCTCTGGTTGAAGCACTTCAAGAGATGTCGGGATATATCAAGTTTCTGAAAGACATGGTCTCTCAGAAGCGACCCTTCATGGAACACGAGACAGTAAATCTCTTTGAAGAATGCAGCGCCATCATACAGAAAAATATGTCAGTCAAACGAAGGATCCAGGTTCATTCACGATTTCTTGTGTCATCGGTGGCGAAACCTTCGGAAAATTTCTCTGTGACTCTGGCGCCTCAATCAATTTGATGCCACTGTCAATTTTCAAGAGATTGGAAATTGGGAATATCAAGCCGACAACCATAACCTTACAGATGGCCGACCGATCGGTGTCCTATCCAAGAGGTATAGTGGAAGATGTGTTTGTAAAAGTGAAAGATTTCATAATTCCTGTTGGTCCCGAAATATCAGAGTCGTCGTGTTTTAAAGTTCAACACGAAATGCAGCGGAATAGAGTAAAGTTACTTGCACTTAATATTGTTATCAGCAAAATAATTTCTTAACTCAAGTTGATTTTAATGTTAGTTTGCAGATATACACTAGCAACTCTGTTGCTAGGTTTTAAATCAACCTTTGAACAGCAAACTAATAAAACAGTAAGTAAAGCTGTAAATGAACACAGGATTTATAGTGGTTCGATCAAATAGATCTACGTCCACTCCTTAGCCGAAGCGCTAAGAATTTCACTAGAGAAGTATACAGAGTACAAGGAATCGCCTTTCCAGTTAAGTAGGCAGTGAACTTTCGACCTGGCTACTTGACAGCTATCCTCCGTGAATCTGAGCTTCTCCGAACACAGCTCCGGGCAAGTCAAGGGCGCACCTTCGTAAAACTTGTCCTTTGCTAATGAGGCGTTTAGAGTTTGCCTCGAAACTTGATAGATCTGCGGCTAGTGCCCGTGTGAGTCACAGTTTTTCAAGAGTGACTGTTGGATTCCTTTCTGAAAGAAATGAATCCCAATGATTGAGATATCCTTGAGTGCAATCAGGAATATCTTCAATGGAGTGTCAGTACTTCAATGAACGACACCACAGGTTGTTGAGAGTCTTCAGATAGACTTTAAGATGTCTCTCAACTGACTACTTTTAAGGATCACTTTGTCAAGGGAATCTTTAGCTTGAGCGTTCGTGAGTAAAGTGATAAGAGCACTTGTAGATTTGTAAAAGCAGTAGTCTATCCAGTTCTTGAATTCTGCCTTTTATAGTTGGAGATTCAAAACTTTGAATCTCCATACCCGTTAGACACAACGGCTTCTTTCTTCCAAGAATGGATTAAACTGGTAGAACGCCTTTCTGGGTGGAGATGTACTTCCCGGACTACTTAGGGAAAGTCTCGTCCCTTGTGCGTCCTTTTTGTCAGAGTCGCAGCTTGGCTTCAACGTTGCTAAACGAATATTCCTTGAGATCCTTTGACTTGTTTTATATGTGATTCTTCATTGATTGCTGAAACGTGCGAATGCTAATTCCTTAGCATTCCTACGTTCTTGTTTGCTGACTTCTCTAGAAGTCTTTGAATTTGACCTTCCGAGTCATCTTATCTCCTCTGCTAGGGAATCATCATAGCACACTAGTCTATTACAACTCGATATTTAGCTTATACAGGACTTTTACAAGTTGCGTTAGACTTTCTAGATTTCAGCAAATGATCGACCAACTAGATAAGGTTTGATCCAACAAAACCTTTTACAAATAAGTCCTAAGGAAGATTTTAGGGATAATTCCCAACAATTTCCCCCTTTTTGGTGCGATCAAAGCTTACTATCATTTGCTGACCCGCATGGAAGAATGTCTGTGTTTTACAATCTTATGTTAATCTATCACAGAATTTTTCCAGCTAGGTTCTAGCAATAGGAATGATTGTAGTAAAATTCCCCCTCAAAAGTTGCTGGGAAATATTTCTCGATTAAAAGGTTACGACATAGCAGTATGCTAGATTTATTTAAAATGACAATCATTCATAAGCATAATCATCATGTCCACATGCAAATTTGTTGAATACACTAGGAGTGTAAATCAACTTCAGCACACCAGTAAAATTCAGAAGTGGACAAAGAGATTTTGTCAAAGTCTGATCCAATTTTATAAATGATTTAGCATTTTACATTACAAATTGGATACAGAGCAATTAAGTTTAGAGAAATTGACCTTGTCGTTCATGAGTCGGGGGCTGGCTTTTCCTTTTCATTGTCTGCTGATTTAATCTTCTGAAAGTTTGCGAACTTCTCCATAGTGATCTTCATGAAGTTTTCAACAAGAGCTGCTCCTGCTTCTCTTTCAGCAGCCTCACGCTCCAGTTCTTTGGCCAGTTTCTCTTGTTCCATTGCCATCTTTTGCATTTGAGATTCATGTTCAATTTTCTGTAGCTCTAGCTTGGCTTCATGTTCCTTTCGTTGTAGCTCAAGTTTAGCTTCTAGTTCCTTTTGTTTGAGTTCCTCTTTGGCTTTTTCTTCTTTCCTCAACCTTTCTTGTTCCCTTATAAATGCTTCCTATTTCTCCTTCTTTCTTCTTACGCGGTCAGCTTTCCTTCTTTCTTCCCCCTCTTTGATTGCAGCCAAAAGGTCTGAACCATAGGCTACAACCGTTGCTTCTGTTTGAATTCTGGTGTCCACTATGTCTTGACGAGTAGCTTCAAGACCGGCCCTGTTCTCAGAAACAGCTAACTTGTTTTCAGCAACCTCTGATAGTACATGAGATACATTGCTCCGAATCTCATCCACTTCATTTCTTAGTTGGCTGGTTGCTACTTCTATTCTTTCATCAACGGTTGTTTGCATGTAAGAGTGGAAAGCCTCAGCTATTTCAGATGTGAGTGGGAAAGGCATGGGTAGAGATGTTATGGGAAGGGCATTGAAAGATGTAGTCATGACTAGATCTTGACTCAACGGAGGGTTGGGCGGTTGTCCAAGACTAGTATTCGCCGCAAGATGTTCTTGATAGCTTAATTCTTCAAGTAATATCCTATGAGCTGCCTCTGCAACTTGTGAAATTTCATGAATAAGCTGAGCTTCATCTTTCTGAGCTTTCTCAAAGATGTTTTGAATATCAATCTCAATGATGTTCTGGATATCAACGTCCAGAATCTCAACTAACATCTTATCTGGATACTCGAGTCTCGGAGCAGCACGTTCAGTGACTCTTTCCTTTCTTCGAGCTTCCTGACGGTCTTCTTGTTGAGATTTATATTCCAACTGGCGTTTCTCGTAAGCAACAGCCGCTTTAGCTTGTCGCTTAGACAGTTCAATCCTTGTGTCAGAATATCCATCTGGGACAAAGGTAGACTTGGGTAGTCCTGCAGTCTGAGAGGTAATGCGATGTTTTCTGATAGCATGAAGTCTACACATAACTTGTTGATCTGAGAACTGTTTCATCCCTGGAACTTGATCAATCCAGTCAAAACACCAACGCTCTTCATATCGCCAGAAATTTAATCCTTTAGCGGCGATACAGAGCATCCTTTCTTCAAAGCAGAGTTGATGCATGACATAATCAAACTTCTTCCATCGACGGAATTCTTGTGCTAATAGACGTCCTTCGGGTATTGACTCATCCAATACACTGTGGAATAGATCTGCTATGGCTCTCTCCGTTTCAGAGTCAACGAACTGCTCAATTTCTTCAGCCATAGGTCCTAAATCTGAGTTTGGTGCATCCTCGGGATGAACTTTTGCACACCATTGACTAATTCTTCGAAGTCCATAGCGACGTCCTGGCAATCCATGGAATGGTACTTGAAGAATAGCTTCGGATCCTGTTGTTTCTTTTCTTAAGAACTTTGCATTGTAAATTTCTTCTGCTTCTCCATCAGAATCTAATTCAGAAACACAAGAGGATCCTGAGTCGGGGCTGGAATGATCATGTTGAACTGGTTGAGATGCTTCAACAATTGATTGCTCGAGAGCTTCTGGTGGATGTTCGTCGAGAGCTGTCAACATGGTATTTTCATCTGGATTCCCGATTGTTGTATCAGTATGGATTTGAGATCCACCTTGATCTTCAAAATCACGAGACTGACTGGATTCTCCTCCTCGTTTCTTGTGAATCTTTTTCCGGTGGTAGTGAGTTTCATTGAAAGCTCCTGATGCTAGTCTTCTAGAGAATTCAGTATCTGATAGCTCTTCTGCATCAATGTTGATCTGCTGAGCAGGCGATGGACTGGGATTCGATTCTTCTGCGAATGCAGCCTTTCCTTTTCCTTTCTTCGCCACTTGTTCCGCTAGAAGCAGTGAATCATCAGTCGAATCTGCTGTAGCGTTGTTCATGACAGAGTTTGCTGATTTTTCTGCCATTTCCTCATCTTGTCCAGGGGTTTGTCTTTCTCCATCATCTGATGATTGATGCATATTGTCTTCTGACATGTGATCAACTATGATATCTTCGACTTCTCTGCTGAGATTGATATCTCTGCTAGCGTTGCTTTCTGGATTAGCTTCCTTGTTCGCTTTCTTTTGTGATCGAAACTCTTCAGCAACGGACTTGATACGTTTGAAGTTCCTATCTCTTCCTTCGAGTGTCAAGTTATGGATGAACTTCTGATATGCTCTCCTTTCAACGTCCTTTAGCGAAACTAAGTGTTTCCTCTTTGCTTTCCTGCTTTCCTTAGTTTGCTCTTTCGTAGGTTTGAGAGATTTAGGAATGTATTCTGGGTCAGAAGTGTCGTCCAGGTTGAGCTGGCTAGATGTCTGCTCTACTGTACTCTCTCTTTCGGTTAACCTATCAGAGTCTGCTTCTGCCGCTGCTTTCTCCTTAACTTCCATATCAGTCAGAAGTTCCAATCGTCTCCTGGTTTTCTTCTTTGCCTTGGATGCAGGGGGATTGGTAGCAACTCTTTTTGTTGGGTGATTTGGCAAAGCTAATGCTCCAATAATAGGTTGAGACTGATCCGCTTCCTTCTCAGTCATAATGGCGTTGATCTGATCAGTTGGAAGATTTCCCAACTTCTCAATTTCCTCTAGATTCTTGAAGCATTTATCGGTTTCTGCATTCTTCTTCAACATTGCTAACTCCTCTTCAGGTATTGGAATGGAATGTTGGAGAATGGGTGCTGCTAAGCTCTCTTCATCTGGTTCCTCTGGAGATGTAGGCTTATCCTTATCTACATTGGACTTTCCTTTTAACTTCCGAGGATTTCTGATGTTGATTGGCTTTGGCTTGCGTCGTGTCAACAGAATGTAGTCGGTAGAAAGAAGTGCAACTCCTCAATCTACGCCTTTGTTGGTAAACAAAATCTCCAACAATTTACTGATTTTTAATCCAAAGTTCACATTTGAGGAGAACGTCCCATCTACTTCCATGTGAGCGTTTATCTTGGCATGTTCTGCCCAGCGTTCAAAGATGAACTCGGCCCAATTTCCTTTAACATTGTCATTGAGTGCCATCAACACAACATATTTCTTAGCAGATAGCTCCGCGTATGATCCCGCATCACATTGGAGCATCTTGATTACAATTTCTGCAAGAGGTTTGTAATCCTCTGTTAAAGGTGTTAATCGAGGTATTAAGCTTGAACGTTTGTCTCTTCTCTCCTGGTTTCTTCCAAAGGTTCCACCTTCTTTCCATTTCAGCGGTCTCAGTGATCTTATACTGAGAAATTTTAGCTCCATAGTTGCGAAGCCCAAAAGTGCGAGCAAGTAACTCAGCACTTACTTCTATGATGTTTCCATAAACACAAGTTTTGAAGGATCTCTGATCATTACTCATAACCGCCCTAGCATAGAATTCAGAAACCATATGTGGATGAAACTGATCAGGTTCAGCAGTGAGGTACTTTACCAATAACTCAGAATCAAGTAAGTCCAAAATCCATTTGGGAAATTGATTGTTGGCAAGAGGCATGTACAGTATCCTGTCCTTCATAATCTGGGCAACTCTTCTCCGTTCATCCGAATGCGTTGATAGTTTCTTCTGTCGTGCCATGGTCACTAAAGTATGGTAAGGGATGGACTCATCAATGTCCTCCTTCTTCTCGATGCCAGTGAACTCCGGTGCATGTCAAACATGCAGAGGCGAGCAAGTAATCGAGGGATATGTAAAGGAAGCAGGTTGCAAATTGACTGTTTTTGGGTTTTCTGATGGTGATGATTCGAGATTTGGAGAGGTATCTGTATTTTGGGGTAAGGTGATTGAAGAATCTTGATTCGAAGCCATGGAAGGGTAGGTTTCTTTTGTGTTGTGCGATGAGAGGATTTTTCGAGTTGGGCGAATTCTGAGGGGAGATGGAGGTTTCGAAAATGAAAAAAAAATGTGTATATTGTTTCGGAATACGAGGAGAAAAATGAACGGGTAGGATTCAAAGTTACTTTTAATTTGAACCAACGGCTAGGGTTAAGAATCAGATCGTGGGAGTATCCGCGACTTTGGATCTGTAAGCATTGATGACGTGTCCCAATTTCATTCGATGCCGCCGTCTGAACTCATTAAATGCTCCTCCATCATGAGAAGTAATCGTCATACTTCTGATTAGATATCTTCAGCAGCCGATGTGAATAAAAATGTGCGGATGATACCACGTATAATATGCTATCATCCCAATAACCTTCGGCAGTGCTTTTGAGGCGTGATCATGAATCCGTCTGATATGACCTCTTCATTAATGAAATAAATTATCCCTCTGAGTGACTCTGCAGCTTCAGCAGCGTAAAGTAACCAAGATGTCTTCTTTAAATAGCATAGATAGATGAAGCGTTTGTGTACGCTTTCTTGCAACTCTTACTGTCTTAGAAAAAAAAATTCAAGAGGATATTCATGGAGCAAGGTCGATTACTCTTCGTTCCTCGTCACAGAATTCTCTGTGATGCTGGTCTCTATATGGAGTATGAAGAAGAATACCACATAGCAGAGTGGGTAATGTCCAGTCTGCAAGCGTGTGGGTTGTCTAGGTTTATTTCCTTGACTCCTCATGCGTTTCAGAGAGAACACCTGCAATCTCTCTTGGAACAGAGTCGTTCTGTCGGAGACTCTATTGTGGGTGTCCTTAGGAGCCAATTGGTGGAGTGGACTGTGGATACTTTTGCTTCAGAATTTGGTCTTCGGAGGGGTCCGAATTCTGTATTGGCGTATCGCAATGATGAGATTGCGCCCGAATGGTCGTCCTGGATGAGATGGAGACGATTTGCTAATCTGCATTTCTCTCCTACTCCTTCAGCATATGGACTCCTTCCTCGCTATCAAGTCCTCTTTGAACTCGTTTGTGGAATGATAGTTGGAGTCAATCCGGACGATATGATTTTCTCGCGTGAAGTTTGGAAGGTAATGATGGCTATCGATGATCGGGCTGACGTGGATTGGGCGTCATTTATCTTCCAGAGGGTCCGCCAAAGTGTGCAGCAGTTCCCTCGTCTACACCTTCCTTATGGGATGCCCTTAAGTTGGTTGCTAGAACAGAGGTGTACAGATCTCTCTGTAGGGCCTTCAAATCTTCGGGGGATAGATTTTAATCCCTTTGTACCTTTTTCGCCTTTTGATTAAATCTGCTGATGTAGATCTGTCTTGATGTTGTATATATAGAACAATATATTTTTGCAATCATCGTTTCGATATATGCTCTGTTAGTCGATTGCGTGATGACTGTGTGAACATCCTAGCATCGTGAAGGTTGATAGCAGAATGTACTTTAACCAGTGGAGATGCTAACTCTAGCATAAAGTCCATATTAGCATAGATTGTAATTCAGCAGCAGATATTCTTGTTGCTAGTATAATCCGCAAGTTTCTAGCAAGGACTCTGTCTTGGGCTAATTTCGCAAATCTAGCATAGATGTTAGTTGCTAGTAGTACACTTCAGTAGTAGTGCTCTGAATTCCTAGCAGATAGGTGAGTTCATAGCAGACGCCTTTTCTTCAGCAGCGTGTCCATCTTTAGCATAGATTGTCTTTGATAGTAGATGTCTGGATTCTAGCATAGTTTCCATAACTAGCAGAGTTTGGGTTAGCTAGCAGATGTCTATGCTCTAGCAGAATTTTGTTTTCCAGCAGAACTTGGATTTGCTAGCAGATGTCTGTTCGCTAGTGGAGTTTAATCCTCTGCTGATACGACGACCCTTGACTGCGATTTCCAAGACGTATTTTGACTATGCTGACGTGTCGTCTTTCCATTCGATCAGACGAAAAGCGTTAAGATTTTCCCATTATAAATACCCTGTAAAGAGTATCAATGAAGATGGAACATCTTTCCTTATTATTTCAAGAATTCCAAGA
The DNA here is from genome assembly GCA_026898455.1 of Plectranthus barbatus. Taxonomy (NCBI): domain Eukaryota; kingdom Viridiplantae; phylum Streptophyta; class Magnoliopsida; order Lamiales; family Lamiaceae; genus Plectranthus; species Plectranthus barbatus. The sequence continues at coordinate 871,689 of JAPKLW010000120.1, read as the reverse complement.
ACCAAGATGGATTCTCCAGGACAATCTCTAGAATTGCGCCGAAACCAGATTCTTCACGAGGCTGGTTTGAATTCTTTATACGATAATACTCCAAGGGTTGTAGAAATGATTATGTCGAGGTTAAATCGGAGTGGATTAACCCAATTCGTCACTACTACTCCAAGGCGTTTTCAAGGCGACATGCTTCGAGAATTCATGGAGAGTTGTTCTTTGGAGGAAGATGGCATATATGGTTTCTTCCATGGGAAACTCATCTATTGGTCACCGGAAGTCTTTTCTCGTCAATTCAGTCTTCCGAGAGGCCCTGGGTCGGTCTTCAATTGTCGTGTGACGGACATTGCCCCTGAGTGGTCGGCGTGGCAGAAATGGAGACGTTGTCCTTCGTCGGAGTTTTCTTTGTCGGTCTCTGCGTACGATCTGCGCACTCCGTATTGGGTGCTCTATCGTGTGGCCAACAATATGCTGATGGGAGAGTGTATTGATGATACTTTCTTCTCGAAGGAGACTTGGCAACTCATGATGGCGATCGATGATGGAGCCGAAGTAGACTGGGCTGATTAAATCTACAACAGCGTTCGAGATTGTGTCGAGTATTATCCTGCCGTGCCTCTTCTCAACGGAATGCAACTTAGTTGGCTGCTAGAGCAAAGTTTTCCTCATTTGGCTGAAGGACCAACTAATCTTGTGACTGAGGACTTCTTTCCATTTAGACCTTCTTCCTTCTAGAATCTTGAATGTAGTATTTTCTTCGAGTCTCCCCTATTTTTTGTAATATCATCTTGTTGATAAATAAAAGATGTATTGAGTTTCACTCCTTTTGACGTATCTGCTATGCTAGCATGTGTATCGCAACATCTGAAGTTGTGTCATAAATAATCTTTTTCACGCATAATTTCCAAATGATATCATTTAAGATGGTAGATGTTTGTCTGGATCAAAAGATATGTGCAATCCTTTGATATCCTTTTTAAGCATTCGTGGAATAGAGCGTCAGTAAATCCATAAAGAAGGATTTGCCGAATGTAGTTTTATTATAACAGGTGGCACTTCCCCCTTTGTCGAGGCTCTTCGACATCTGCTCTTCTGGATTTGAATTTATTCGAAAAGACGTTTTGGATGAGTATTCGCCCTTCGAATAGTGTCTTGACCTGGCTATAAGTGGTAGCGCACTTATCATCCTAAACTTCATCTCTCAACTATCCTTCTTGAACTTCATCTTCTCTTCTTCCTTGAATATCTCGCTGTCTGTCTCTGTTTGCTCCAAAAAAAATGTATAACATAACGAGAGCTCCTAGTAATCTGACGATCACACGCAACCAGGTTCTCCATGAATCAGGGTTGTACTTCGAGTATGGCAGTAACTGTCGTGTTCCCAACTTCGTGATGGGTGCTCTTCATGAGAGTTCTCTAACTCAATTCATGATAACTATGCCGTCAAAGTTTCAGAAGGAGGCTCTTCAAACCTTTATCTTTAGAGGTAGAGCTGAGGATAATGCTATTTGGAGTTGCTATGACAATGAAGTAGTCTGCTGGACTCCCGATTTGTTTTCTCAGAGGTTCGGTCTTCCACGAGGTCCAGTACGAGTCATGGACGTGTTCCACCATCTTACTGCTCCAGAAGTCCGTTACTGGAATGAATGGAGGCAATCTGTTGAATACGAGTTTTCACCTTCACCTTCATGTCTGCATCTGAAGGAGGAATATAGGGTCATCTTTGACATTGTGAGCAATGTCACCTTTGGCGTCCCTGCTGAGAACTATGTGATGAATCAGCGGATCTGGAGACCCATGATGGCTATTGACGCTGAAAGGAAGGATGTTGACTGGGCTGGATTCTTCTTCGATGGAGTGAAGAAGTGCATTGAACTTTGGCCTCAGATTCCTCTACCAACTGGCATGCAGCTAAGTTGGTTGCTTGAGCAGTCCTTTCCGCATCTAGTCTCCGAAGGACTTCCTTTGATGGGTTTTGATTACTATCCCTTGAGAGCTCATTTCCCAAACTGTGGTTGAGAAATGCTCTATATTCTCCTTCTTTGTAATCTTCATGAAAACTTCTAGTTAGTCTTTCAGCAGAAAGGATGATATATCAGTCCTTTCCTTGTATTTGTCATTTTTGTAATTCAGAATCGATAATGAATATTTGCTTTTAAGAAATATTCGCATAGATAGAATGAGAGCTTGGACTCATTCATCCTCTTCAGCATCCAATTTTCTTGAAATTACATTTAATTCTGAACTTGATAAGCTCCAGATAAATGATGAGATGAAATAGTGTGACTAATCATAGAGAGTCACTATTCCTGTAGAAGTTATGATGATTCTCGAGCCATACTGGATTAGACATGAGGCTTCCTATCGTCACAGCGTTTGGAATTTTGAGGTGACGATTGAGTGTCCAACGTAGTGAATCATTACGTTGAATCAGAACGTTCATGTTCTCAATGGATCAGACCGTCATTAATGTGGTGGTTGCCATTCATCTATAAGTAGACGTTCCAGATTCTTCTTGCTTCATCTCTAACATCTTTTCCATAACCCCTTAGAACATGTCTTCTCCTTCGTCAAGCATGTTACACCAAGAATCCCCTGCTTCGTCTAACTCTGGTCCGAGTTCCCCAAATTCTCCCGTGTATCACTTGACCATTACCTGTAATCCAATCTTCTGTGAGAAGAACCTTCGTCGCTGCTATGTAAGTGACCCTCGGGTTCCAAACGTGGTGATGCAGAAATTGATATCCTCTGGTATTGATACATATGTTACGATTACCCCACAGCATTTCCATCGTGAGGCTCTTCAGAGATTCTTTATTCAAGCGCAAGTGGAGGGTGACACCATCTTCGGTTCTTTGAATGATCGTTTGGTGAAGTGGACCGTTGATTCCTTTGCTCGAGACTTTAACTTGCCCAAAGGTGATAGTTCTATCTACAGCTATCGTTCTCGTGATGTGGCGCCAGAGTTCTCTTACTGGAAGCGTTGGAAGAGAGGGCATTGGGGCGAGTTCTCCACCACGGTGTCGCCACTAAGTCTTCATTCCGAGTACGGTATTTTGTATGACATCTGTAACGGAATGGTGAATGGAATGTACGCTGATGAGGAGCTGTCTCTCACCAAAGGTGTCTGGCAGGCAATGATGGTAGTCGACGATGGATGGCTTCATGCCAACTGGGCAAAGCTCGTTTTTGACCAGGTGAAGGAGGTTGTCAACGTCTGGCCTAGCGCTGGGTTGTCAAACGGAATGCAGCTTAGCTGGCTGCTGGAGCAAACTGTCCCAGATCTTGCTGTCGGCCCATCGACCCTTCGTCCATCCGACTTCTTTCCAAGAGATCCTCGTACCATGTGATGTCTGTAATTGTAAAACTGAAAATACTCTGTTTTGTTGTTTTTTTTTTATGTACGTACCCCTCTCTTCGCTGTTTGTATCCGCTCTTTCTCTCCCCTTTTGATCTTGAAAGGTGTAAGATGATCGTTCTTCCATCATTTGCTACTAATGAAGAGTTATCTTCTTATTGTCTGCATCTTCTGGATACATATTTGGGTATCAATTGCATAGCTCACCGAAATCCGTAGTAGTGATCAAGATTGTTAATATCTTCTGCAGAATAACTATAAGTGCTCTGCTGAATAATGAGCATCTTACGATTCGAATATTAGGTCTTCAAGAAATCCAGAAAGAATGAAAACTATATTTCATTCATCCATAGTCTCGTCTAATTCCATGAGTCCCAATTTAATGCATAACTCCTTAAATCGTGACTCCGGAAGCGGTTTTGTGAATATATCTGCAATTTGATCTTCAGTGCATATATATTGAACATCTATGTCCTTCTTCTCCTGATGATCTCTGATGAAGTGGTGACGAATATCAATGTGTTTCGTTCTGGAGTGATGAACGGGATTCTTTGTAATACACATTGCACTGTTGTTATCACAGTAGATTGGCACGCATTCTGGAGTAATGCCATAGTCCTCCAATTGTTGTTTGATCCAGATAATCTGTGAACAACAACTAGCAGCTGCCACATATTCTGCTTCGGTGGTCGAAGTAGCAACGGAATGTTGTTTCTTACTAAACCAGCTTATAAGCTTGTGTCCCAGAAATTGACGCGTGCCACTGGTGCTCTTCCTATCAATCTTGCATCCTCCGAAGTCTAAGTCTGAGTATCCACTGAGAGAAAGGCTGTCGGCTCTAGGATACCAGATTCCTAGTCCTTCTGTGCACTTCAAGTAGCGAACAATCCTCTTAGCGGTGTCGAAGTGTGATTTCTTAGGATTAGCTTGATATCTTGCGCATAGTCCTACTGCATAGGATATGTCGGGTCTGCTAGCAGTGAGGTATAGCAGAGATCCTATGATTCCGCGATACAGAGTAAGATTTACATCTTCTCCTTCCTTTTCAAGAGCAGCAATACAGGTTGTGCTTATAGGAATTCGTAGGCTCTTAGTCTTCTCTGGACAATATTTTGCAATAAGATCACGAGTATACTTCTTCTGGTGGATGAACATCCCTTCTCTGGATTGTTGAACTTGTAATCCAAGGAAATAAGACATCTTTCCCATCATACTCATTTGAAAGTTGCTGGTCATGAGATCGGAGAATTTATCGCATAAATCTTGATTCTTCGATCCAAAGATTATGTCGTCGACATATATTTGAACTAGCAGAATGCTATCTCCATCTTTGATGCGAAAGAGAGTTTGATCTATCCTCCCTTTCTGAAATCCATTAGATAGCAGGAACTTTGATAATGTTTCATACCATGCTCTTGGTGCTTGCTTCAGACCGTATAGTGCTTTCTTGAGTCTGTAGACTTGATTACCATGTTCAAATCCTGGTGGTTGTTCGACGTAAACTTCCTCCTTGAGCTCGCCATTGAGAAAAGCACTCTTTACATCCATTTGCATCACATCGAATTCGTGATACGCAGCATATGCTAAAAATAAGCGAATTGCTTCCAGTCTTGCTACCGGAGCAAACGTCTCATCATAGTCAATGCCTTCGCATTGTCTATATCCTTTGGCTACGAGTCTTGCTTTATTTCTTACAACTGTGCCGGATTCATCCTTTTTATTTTTGAATACCCATTTAGTGCCTATTACACTCTGATGCTCTGGCCTGTCTACTAGCTCCCACACATTGTTTCTTGTGAATTCTGCAAGCTCCTCTTGCATAGCATTCACCCAATCGGAATCTAGCAGAGCTTCTTCGACTTTCTTGGGTTCTTCACTGGAAATGTAGCATGCTAACATTGCATTAGCATTTCCTCGCCTTGTTAATAAAGGATCATTGATGTTCCCAAGAATTCCATCTGGAGGATGAGCGCGTAACCACGTAGGCCTGTTTTGATTTTTAGCATTTGTTACTTCTTCTTGATCGTCATCTGCTGAGGCATTCTCTTCATCATCTGTCTGGTGCTCAGCATTAGGAATGTTGGTATCTTCATCAGCATTTTCTGGATCTTCTACTGGTAACTCAGCATTGGGTGCTTCAGCATTCAGATGCTCTGTAGCAGCTTGATCTGCCACTTCTTCCACGGGAGCAGCAGTTTCAGCATTGACTGCAACTTTATCAGCATCGGTTTTAGCATCACTTTCTAGATTTGGAGTTCCTTCGTCGTCTTCATCATTCACCACTTCTAGAATAGTTGGTTCGTTTATGATGTGTGTTGATTTGGCCTCAGCATGATCATTAGCATCACTGGCCTTGTCAGCAGTTTGATCTACTGCTGAGTGTGTCGCGTTTGGACTGCATTCAGTCATAGACTTAGTCGGATCAATACTTATATTCTCGAAAGAATTTAGAAATGTATGATCATTGACATCATCAGTCTCATGAATGCTAATCTTTTCTTCTTTATATTCACTGCGCACTAGAGTAGACTCATCAAAAATAACATTGCATGTTATTTCCACAATCCCAGTAACCTTATTTAATACCCTGTAACCTTTATGAGTGGGGTGTCCATATCCAAGAAGTGCACCCTCATCAGATTTAGGTGAGAAGGTATTAAGTTTGGTTTTGCCGTTATTGTGAATATAACATGTGGAACCAAAAGCACGTAGATGAGTTATAGAAGGCTTACGACCGTGATATATTTCATAAGGAGTTTTGTTGAATCTGCTCGTGATAGCACTCCTGTTCTGTGTGTAGCAGGCCGTCATGACTGCTTCACCCCAATACTTGGCAGGAAGTTTCGAGTCTGCTAGCATTGAGCGAACAGCCTCTTTCAGCGTTCGATTCCTTCTTTCTGCTAAACCATTCTGTTGAGGAGTTCGTGCCGTGGATTTTTCATGTGATATTCCAGCTTCAGCGCAGAAATCCATCAGCACTCCGTTACAGAATTCTGTTCCATTGTCAGATCGAATTCTCTTTACAGTGACTTCTTTACTGTTTTGTTCTTTAAGAATCAACTCCGGAAGGATAAGCTTAACTTCATCCTTCGTCTTTAGTAGGCGTACCCATGTGTACCTGGAGAAGTCATCAACTACCACTAGTGTATATAGACGTTTACTTACAGTGGGTGGCGTGACTGGGCCAAATAAGTCCATGTGAAGCAATTCCAGAATCCTTTGAGATGTCCCCTTTTCAGGATTTGTCTTGAAGGATGACTTAGGTTGCTTTCCTTGTTGGCATGACTTGCATATTCCTTCTTTGCGGAAGGTGCTATTTGGTAGTCCTACAACAAGCTTATGTTTGGCAAGATAGTTAATGGTTTTGAAGTTTAAGTGATTGAACCTTTTATGCCATAGCCATGTTGTTTCCTCCTTATTGAGAGCTAGAAAACATGAATGTTGTAGACCACTTCGCCAATCGACAATATATAATCCACCCTTGCGGATCCCTCATAGCTTTATTTCTCCTGAAATAGCATCAGCAATAGTACAGCCAGTATTTTTAAATGATACAATATACCCATTTTCACATAGTTGACTTATGCTGAGCAAGTTGTGCTTTAGGTTGGAGACTAGCGCTACGTTGACGATTCTCAAGCCATTCCTTTCAATGCAACCTCGTCCAACAACTTCTCCTTCACTGTTGTCTCCGAACTTGACTCTTGGACCGTTGAATAATCTTCTTATGTCTGAAAATAGTTCTTCATTTCCGGTCATATGAGCAGAGCAACCGCTGTCCAGGACCCATTCATTGGATATGCATGTTTCCGTAGCTATGGAGTCCTGTTCCTGCAAGTAAATCAAACAAATGTAGGTACCCGTTTAGCGTCGGGTCCTGCAGGATTAGCATGAAGCATTGTTCCTTTCGGAACCCACATCTTAGTGATTTTCAAGACTTTTGTCTTGGTTTCACTATTCACCAATCTCTTGACTTTTGGCATAACATTTCTGTTTCTAGACAAATGAGTGAATTTAGCCGTCCTTGCCTTTGAAGAATAATGTGGAATGGGCTCAGGATTTGCATAGATATTCCTTCTATGCAGTATATTCTGCGGGTAGTTGGGTCTCACAGCGTTGTACTGTGTAGGCCTTCTCTGATGAAAATTAGGATGTACTATCCTTGCGTTGGAATTGAAACGCTCAGTACTCCTGGAGTTGGTTGAGTAAGTTTTAGTGTGTGCTCTTGAGTTTTTCTGCTGATGTCTATCAAATACTTGCCTATTATTCATCTTTTGGATCTTCTGCTGAGGCTTAGAGTTGCGTTCAGCATTTGTCTTCAGGATCCTCTGCTGAGGTCCATTGGTTAAAGGCTTAGCATACACTGTCCTCTGCTGGGATCTAGCAGATGAATTATTGGCTTTCTTTGATGCAGAACTCTGCTGAGCTTCAATGAATTTACTCTGCTGAGGTTTATCCTTGGTTCTGACAGACAAGGTTTCAGCAGACATTACTCCTTTACCTTTTTCATTAGAGCTATACCCCGTAGTTACAAACAAAATTGGATTTTGCATAAAAGAGTTATCATTGGATTTTGACATTCTTTTTGATGATACGCATCCAAGTCCTGACTTATCAGAGTGACGTCTTTGACTACTTACAAGAGCATTGAGAGCAGCTCTGCTGGATGTATACATGCAAATGCAATCCTCTTTTGGTTTGTTTTTCAGTGTTTGATTTTCCTTTTCTAATGTTTGAAATCTTTCTGATAACTGTGAGAAATCTTCTTTTAATTTGAGAAGTTCTTCACTATCTAACCTTAGTCTTTCGACTTCCTCGGTTAAACTTGTAATGTGAAGTTTTAATGAAGCATTTTCTCCCACAATCTCATTTTTGATTTCATACATTTTTGCAAATTCTAATGAAAGTTCCACTAGATAATCTTGTTCGGAATCGAAATGTGATTCCTCCGATTTGTCTATAATTTGATTGCTAGATGAGTTAGTGGACAATACCTCTGCTTCCTCAGCAGCTAGAGCTGATTCATTGGTTTCTTCAGCATCGTAGTTGGCATTTGCAGACTGATCTTCAGAGATATTTGCCATTAGTACAAAGAAGGCTTCTTCGTTATCATCCTCTTCTGATGAGCAGTAGAGTTCTTCTTCATCAGCAATCTCTATCCTGGTTAGCAGTGCCTTGGTTACTGCTTTGGTAGCACGTCTTTGAAATCGTTGCTTCAGGCAATCACGTTCTTCTTTGCTGACCTTCGGACAATCATGCTTCAAGTGATCTGGAGAACCACATTCAAATCAAGTTCTAATTTTTCGCTCCACAGAGCGGTTAGAAGTTGATGATGTAATTTCTTTTACTTCCTTTTCGGCCTTTGCTTCATTTAGCATTCTCTGCATTTTCTTCATCTGCTCTTCCAGTTCATTGATCTTTAGATCAATTGCTGGTGTACCTGCACTAGAAGTTCCTTCTTTCGAGGGCGATGCTGGAGTGGTTCTTTCAGGTTTATAGTAAGGTCTTTTCAGTTTGAATTTGTTATAGTCCTTCTTAGCGAAATATGCTAAGTCCTCAGAGTTTCCAGCGTAGGTGGAAGCGGCTTGTGCTACAGCTGTTTCATTTTTCTTTGACTGCTGTATTATAAATTCATGAGCTTTGAGTTGAGCAAATACCTCAGATGTAGTCAATTTATTGAGGTCTTTCTCACTCATGCTTGTTACTTTTGCGAACCAGTCATCTCTTGGATAGAGTTTGGAGATGATTTTATTGTTCATTTCTCCATTGTCATACTTCTTTCCAAGGCTTCTTAGTTCTCCGATTATTGTGTTGAAGCGTTCCTCCATGTTTTAAATAGTTTCTCCTGCACGCATAGAAAAAGATTCGTACTTATCTACAGCTACCTGCAGTTTGTTGCGTCTCATTTGATCCGTTTCCTGAGAGGATTCGCACACGTAGTCCCACATTTCTTTGGCAGTTTCCATGTCAAGCGCCTTTTCTTTCATCAATTTTGGAAGAGAGTCAAGAATGAGTTTCTTTGCCACATGCTCTAGTTGGGCTCTCTTCTTGTCTTCACTGGTGTATTCGTCAAATGATTTAGGAAACATTTCAGGTCTTGGGGGTCTTGGTTCTCCTCCAGCAGCATCTTCAGCACGTCCTTGTCCTATAAAGGTGTTAACCTTCATAATCTGGATAGGACCTCTTAACAGTATGTCAGCCATCTCAGGGTGTATGCTCTGAAGTTGTATGAGGGCCATCTTCTTCCAGGATGAGAAGTTCTCTCTATCATATTATCCAAGGGAGTGGTTCATCATTTTGTATATTCTTTGAGTGATTTCCTGAGCTGAGAAAAATGTATAAAAGTGCAAGGAAAGCGATAGATCTGGTCTTAAAGCGACTCAGAAGCAGTCAGTTTTTCAACCTCCTGCTCTGATACCACTTGTTGGTCCCGAAATATCAGAGTCGTCGTGTTTTAAAGTTCAACACGAAATGCAGCGGAATAGAGTAAAGTTACTTGCACTTAATATTGTTATCAGCAAAATAATTTCTTAACTCAAGTTGATTTTAATGTTAGTTTGCAGATATACACTAGCAACTCTGTTGCTAGGTTTTAAATCAACCTTTGAACAGCAAACTAATAAAACAGTAAGTAAAGCTGTAAATGAACACAGGATTTATAGTGGTTCGATCAAATAGATCTACGTCCACTCCTTAGCCGAAGCGCTAAGAATTTCACTAGAGAAGTATACAGAGTACAAGGAATCGCCTTTCCAGTTAAGTAGGCAGTGAACTTTCAACCTGGCTACTTGACAGCTATCCTCCGTGAATCTGAGCTTCTCCGAACACAGCTGCGGGCAAGTCAACGGCGCACCTTCGTAAAACTTGTCCTTTGCTAATGAGGCGTTTAGAGTTTGCCTCGGAACTTGATAGGTCTGCGGCTAGTGCCCGTGTGAGTCACAGTTTTTCAAGAGTGACTGTTGGATTCCTTTCTGAAAGAAATGAATCCCAATGATTGAGATATCCTTGAGTGCAATCAGGAATATCTTCAATGGAGTGTCAGTACTTCAATGAACGACACCACAGGTTGTTGAGAGTCTTCAGATAGACTTTAAGATGTCTCTCAACTGACTACTTTTAAGGATCACTTTGTCAAGGGAATCTTTAGCTTGAGCGTTCGTGAGTAAAGTGATAAGAGCACTTGTAGATTTGTAAAAGCAGTAGTCTATCCAGTTCTTGAATTCTGCCTTTTATAGTTGGAGATTCAAAACTTTGAATCTCCATACCCGTTAGATACAACGGCTTCTTTCTTCCAAGAATGGATTAAACTGGTAGAACACCTTTTTGGGTGGAGATGTACTTCCCGGACTACTTAGGGAAAGTCTCGTCCCTTGTGCGTCCTTTTTGTCAGAGTCGCAGCTTGGCTTCAACGTTGCTAAACGAATATTCCTTGAGATCCTTTGACTTGTTTTATATGTGATTCTTCATTGATTGCTGAAACGTGCGAATGCTAATTCCTTAGCATTCCTACGTTCTTGTTTGCTGACTTCTCTAGCAGTCTTTGAATTTGACCTTCCGAGTCATCTTATCTCCTCTGCTAGGGAATCATCATAGCACACTAGTCTATTACAACTCGATATTTAGCTTATACAGGACTTTTACAAGTTGCGTTAGACTTTCTAGATTTCAGCAAATGATCGACCAACTAGATAAGGTTTGATCCAACAAAACCTTTTACAAATAAGTCCTAAGGAAGATTTTAGGGATAAGATTTTAGGGATAATTCCCAACAATTCCCGCCGACTTCGTGGTGCTTGACATGGAAGAATATCGAAACATCTCTTTGATTCTGGGAAGACCATTCCTGAAAACCGGTGGGGCTCTGATTGAGATTCGAGATCGCAAACTGACATTCAGAGTCAACAATGAGTCAGTGACTTTCTCTATATATAAGGCGATGCAGAAGCACAACGATGGTAGCTACCGGAGGAATGCCATATGATCGACTGTTTCAGCCCGGTGTTCTCCTCTCCATTTGCGTCTCTCAAAGGTGAGCCGGATTTTCTGGAGAACTGCCTACAGCACTCACTCATCTCGTCGTCAAACCTGGAGGAAGCAGAAGGAGAGATCGTGGATCTAGTGATGGAACTGGATGTGTTTGAGGAAGTAACTCGAGAGAAGGAGACCAAAAGAGAACCACTGCCGGGCCGATTTTGCCCGAAATGTCGAGACAACAAGTCACCATCGATCAACGGTGAAGGATCATCGACCGACGACAACTTCAGACCCCCGTCGATCGACGGTGGGTCAGCGTCGATCGACGCCCGAGCAGCAGTACCCCAGAAGTTTTCTTCGACAGAAACAGCGAGACGTGGAAAAGGGATTTCAGCTATAGAGTCATCGTCGATTGACGGACAGCCAGCATCGATCGACGCTCCCTTCTGCAAGCCGAAGTCTAACTCCGATCCGCCAAATCTGGAACTCAAACCTCTCCCAACACATCTCAGGTATACATTTCTGGGACCAAATGATACTTACCCTGTTATTGTTTCTGCCTACTTGACACATGGGGAGTTGGAGAAGTTACTGCGAGTCCTACGGTAGTACAAAAGCGCCATTGGATGGACATTGGGAGACATAAAAGGGATCAGCCCCTCGCTTTGCATGCACAAGATCATTCTCGAGGAGAATGCTGCACCAAAAAGACAAGCACAGCGGCGGTTGAACCCTATCATGCAAGAAGCTGTGAAGATGGAGGTTCTCAAGCTTCTTGACCATGGGATGATCTACCCAATCTCCGACAGCAAATGGGTGAGCCGAACACAAGTTGTAGCAAATAAAGGAGGGATGCAGATAGTAAAGAATGATGATGGAGAAGAAGTGGCGACAAGACCCGTCACGGGTTGGCGATTCTGCATAGATTATCGGGCATTGAATACCGCTACGTGCAAGGATCACTTTCCTCTTCCCTTCATTGATCAGATGCTTGATCGTTTATCTGGTTACCCTTTCTATTGTTTTCTTGATGGTTATTAAGGGTACAATCAGATAGCTATGGCGCCGGAAGATCAACACAAGACCGCATTCACATGCCCTTATGGAGTTTTTGCCTACCGACGGATGCCATTCGGACTGTGCAATGCACCGGCTACTTTCCAGAGATGCATGATGGCAATCTTCCACGATCTGATCGAAGATGTCATGGAGGTATTTATGGACGATTTTTCTGTGTTTGGTAGTTCATTTGATGTTTGCTTGCAGAGTCTAGCTACCGTACTGGAAAGATGCACCCAGACAAACCTCTGCCTCAACTGGGAGAAGTGCCACTTCATGGTGCAAGAAGGGATTGTGCTAGGACAACGAGTATCAACCGAAGGACTAGAGGTTGATCGAGCGAAAGTAGCAGCGATAGAAAAGATGCCGCCGCCAGCAAATGTGAAAGCGGTGAGAAGTTTCCTTGGACATACAGGGTTCTACAGAAGGTTCATCAATGATTTTTCAAAGATCTCGCGGCCGTTGTGTAATCTACTAGAGAAGGATGTCTCTTTTGTCTTCGACGAGGACTGCATGCAAGTCTTCAAGAAGTTGAAAGCAGCCCTCGTGACTGCTCCAGTGCTTACCTCTCCGGATTGGAGCGAGCCTTTCATCCTTATGTGCGACGCTAGCAACTATGCCGTTGGAGCAGCCTTGGGGCAATTGAAAGGAAAGCTCTTACATGTGATTCACTAAGCCAGCAAGAGCATGAACCCGGCCCAGTGTAACTACACCACCACTGAGAAAGAAATGCTAGCAGTGGTATATGCCTTCGACAAGTTTCGGTCCTATCTAATAGGATCCAAAACTGTTGTCTACACCGACCACGCAGCTATCAAGTACCTGTTCGCCAAGCAAGATGCGAAGCCGAGGCTGATAAGATGGATCCTGCTGCTCCAAGAGTTTGACCTGGAGATCAAGGATAGAAAGGGAAGTGAGGACGTGATTGTCGACCATCTTTCAAGACTCGAGCCACCAGCGGAAGGAGATGATCAGGAACTAAGGATCCGAGAGACCTTCTCGGACGAGCAAATCTGCGCCCTAAGGGATCTGAGAGAGACGTACGAGTCAAAGACACCATGGTATGCGGACTTCGCCAATTACTTGGTGGGCGGCGTACTTCCACCAGACTCCTCTCCTTATGCGAAGAAAAAGTTCCTCCACGATGTAAAATTCTATTATTGGGAGGACCCTTATCTTTGGAAGAGATGCGCAGATGGGATTATCCGGCGTTGCGTGCCTCAGTCAGAGTGGCATCAGATCTTCGCTGTTGGTCATTCAACTCCTAGCAGTGGCCACCATTCGGCCAATCGGACGGCATTCAAGATCCTCGCGAGAGGATTCTACTGGCCTTCCATCTACGAGTTCTGTCGAGGATGGATTACAAGCTATGATCGCTGCCAGAGAACCGGCAACATCTCGCGTAGGGATGAGATGCCCCAAACGCCTGTGGTCGTAGTCGAGATATTTGATGTGTGGGGGATCGACTTCATGGGACCATTCCCGCCATCTCATGGTTTCTCCTACATCCTGCTCGCGGTGGACTATGTATCAAGATGGGTTGAAGCAGTTCCAACAGCTGCCAACGATTCAAAAGCAGTCATCAAATTCCTTCAAAAACTCATGACACGATTCGGCACGCCAAGAACCCTGGTAAGTGATGGGGGATCTCATTTTTGTAACAAATGGCTTGCCTCTCTTCTTTGCAGGTACGAAGTCAAGCACCACGTTACTACCCCCTACCATCCTCAAGGGAACCGGCTGACTGAACTCTCCAACAGAGAGATCACGCAGATATTGGAGAAGACGGTGAAGCAGCGGAAGGATTGGGCTGTGAAGCTCGATGATGCTCTTTGGGCATACCGCACTACTTACAAGACTCCCATAGGAACCTCTCCTTATCAGCTTGTCTTCAGAAAAGCTTGCCACCTCCCCGTGGAGATGGAGCACAAGGCTTGGAGAGCTGTGGAAGAGTTAAATCTTGACTGGAAAACGGCTGCATCAGAACGTGCCATGGTGCTGAATGAAATGGAAGATTTTCGAGATGAGGCTTACGAGAACAGCATCAACTACAAGAGACGAGCGAAAAGGTTCCACGACAGAGGAATCCGCCCATGCGTCTTTGGTCCGGGTGACAAAGTTCTCTTATTCAAATCTCGACTTCGCTTCATGTCCGGGAAGCTACAGTCAAAGTGGGCAAGGCCATATACCGTTGCCCGCCAATTTCGCAATGGTGTAGTCGAACTAGCTGGCCAAGATGGAAGGAATTTCACAGTAAACGGATAGAATTTAAAGTCGTACTACACCCCACTCGACATCTGCGTGGTGGAGAAGTACTATCTCAACCGTCCGTAGGGAAACAGGTATCGTCGAGCTAGCGACGTTAAACCAAGCACATGTTGGGAGGTAACCCAAAAATTTTTGTTTTTTTTTTAAGTTTTCACTTTTTCAATTTCCAGAGTCAGGGTCCCGTCGATCGACGGAGGAAGTCCCGTCGATCGATGGAAGTTTTCAGGACCCGTCGATCGATGATGCAGGCATCGTCGATCGACACTACATGCACCGTCGATCTACGGAAAAATTCCTGCAAGAAAAAATACATTTGATTTTAGCATCGATCGACGCTGAACGAGCGTCGATTGACGCTCGCAATTCAGAGGCGTGGGCAGAGAGTTATAAAACGGGATTTTCATCCCATTTTCAAACACAAACTCACACGCACGCACCCTCTCAACCCAAAACACCCACGGTTCAATTTTTCTCTCCAAAACTCGCAAAATCCACGCAAGGTACGTATCCTAGACTACTCCTCTACGATTATTTAAAGATTTTTGCATGATTTGAGCATCATTTTTGTAAATTTTGGCCTAGGAAACCTTATTTCAATTTCTTGCTCATGTGTCGATTTCATTGCTAATTTTGCTCATTGGTCAATATGTATGATAGTCTTAGTTGATATATGTGCTTTATGTGAATTTGTATCCGTTGGAATTGCCCGATTTTGATGATAGCAAGTTTGGGGGAAATCCTTAATTTGGGGGAATTTTTGAATTTTCGTTTTTTAAGGATAATCGTTGAATTGGGGATGTATATTGGTTGTTTTGGATGTGAATTGCATGAATTTGAAGTCAATTTTTCATGGGTAGAAGCACGTTAGGCTTAATTGCGAATTTTGTTCGATAATTTTGTGCTTGGGAATTGTTTGATGATTGTTGGATATTTGCTAACAATTCCTTATCTACCCTTGCAGCAAAAATGACTGATTCACTGACTTTCACCACCCAAGAGGCCGTGGAGCGCTATCATAGGTTCGGGGGTAGGATGTACACCATCAAGCAGACGTTGTACCCCTGCTCAAGGACGATGAAGAAACTCGGCATTCGGGAGGATGTTCTGACCATGCTGGACAGGGTTGGATGGAGGACCTGGATGACACGGCGATGGCCGAATTACACATCGCTCGTGCTGGAGTTTTTAGCAACCCTTGAGGTGTTCGAGGTCCAGCCGTAGTCCGAGCCTACCTCCATCAGTTTCAAGCTGAACAATGAAAGCAACATTCTTTCGAGGAACATCCTCGACGAGATATGGGGAGTCCCAACTGACGGCACTGGCACCCCTACGGCGCGTTTCAACAATGTCGAATTTTGGAGGCTGATTGCAGCCGATGCTCCAACTGATCCAAACCTCATCGACGTCGGCAACCTGAAGGCGTCTTCAATCGACAACCCCGTGTTTTGCTACCTTCAGCGATGCATGGGGGTGTCCATCTTAGGACGGCACGAGAGTACCAAGGTGAGAGTGGGGGAGCTCTACGCCTTGTCCTGCTTCCTCACTGGAGACCACTTCAGCTTCGCCGCCCTCATCATGGACCACTGGAGGCACCAGCTCAAGGCCACCATGGGCAACATTTGGAGTGGGGGATTGATCACCCCGATTGCTGAGCATCTGGGGATCGACTTGTCCGACCTCGAGGTACTTCAGGACGAGAAGGGATTAGGCACCGAGCTCTTATTTCGGATGCAGGTTCTTCTACCCCGCGAAGGCGGATGGCTCTTGAAGATGTCGAACGGGGACAAGTTCTCGTTGCCACAGTCGGACCTCACCCGAGTCACTGAATATCACTTCAGTGATAATTGGCTGATGAGTTCCCCCGCCCACTTGGTGGCCATGGTTGGAGCCCGAGGAGGAGCAGGCACGTCCAGAGTCATTCACCGACTGGAGGCACAGGCTGGGCAGGGACAGTCTGATATCCCATCACAGCAGGGGATGGGGGATGATGCGCACGTGCAGCAGCACGTAGGAGTTGAGGATGCAGCGCCCGGATGAATAGGTGGGGCGTAGACCAGTCACTACCCCGGAGAGTCTTCCTCTACCAGAATTGACTTGGCGACCCTCTACCTCTACATGCAGCAGCAGGCAGCCTTGCAGGCGACGGAGCGGGATCTTCAGAGCCAGTTTCGCCAGCACGTGACCTCGAGGCTTGACACACTCGAGGATTAGATGCAGAGACTGCTGCGGAACACCGAGCCGGACTCCACCTACGTTCGCCACCAGCGAGAGCATCGGACCTGCAGGCGGTTACTTGCCGATGATGTCGCCCCGGATACTGAGATGGATGATGCCCCGGAGGATGAGTGAGGTACCATTTCTCTTTTCCTATCTAACTTGCAAACTTGTCCACTCCTCGGAGTGAAACAAGTTTGGGGGGATGATGATCGGAAAAGGGAAACATTTTTGTTTGTTTGTATTCCATTCACTACTTTCTGTTTATTTTTATTTTTGTTTCTTTTTGCGTTTTGTTTTAAAACCATCACCATCCTTGTTCTTTTGCTTTAGTGTGAATAATTGATCTCTGCAAGGATTTTTCTTCAGAACTAGTACTACATTGAATTTTGATTTGTGGTATTTATTATGATAGGAAAGTCTAGATAATTATTTAGGAGCTTTTGAACATAGGGCAGTCGGAACTTTCGATTGTGTTGGTATTGAAAACATGATTTGTCTTCTCCTCGAAATTGTGATTGTTGATTAGGACTTGAGATATTTGTGAAATAAGCATGATAATCTATGTGATAGAGTAGCCTATGATAGGAGTCTTTTTATTTGATAAGTTGAGCTTTGAAGTATAAATTATTGCATGAAAACTGTTTAATGTTGGATAATTTTTTAGGAGAACAAAATTCAGCCCTGAGAAAATTTGTGCCTATCTTTCTTTTGTTGAGTGTCAGGATTAATGACTTATTTCCTAGAATTTGACTTATTTCTCTCTTAAAATTGCATTAAGTGTGGTAATAGGGTGAATATGATTTTAGGCAAGTTCTTTCATAGCCATCTCCCATTCACTAACCTGAAATTTCCACTTGTAACCCCTTTGAGCCTAGAATGAAAATTTCTTTGATTAGAAGGGTTGAGGAATTCAAAATAGTGAAATATTTGGAAGGTGTTTGAAGAGAGATATAGTTCGAGTCCTAGAGGAAAGAATATGGGTTTCCATGGGGAAAAAAAAAGAAGTAAACATTGAGTGAAAAAGAAAAAAGAAAAGAATTTATGAGTTTGATGATCGTAAAAGAAAGAAAGAAAAGAATTTATGAGTTTGATGATCCTAGTTCACTATCGAAAAGAAAAAAAAAAGGAAACCCTAGAAAATTTTGTAAGGACAAGAAGGAATAAGTATGTGTTGTGGTTATGGTATGTTTGGTTTGTTGGGGAAGAATTGTAGGAATTTCAGTCACTTAGCCAAATTTATCCCACCTTTTAGGTAAGCCACATTACAACCAAAATAAGACCTAATTGATTCCCAGAAAATCCACACTAACAAGCAGTGGAGAGATGAGAAATCTGTCAAACTTATGGTGAAATAATCTGCAATCTTGGGTGAGTGAAAACAGAACCCTTTACTCTTTGAGCGATGAGTGCAAACACTTTCCGGTGAGGTTCCTCCTCAATAATTAACAATAAAAATCTATTTTGATTGCATAATTTATATGAATGGGTGATGCTTGGATAATAAAATAGACTTATGAGGCATTGCACACTTTTATCTGCATATGATTTAAATTCTTATCTTACAGATTGATCGAGGACGATCAATGGTTTAAGTTTGGGGGAGTTGATAAGTTGATATTTTTACCAACTTATCTATTGTTTCTTTGTCTATTTTGGTGATGTTTGAATCTTTTTAGTGTCTTTTTTAGCATACATTGGCTTTTGTGCTTTTTATGGTGTGTTTGATGAATCATGCAGGTTTTTGGATGAAAATCGGAGGATTTTGGAAACTTGTTCGCCGCAGCTTCAGAGAAGATCGACGAAAGAAGTCGAAGAGATCGACGCAGGAGTACTGAAGCAGAACCACCATCGATTGATGCCAACCGGCCGTCGATCGATGCTGCTTTGTCCTTCCCGTCGATCGACGAAGGATTGGTCGTCGATCGACAGAGTGTCGCGGGATATCTTTTTTGTTTTCTGAAGATAAACACATATCTAACTCCTAGGTATGGTAGAATTCATCCACAACATCTATAAAAAGGCTGAAGAATTCGAAAATCAGAGAGGAGATCGAAGAGCAAGTGAGCAAAAGAGAGAGAGAGCAAGAGAGAAGAGAATAAAATTGTGAGAAACATCACAAGGAAGAAGAAGAAGAAGATCATTGGGTTTGAGATTGAATCTTTGGGAAGATTCGGCTTTCCTTTTCATCTTTTCTTTTCTTGTTCATTGTCTATGATGATTAAGATTAGAATTATGTGTAACTAATTGTCTTCTCAGATTCTAGGTTTTCAAACTATCAATGTATGCATGTTTTGATTAATTGAAGTTATTTTTCCTTTCTCTCACAGTTTGTGAAATCTGGTTTTATTCTTAATCTTGAGTATGTTGGCCACTAACTTAGGATTACTAGTTGGAAATTAGAGACGTAACTGTAATAGTTTTCAATCGAAAGAGATTTTCACAATATAAGCTGATTTCTTGTCGTAACTGAAGGGAATAGATTGCAGGAATAAATCTGTAGAACTTTAGGAGTTAGTTAATTAATCTTGAGACCGACAGGAGATAGATAATTAATTAATCTACTTTACGAATTGTCCAACAAAGAAGTTCATAATAGCTTTCTGGTTTTTCACTGTGTAGAGGAATTAAAATTGGAAAATAATCAATTTGTTTATGCATGTCATACTTGATAGGGAGAATAGCCTAGAATCTGTACTTCTTATCCTTTAGTTTTTTCAAAGTAAGTTTATTTTCAAAATTGTTTTCTTGAGGTAAGTAAATTTCAAAACCCTTTATTTTTAATTTTACCTATCCAGTACTTTAAGAACTCTTAAGTTAGTACTTAGGATTTTTCGTTGTTCCTTTCCTCGTGGGATCGATAATTTAATTTGCGGCTATATTATTAGATTTGCTAAGTCACGGGTTAAAAATATACGCGATCATTGATCATACAGAAATATGTGAATTCCACTAAGTATCAAGGTAAGAGACAATTAGCGATTGTCTTCAAACAAACAGTTTTAGACCTTTCATTATATGTGATCGATACAAATACATGAAAAGTTCAAAACTACGGTAAAAGAAGATACAAAACAATTCAAAGGTTACTCAACTATGCTTGAGATTTGTCCTTATCCTTTTCCTTATCTTTATTTGAAGAGTCTGCATCTTTCGGCTTTAAAGTAGCAGCAGAGGTCGAGGTTCCAGCTTGCGCGGCAAAGCTCTTGGCCATGTCCATCATTAGTTTCATCTCCTATTCTCTGGCTTGCTTCATGCACTCCAACTGCAATCTCATTTGTTCATCTCGCCTCTCCATCAACTGCAACTGCAGCTTCACTTGTTCATCGCTCCTTTCTTCCCCCTTTTTGACAAAATCAAAAACTGAGACCATGGATGACTGGATTTGCTGGTTCATTTCTTGTCTCATAACATCAAGGGTTAGATGAGGTGCTGCCATAGATATAGGATTGAGAGACATTGTTCCTTCAGAAGCAACGAGAGCTCTTGAGTCTCCGCCGGTTTGGCTTTGAGATGTAGAGGTATACAGCTCTAGTTATTGATGGCAATTTTGGTTGCTTCCTCTTCCTCTTTTTGCTTGATTGCTTCTTCTGCATCATTGTTTGCTTTCTCGGAAGCGGCCTCTTCTTCTCTTCATTTTATTTCAGCAACTGCTGCTACTTCCTCTTTCCTTCTCAGTTCAGCTGATGCTTCTTCTTTCAACCTTTTTACCTCAGCAGCTGCTGCCTTCTCTTCTATCCTTTTCTGCTCAGCAGCAGCGGCCTCTTATTCTTCCTTTCTTTTTAGAGGAGCTTCTATTCTCTTTCGCTCAGCTTCTCGTTCTAGCCTTTGGATTTCTTCCCATTCTTCGCGAATTCTCTGAGCTTTCTTAGCAGAGTATGATGCAGCTCATTTGGCTTGATGAATGATCTCAAGCTGTTTGAAGAAATTACTTAGCGAGCGCTCACAGATGAGATCTCGGGTCTTTTCAGCAGTCTCCGCAAGAGTTAGGACGATAGAGAGTTGAATTGCTTGAGCCAGAGCAGCTTTATCTTCTTCTTGCCTTTGCCTTTCTAGCTCCACTTCTTTCTCTTCCACAAGCTGGGAGAGATGGCTTTTGAACCTTTGTTCCCATTCATTTAGTTTTTGTCGTTGATCATTCAGTCGCTCAAGGATAGCGAGATATTCAGCGATCTTTCTATGAATGCGCTCCAGAGTAGATTCTTCTTTGTTTGTAGCAGTCTCCTCCGGGAAGTCATCTTGATCAGTTCCCCCTAAATCCAAGAAGGGAATGTCATCTTGTTTTGCTTACTTAGTGGATGCTTCTTGCTCATCGGAGTCTTCTGAAGCGGTCCGACCTTCCTCATGCTGTTCTGGCCTTTGGGATGTAGTTCTCTCAGAATCAGATGAGTTGCATATCATTTCTTCAAGATCTACTTGTAGGGTTTGAATCTACGATCAACAACATGAGTTGTTATTCAATTCGCAGGATCGTTCTTAGGATATCAAAATAAATGCAATTAAATAAACCATGCAAAGCCTATGCATGCTCCTACAAAATTAATTGTACAAGATGGATTAGGGATTATACCTTTTTCCACCGTTTGATCTACAGGACAGATCGGAGTATGATAACGGTGAAAAACGTTCAGATCTGAAGCGGAATATGAACAAAACGATGGCTTCTTCTTCTTGAAGAAATCGATGGCCTCTCTCTTGTTCCTACAGATCTGATCTTCTGATCTGTGTCCCTTGCTCCTTGGAAATCTGGTGAGGATTATTCTACCAAGTTGATTCAGCCGGAGGATTTGATCAGAGAAAATCCCTCCTTCCTGAATAGCCCTAGCCGTCGCCCCTTTCTGTATACTGAAAATATGTTTCTCACTTTTTCTGATCTAGGGTTTGGCTATTTATAGTGTTAGGGTTTAATAAAACCCTAACCCTAATGGGCTTGAGCAGTGTGTGGGCCAGACCAGGGATCAGATGCAAATAATAAAGTGGGCCCTCTTTTATTAATTAATTCTCTCATGTCCAAACCAGAACATTAATTAATTAATAAAGTATTGTTTTAACCTTCACCACGGTAACAATACTGACTCGCCCCTTTATTACCACGTTATTAGGAACGGGTTGCACCAAACTAACTTGATCCACATATTTAAGGTTTCAGACATTCATTAATTAATTTGGTTTATATGACAATCAACCACAATTAATTAATATCTTATTTCCTGAATAATACCACTCAACCTTTATCTCTTATGCTTGAATAAATCATTCAGCCTGCAGGACTTAGCATAAAGAACCTTGTGAGCTCATCAGGGAATGTCACCATCCTGAAACGGATATGTTACCATACATCCAGACTAAGCAGACCCCACACAGATTGCCAACACCCAAAATACGGGTATAAAGGTACATGTAAGACCCGCCACCATGGTAAATCAAAGTGCGGTCAACCTGTGTGTGCCCCTTATCCTTCAGTACGATTTAAGATCACAGAAAGTATGTTAGGGATCTGGCTCGTTCATATGTCAATAAGAACGGCACATCCCACTGTTGATCCCATCAATACATAAAAATGTACCGACACATCAAGTGGTCAGGATAAGCCCACTTATGAACCGATGTGCCGCAGCTTAAACCGACAGCCTATCCAGGGACCATCTCAGCTGTGATACTCTTTATATCTCGCTAGGTCAAGCGAGCCATATGATCCTGCTGTGGTAACACCACATGGCCATCCCTATCGGCGAGATAATAGGATATTATAGTTCGTTGTATGTTCACATTATCAGATAGCGAGATTTGTTTAATGTATCAACATAATGAAAGCCAGTATACAAACGCTTGATCAATTATGCTTTTCAGTATACATATCCCAACAATCTCCCACTTATACTCAAAGCATAATACCATTGCTCTTACAGAGTATCAAGTGTGTCTAAACAATCTAGCTATTACAAAAGGAACAGATAAAGCCTATCCTCAGATCTTCAGCCCAAGAGCACGAACGTGTTCCTCATAGATCTTCTGAGGCAATCCTTTTGTAAAGGGATCAGCTAGATTCTCTTTCGTATCAATCTTCTGAATGAGCACATCACCTCTTGCCACGATCTCTCGTATGATGTGGTATTTTCTCTCAATGTGTTTTGATGCCTTGTGAGTTCTGGGTTCCTTTGAGTTTGCCACTGCACCAGCATTATCACAGTAAACTGTGATAGTTCTTGGCAAACTTGGAATAACATCCAGCTCAAGTAGGAAGTTCCGAAACCATACGGCTTCCTTTGATGCTTCCGAAGCTGCTACATATTCAGCTTCCATGGTGGAGTCTGCGATGCACTTCTGCTTCGCACTCCTCCAAGACACAGCACCTCCTCCCAAGGTAAACACATAACCAGAGGTTGATCGCTTCTCATCTTGATCCGCCTGGAAATCCGAGTCCGTGTACCCAACAGGACACAAGCTCTCACTCTGATAAGTCAAACACAAATCGCGTGTTCTCCTCAGATACTTGAGAATGTGTTTTACCGCAAACCAATGCGCCTGTCCAGGGTTGGACTGATATCTTGCTGCCATGCCCACAGCATAGCAGATATCAGGCCTCGTGCACAGCATGGCGTACATGAGACTTCCCACTGCCGAAGCATATGGTACTTTGGACATCTCATCTATCTCTTTATCCGTCACAGGACACTGTAACTTAGACAGCCGAATTCCAGGACGATAAGGCAGAAGACCTTTCTTGGAATTCTCCATGCTGAAACGAGCCAACACAGTATCAATGTAAGTACTCTGAGACAAGCTCAACATCCTTTTCTTGCGATTTCGCAGAACTTTGATCCCTAGGATGTAGCCAGCATTGCCCAGATCTTTCATCTGAAACTGCTCGGATAACCAACCTTTTATGCCTGATAACACCTCCACATTGTCTCCAAATAGGAGAATGTCATCTACATAAAGTGCAAGAAAAACCACGCTTCCACTGACACATAATCGGTACACGCAACTTTCGTTCTCGCATTGTGCAAATCCATAGGATTTGATCACATCATCGAAACGCTTGTTCCATGACCTTGAAGCTTGTTTAAGTCCATACAAGGACTTCTGTTGGTCCCGGATATCAGGGTATACTTTGGCAGCGGAAAATACGTAAGTTCGTTTCTTGCACTCTGCTGGTTACACAGCTGACTGGGACCTTGTCAACTGGTAAGTCAACTGGCAACTGAGTATTCAGCTGACTGGCAACTGGCTGGTCAGCTGATGACTCAGGACTTAGAAAGTTTTAGAGTCGAGTTTGCACAGTTATAAACTGGTTTCAGTTATACTCCAGCACTTGGGTGCTGGGTTTTAAATCAGTAAGTAAATGCTGAAAGCAGTAAATAACAAGGATATTTTATAGTGGTTCGATCAATTGATCTACGTCCACTCTCCAGTCGAAGCACTGGAAATTCACTAAAAAGAGTAATCCGGTACAAGATTTCCTACGATCTATTTCCAGCTGGTAGATGCCTCGTCTACCAGTCCACTGGATCAACCGCTCCCGGTCCTTGTCCTTCTTCAACTCTCGTCAGATGGATGGAGTGCGAGCACGTCACTTCAACCTCCTCCTCCGACTGATTGGGTGTTGAGTTCTCCCAAGAACTTGACTCTTGCTGGCGGCAAAACTGCCAGTAATAACTCTGGAGCTGGCTGGCTCAAGAGCTGCTATGTTCTTCCTCGGAATGAGAAAGAACACCAAATGAGATCAATAACTCACAAGCTAGAAGCTTGGAGTCTCGTGTTCAAATGATTGACACACGGAGTAGCTTTAAGAAAAGCCTCGAAAGATTGCTTATTCGCTGATATGAATGCGTTTGAGCTTTCGGTAGGTCAAGAGTGGCTAAGAGTATTGAATGCTGTTGGATCTCACGTATTTATAGACGTGAGATTCAGATTCAAATACTAGCCGTTTGGACACATCCGGAAAAGTCTCTGTCCTCGCATGTCCTTCTGCAGGCGGCAGGTAGGAATTTCCGGAAAGCGCCATGCTTTTGTCCACTTTATCTGACATTGATCTCTTTATGTCAGAACGGCACTATTCGTCAGTACGAGGAATCGGAACTGGTAGTCTTGAACTGATAGACTTTAAGGTATCCTCCTTAAAGTCATACTCTGTCAGTTAATTCCTCGACGAATCTTCTTTTTGTCTCTAAGACTCTGGGAGAGCGAATCTTGAATTCTGCTGATAACCTCCGACTGGTAGATCATACTGGTGATCTTGTGCTGGCAGTCTCTGCTGGTGACTTTCCTTAGCACAATCAAGGTCTACCAATTCGTCTGATGTTATCTCTTGGAATCTCCCGTGACTGGTGGCTTCACCGCTGGTGAATAGTATCAGCCAGAACACATATTCTGCTGGTAAGATCTCTCAGCCTCCTGCTGGTGAAATCTTCCCAACTGGTGAACAGTAACCAGTCAATAGCTCTACTCCATGCTGATGAACAGTGTCAGCATGAGTCTTCGTCAGCCGCTTGCTGGTGAGACTTCTCTTAACTGGTAAGCACATCTCATGCTGGTGAACAGTAGCCAGCATGAGTCTTGATCACCTACGACTTACAACTCAAAAGACCTAAACAGGACTTTACATTTGAGACTAGAGCTATTCTAGAGACAAACTGACGCTGGTTGGACTTAGGATTTGATCCACCAAAACACTTAAACACCAAATCTAAGATCTAAGCTATCAACTGGAGAAGGGAAACTTAGCCAGATTTCCCAACAATTTCCCCCTTTTTGGTGCGATCAAAGCCTAACCAGCGAGCACTCAGCTGATGAGGAAAGTTACAAAGTATTTCCGGGTTTTACAAGTAAACCTATCAGATCTAAACCCATGAAACTACTTCCTCACATCAGCTCTAACCTAAAAATCTTCCCCCTCAAACTGGGAGAGATATTGCTCGATTAAATTATGAAGTAAAGTCTGAGCCAGGTTAGAATCAACAAAGTATCAAAATGAGTGCTGGTGCTGATTACACTGAATGTGTAAGTTCAGCTGGTAAGTAAAAAGTTGACATTAGTTGGACAATGAGAAATTGTCGTCAACCCGTCAGTAATCAATCCATTAATGATGTTACAATTACAAGTACAGGATTAAAAACTGACTAGTCTAACTGATACAAAAATTACTTACAAAAAATGAAGAGTACAAGACCTATGGCTGAGAAGAAGATCCAGGAGATTGATTGCGATTTGCTAAGTTCCTCAAGATCTCTGTAAGAGCCGCCATATCTTGTTCCCTCTTCAAGCGCTCCTTAGCAGCAATGCGACGCTCTTCCGCAGCAAGCCGAGCCCTCTCCTCATCAGCGACTGCTCGCGCCCTTTCCCCCTCTTGGATCCGCGCCAAAAAGGAGTTCACCCCAGAGGTGAAAGCCTCCATTTGTTGCGCCATCTCTGCTCGGTAGGAAGAAAAGCGCTGGTCCATCCTGGCATCAATGAGAGCAACCAGTTGCGCAGGCGGATGGACCTCGGAGAGAGGCTCTGCTGACAGCTCCATCGAAGTAGAGGGCACACCAGATGAGGCCTCAGCCATCTCAGTGTCAGCTCCAGTTGGCCTCTCCACTACTGGCTCTGCAGCGGCTGATGCTTCTGCTGGGACTGCAGCGGCTGCTGACGCTGACTCCTCAGCTGATTCCTCCACCAGCACCTCAGCTGATGCTGGTGGGACTTGATCTTCTGCAAAGTCCGCCTCCACCCAGTCAACGGGCTCCAGCTCCACAACAGTCGGAGCACCAGCGACTGCAGGGACCAGCCATCTGCTGCGGGAGGGATCCTCCTCCACCACATGATCAATTAGCAACTCAGTGGCTGCCATATCGAACAGACGGGCAAAGTAGAGGAGGAGCGGTGGGAGGGCAATCAGTATTTGGATCCTTCGGAGAGCGTAGACCACCTGAAAGCCCCGGCTGGTGCGGTGGAACTGGAGAAAGGGCACTCGGACACGCCTTGGCTTCGGGAGTCCTGAGCTGCCAGTCCTTAGGCGATAATCAAGAATCTTCTGCACTCGCCGCCGGACATGCCTAAGGGACAAGGGCTCTGGCTCGTCAGTTAATGTATCCATGAATTCATCCGCCCAGGCCTCTTCATTCCTCCAGTATTCCAGCCCCAGCCTAGCGTACAGAACTGAGCGCTTCTCCACCGTGAGATACCGCTCCACACGGTCAAAGATCCTCCATCGCCGCAGCTCACAGTACAGAGTCGGGTTGACAAACCACAGATACCGGAAGTCATTAAACATGTCGAGATCAACGGCATCCTCGACCTCCACTGTGATATTTTCTGCGTACTCATACAGAGTACGGTTGTAGAACTCCATCGGCCTCAGGGGCAGGCACCAGTCCTGGATGCGGGAAGCTAAGACCGACTGGTGGGGGAGCCCGCGGAGGGGAATGATGTTGAGAATGCTGTAGTCAGGCACTTGAGAGGTGTCGAAGGCCTCTTCCCCGCGTAACTCCCACCGATGGGGTCCATTGACCATCTCCTCATATTCATCAGCGTCGACCACGTTGTAATTGAGGACGCTGACGGTTATGTCACGTCGTGGTCGCGAATCAGCACGTCGAGGCTGTGCTGGTGAGGATGTCGCTGGTCGTCCAGAAGATGAGGCTCCTTGGGACTGTTGACGACTGAGCTGAGCCTTCCCTTCCTTTGCAAAATCTGGGAACAGGTTCCTTGGCTCCATCCTCTGGATTGTGGAGTGCTGGACAACTGGTGGCTCCTCTTCTTCAGAATCATCAGAGATAACAATGGGAGCCTTCCCAGCAGTCCTTGCACCAGTCTCCACATCTATCTCTTCTTCTTTCTCTGCCTCCTTCTCTTCCTTCTCCTCCGCCAGTTTTTCCGGGGTGGTCGCCCGCTCATCAACTCCTCCGCTGGCAACCCCTTGCACTGCCAGCGGGCCT